>VDFB02026320.1:32467650-32566541 GCA_007258455.2 Sequoia sempervirens | reverse complement strand
AGGAGAAAATTTGGACCAAAACCTGAAGCAACCAATAAATAACTGCAACATATCTTCACTATAATTTTCTTAATATCCTCGACAAAACAACAATAATTAGTTGATAACCAATTGACTAGTTGACATCAATGACAACACCTTCAATCTTTCCATTCTTGCAACTTGTATATCCCAGATTTAGTGATCTGAGACTCATACACCACCTTGGGTATATGGGTCCCACCTAAGTTTCGAGGCCCTGATCTAGATTTCGCATGAATCTAAGCATTTCTTGAAAAAATGTGTCCCAAGCTTAGCCTAATGGGACTCATATGCCACTTCTGGCATATGAGTCCTGCTTAGCTTAGACATAAATTAAATCCAAATTATTTGCAATATTTTATTCTCCTAGATCTGATGTCAACTTGTAACATTGTAATTTTGTGAAATTTGGCATAAACAAGTAAAAATACAAGATTATTTCATTCATTTTATCCTAGCAAGTTGAATAAGAGTCCTTATAGAAAGTTTGAGTTCACAAGAGCATTCAAAAGTTTACAAGAGTATTCAAGAGCCTTCAAAATCTGATTATCAAGCATTTTGGAGCATTATTCAAGTATCAAGCATCATGTCAAAGTCATCATGCATCATGGAAATTTTTGAGCTAACATTTGTGATGTAGGTTTCCATGATTCAAGCAAGCATTCAATTCAAGATCTACAACATTCAAGCAATATTCAAGGTCTACATCCATTGGAGCCATTTCATGCATATTTACAACACTTTATTCCTAGGGTTTGGTGAGTTGCAACATATCATTTTGTTCATTCATCATTCCTCTTTTCTATTTCTTTTCATTACAAGGTTTAATTACCAAAATAGGATTTGACCAAGGAAAACCCCTTTCCACTAACAAAACAACATTTATCCCTCTCCTTAGTGTGTGATTTGAAGATCTAGGTTGAAGACCCTTTAAGGAGTAATATTAGAAAGAAGTTGTCAAGTGTGAAAAGTTGTCAAATTTTTCACCTTATTTACAAGACCATTGAAGGACACCTATAGAGGAGAATCCAACAATTCAAATTCAGAATTCAAGTTGAGAAGATAGAGTAGAGATTGAAGAGAAAATTTAGAATTTGAATTTATGAAAAAGCCAAGCAGACCTGATATGCCACTTTTGGTGTGTGAGTCCCAGTATAGTGAATTTTCCAGTTTTCAAGTGTTTTAGACTTTTGTCTACTAGATTTTTGTTCCTGCCCATAAACCCTAATCTAGGACTAAATCGCCCAACCTGGTGTATGAGTCCCAATGTGCATTAAGTTCAACATTTTTAGCATTTTAGGTCTTCACTCAAGCTGCTATAGGTTTCCAAGTGCCCCTTTGTACTTTTCTAGTTTACTATTATGTATTTTATTCATTTTTGGGTCATTTATTGTAGTCTTGCATATAATTGAGTTTCATAATTAGATCTTGCATGTCATTATCTTTCCAAGTCCTAGCTTGTTGGTGATCCCTTCTTTAGTCATTAATCATACCCTAGGACAACCTTTAATAGATCTCTTTCACTCATTCCATCCCTGGATTGATATCTCTAGGGTTTCCTTGAGTGAAACAAGTGTGTGAAGTAGGAACCCTATCTCCTAAAAGATAGAGAGAGCCCCCTATTTTTGATGTTTTATTTTGGTGAACCAACATTTAGAACATATTAATTCTTATTTGGAGTGCATCATAATCCTAGAACTAGCTTTCATTAACATTGTATTAGGATTTGTATTAGTTAAATTGTGTCTAGGGTTTCTAATTTTTGCATTAGTGAAAGTGCATATAAGTTGCATTTTTGAATCTTGCATCACTGAAATTGACTTAAAATCTAAATTTTCACTTAGTCTAGACATCATCCAAACCAGAAACAATAAATTTCACTCAAATTTTTTTGAAATATTTGTGAAAACCCTAAACTGGGATTCATACGCCCCTCTGAGTGATTTAGTCCCATCATAGGAGATTTTGTTTAATTTCTAAGTATTCTATGGTGACTGTTATTCAACATTCAAACTTCTGAAAAACACTAATTGGGACTTATATGACCCTTTGGGTGATTTAGTCCCATTTAAAATTTTAAACTACATTTTCCAACATTAAAAACTCTATATATCTTTTTTTTTGTTGAATTGTTAGCTATTTATTTTAGTTTATAGAGTTTCTAGTACTTTCATTTCATTACATTAAGCTTAATTTCATTTGAAATAGAATTAAAGAATAACATTTATTTTTGTCTTCATTGCATCTTGCATTTCCTTGATTGTCCCTTGCATGAGCTTTTCTACTCAAGGTGTCCTATTTCTAATACTATAGAGAGATAGAGTTCAAGACTCATGTCATCTTGTTATAGCACAATCATCATGGATCTTGGGTTATCTAGCTCTTTCACTACTAGTGTTGACACTAGTTCACTAGGTATGGACCATACCTTTGAAATCTCTTTAACTTCAAGTAGTGTGATAGATGTTGGAACAATGGTTGGTAGAATTCTACAAGAAAACATAATCCAAATTCATGAAGACTTAGCAAACCTACAAAATTAGATAAATGAACAATGTGAAAAATGAGTGGAGTTGTTGTATGGCCTAGGTCATAGAACACCACTACTCTACAATTATCATTCAAATATTCCCTAGGATCCCAAATTGGATTGACTATCAACCCAAAGGGTGAGTCAATTCTCAACAAGGAAGACCTAGGAGGGGGTTCTTTGAGCTTTAAGGGGTTCACCACCAAGAAAAATCTTGGAAAAGATAACTTGATATTCAACTCACAAAACCTAGTAATGCAAGCCAAATGAAGAGTGCAAATGATGAAATTATACAACAAAAAAGTTAGGGTATGTGTAACTGTGAAGTCTGGAAATGTGATGAGGATCTTGGAAATACAAAAATACTATTAAAATATGCTAGGAAAGACTAAGAATCCCTTATTGTTGTATTAGTCCCACTGTTGTTTTTCATGGGAAATGTAGAATCTTCAGATGTCAGAACAAGATCTAAAATAATCTTCACAAAACACCACTTGGAGGATTAAGATGCCCTTACTACCATCTTAGTCCCAATCTGAATTTTTGAAATCTTTGAATGTGATCCTAAGAGGTAATGTCTACACTTCCTTCTTCTTTGATCTCGAGTCCCGAAACTTCCTAATCTAACTTGTAGGTGGGTTTCCATGAAGATGACAACTTTGCAATTTTGGAACTTTTCACTTCAAATGATCTTCAAGTCTTCAACCTAAATCTACAGACACAAACATGCAAGAGAGGAAAAAATTGATGATTGTAAGTAAATGGGGGTTTTCCTTGGTCAAACCTTGTTGGTAATTAAACCTTAGAATGAAGTAGAATAATGAAGGGAAATGATGAATGAGCAACATGAAATGTTACAACTCACCAAACCCTTGTTGTGAAATTTTAAAACTTGTGTCAAATGGCTAGCTTGAATGTAAATCTTGAATCAAAGGAATGCTTGATAGATCTTGACTTGAAATGCTTTCTTGAATCAAAACCCTACATCACAAATGTTAGCTCTAAAACACACATGATGCAATAATATCCTTGATATGATGCTTGAATCTTTATGTTAGCTCCAAATGCTTGATTAATTTCTCTTGAATTCTCTTGTGAACTAAATTATGTTATTAGGAGTGCTCTCAAAAAAGTATTGATATGAAAATGAGTGAAAGAACCTTGTATTTATACTTATCTGTGGTTAACATCCCAAAATTACACCACAACAAGCTGACATATGAATTCATTAATTAAAAGAAGCTAAATCCTAGCAATATTTGAAATTAAATCCTAAAAATACCTTAAGGGGGACTAAGATGCCCTAGGTGGAGTCTTAGTCTCGAGGCATGAAACCTAGGGAATAGACTGCAAAAAGGGGCCATTTAAGGAACATTGCAAATCAAGGTCCCAAGACCTTTGGAGGAAAAAGACAACCTAGATGCCATCTTAGTCCTAGTCCAAAAATTAGGGACACACAACTAGAATCATTAAATTATCATTTAACCTTTGAATTTTTTCAAGATTAGCCATAAAAAGGTATCATTCATTAGGCTTGTGGATACAAAATAGGACCAATTAAGACATAAATAGGGATAAATAAAGAAAGGTGGTCCCAAAACAATGTGAAAATGCATGGTATACATTTTTCTACACTACATTTAGCCTCCACTTTAGTGAGAGGAGGAACTTGCTTCAAACTCACACTAAAGTAGCTAACCACACAATCAAGAGGGGTTCAAATGTATGAATGATAGTAAGATAGGATGACAATAATAAAGAGGGTGGCCAAGCCCCCAAGATTAAGATACTATGAAAAACCAACATAGGCACAAAGGAACACACTTGTAGATGATATATAGAAATATAAAACCATAACCAGATTGCATACACACACCATCAAATATATAAATGAAGAAAAATAAAAAGAAAAAGAAAAATGCTATAGATCAAGCTTCAACTAGCTTTCCAATGTGTTTTGGACCATGTCTAGGATTTTTTTCCATGAGAGGTTTACAAGTAGAACATGTTGTCCACTATGTAAGAAAGATGCACGCTCGGGATAGTGGAGCTAGGTTTCCACTAAATGAGCCCCAAGAGGTCCATATCAAAGTCATACCTCCATGATTATGATAAGGACAAATAAAAATGCACACTCACAAGGTATAGTGAAGCTATTTGTTCACTAGGTGAGTTGTAGGGGACCATATCAAATACATACCTCCATGACTTTAATAAGGCACAAAAATGCATGCTCACAAGGGCTAGTGAAGCTAGTTGTTCACTAGGTGAGCCCTGAGGAACCATGTTAAAGCCATACCTCCATGACTTTAATAAGGCACATAAAAGGAAACAAAAGTAACACGAGAGAGGGATGTTCAAAAGGATTTTTCTTGATTCGTGTGAGGTTTTAATCTTAGGGGACATTGTTCCTAATTTCTCCAAGAGAGGACCAATCAAAGGATAAAAGATTCACAACTTAGGGAATGCAATGCATCACATCACCACTAAGATGAATATAGTATGCTAAGATAGATCAAAATCTTGAAGGACATTACTCCCAATGTCACCACAAAGAGAAAAAAAAATCACATCAAGTAACATGAAAATGCAAATGAAATCATGCCAAAATAATGCTAATGTATGCCCCCACTTTAAATAAATTTCTAAACACCATGTTGTGAGAAATTACTTTAAAGTATAAAAAACATGAGAAAGGAAAGGAAAAGAGGGTTGAGCCAGAAACACATAAGGGATCTATGGATTCAGGGTCAGTATCTATCTTTGTTGCAATGTTATTAGAGAGCTTGGAATTGGCATCATTCCCCAAATACACATAATTGGAAGAATGATAAAGAGAGTGAAAAAAAATTTAAATAAATTTTGGATCAACATGGAAGAGACATAGGGTGTCTCAATGCCTTGTGACATCCCTAAAAAGGAAAACACAAGATAAAAATGAAAATGAAAATAAAATATAATATAATGAAAAATATTTTGGGTCAACATGGAAGAGACATAGGGTGTCTCAATGCCTTGCGTCATCCCCAAAAGAAAAACACAAGAAAAAAATAAAAGGAAAAGAAAAGATAATGAAAAATATTTTGGGTCAACATGGAAGAAACATAGGGTGTCTCAACACCTTGCATCATCCCCAAAAGGAAAAAAAAAGACAAAAATTAAAATGAAAAGGTAAAGACCAATGAAAAGGAAAAAGGCTTATGACATATAGAAGGATGAAAGTACAAATAGAGGAATGCACATAGAGAGGAAACATAAAAAAATATGGGGAATCAAATTACACACATGCAATCAACTAGAAACAAAGAAAAAGGGAAAGCAAAAGGACTAGTAAAGCACATGTGAGTCAACCATCTAGCAGGTCATCTGCATCCTAGTCTTGTTCAATATATGTGGAATTCAGATCACTAGCAAGAGTGTCAACATCAAGTGTTGTACTAGGAGAATCACCAAGTTGAACATGTGGTGCATCACTCAGTTTTAGAGGATCACCATAGTTTTTATCATTTAAGATCATGGAAGAGGAGAATTAAAAATTCAAATCATTGTGTACTTCTTCATCAATTTTAGTAGTTTCTTCATCGTCACCCAAGTTTACCACAATAGGAAGACAAATGATAATATCCATAGAAGGTGTTGGTCCTTGTTGTGTTGGAGACGTAGGATTTGTTGGTTTTGGTAATGGAGGAGGCTCATCATTTATTGCTTTTATCAAATTGTGATTTTGATTTCCTATGTTATTCTCTACATTCATCTTTTGAGCAATGGCATGACATCTATGCCTATGCTCTCTAGCATTTCAATTTATTTTATTATGGTTTTCAAGTTGCATTTGTATAGGAGTTAATTTTTCAACCATAGGTTCCTTTTCTTCTTGGGAGGGAAGAATGGAAGAAAGTGTTATCAATTAGATATGCATCCTTTGTTAGATTTGCAGAAATTTGACTAATTGTTGAAACATGGAAACTCTTTTCAGATGTGGGTGATCTATGCGAAAAGAGAATCTCTTGAGTGAGTTGGATCTCTGAAAGATGAATCCTATTTTAAATGAATCTCTTGGAAAAGTGATAGAGAATAACTGAAATTAAAACCTATGACCTATAATGATCCTAAAACTTAATAATGACTTTGATATTTCACCCACAACAGTCTTCAGAAAAACAACAATGAATTCACAATCTCTCATGAACACCAGTGCAAAATTGATTTGCATGAAGCTTTAGATTTAAACACAGCATGCAATCTACAAAAAATGAACTTTCTACATCGATGATCTACAATAATAGGACATAAAGAGTATTTGTAAATTGAATCACAATATAAACATCATTATAAAACTGCAAGTTGAGACAAAAATTGGAGATATGAATGCTGCTTTTTATTAGATGGAGTGAAACTATCAAAACCTGACTACAAAGAAGTTTACAAGCTCAAAAATGTGTAAGATCAAGAAACTAGAATCTAAACTGAGAAGAAGAAGAAATCCAAGTCTTCTTCAAGATAAATCTCTCCAAAAACCCTAATCCGAGCTCACCAAGAAAGCTCAAGGAAAAGGTATCAAAATTGTCTTGAAAGTCTAGATAAAATCAGGAAAAACTCACTGATTCCATGTTCATACTGTTCAACTTCTAAAAATAGGCTAAATCTAGTTTAAAAGAAAATAAAACACTTAATCCATCTAGCAGGAATCTCAAATCCGACCCAAGGAAAAAATCTCAACCCCAATCTGCTAAAAATAGCAAAGAGATAAAAACAATATGCTTTATCTCTACTTTATATAATATGCAAATTTTTACAATTTGGATAATTTTTGCAACTAAAGATTCATAAAATATTTTGCAAAAATACAACTTAATCCCTTTTACAATAATTGATTTTTCTTAAAAAAAATCATAAAAATAATTAAAACCATCTATTACATATTTAATTGTTTTTTCTTTAAAAATAAAAATAAAAAAAATAAAGTGCCTAAAATATGAAATTTAATCTAAGGAATATCTCTCCAAGATTTAATTGATTTTCTTCAAAATCAATTACAAAAATAACTAAGGCTCTCATTCATATTTTAATTGATCTTCTCAAAATCTATTAAGAAACCTAAGGCATTAGACATTCTTCATTCTCCACTAAGGCAAAGGCATAAATGTTAATATTTAAATCACAAGCCCTAGATACTTAACCAAAACCTAAAATTATTGAAGCCAAGACTTACAAAGTCTCATGAATTTTCCTAAGGCTCGACCTAGGCATATGCAAATAAATGAAGACTTAAATAAAGTCAACCTAGGGCATGCCAGAATTTGGCCCCTCATGGTATTAAGCTTCATATTTTGATATTTTTGTAAAATGTAAGGAAAAAATACCCCTAAGTCGACTTAGGGTTTGAGAAACCCTAATGAAAAAAACAGAAGGAAAGCCCACTATTTCATATCATTTTGCAAGTGAAGGCCTTTTGGAAAGAATTCTCTGCAGTTGCCACCACCATGTATGCTAGGGTTTTGATTTGGATCTTCCATTCAAACCTTAATTCTGATCATACTCGACCTCAAGCTATGGTAAGTATTGTTGATTGTTATCTATCCATTCCTTAGTTTTTTTGATAAGGAGATGGCCTCATAGGCCACAACTTATAATGTTGTTTTTGATGCATTTTTGTTGTATCTCCATTCTCTGACTTTATTCCTTCACTTGTTCTCCATCCTTACTGGCCACCATGAGTGAGCTCGACCATGCATTAGAAGCTCAATGAGAGCTTTGGCCATGGCCTCCTTATCCTCAATAGGCAAACAATGGTAAGCTTTACTCTCTCTATCATTCTTTTTGGTCGAACCAAAGCCTTAGAAGCTTTTATGCAAAGAGATAGTTGTTGGTTCTTAACAAACGAAATGCAGACGAAGTATTGGCCACACCATACATATGTGATTTTGGGTTTCTTCTATGAATTTCTCACTATATCTTGCATCCTTATCTCCAGAGTTTGATTTAAAATCAACAACCTTGAATGGTTTCTATACTTTAAGTGGCTTTGTAACTGAGAATTCCTTCCACATTTGGGCCATGCCATGAAAGCAGAAATGGTACTTATAATTTGCATCTTGATGTAAAATCCTTACATGGGCAACTTCTGATTCTAAAAGGGAATTTTTATTTGTCTTCATGTTGAAAACCCCATGTGGGTTTAGCTGAAAAATTTAAGGACTTCTTTCTAATAGAAAACCCCAATATGGATATTTAGAAAAATGAGAAAACTCTTGTCTCCGGAATAAATTTACTAATCTTTGAATTTTGAATTTGAATTTTCTTATGGATATCATTTACTTGAAGCACAAAACCGCATCCTTATAAAAAATCCAATGTGGGTATCCATTATTTTGAATAAATCTTCCTTTTAATAAAAAAATGCTGATATGGGTATTCTGGAAACCATAATCAATCTGTGCTCGAATTTGAACTCATCATGTGGGTTTTCCATTTTTTGAAAGAAATTACTTATCCTGGTATTCTTGGTTAAAATAATTATGGTACCTATTTGGTATTTATGGAAATACCATTTGAAACCTTAAACATTCCCTCACATACTTCTGGAAACCTTTATAAAATGTGTGAAATTAGCTCAAAAGCTGGAATAGGCCCCCTGGCTCCATTTTTTTTTTTGTTAACTGTAGCTGCATGATTACTACATCTCTAGAACTTGGCCCATTTCTTGTTGCTAGTTTATTTACCAGTCACCTTTTTGCAGCTCTATTAAAACAACATCATGATAACATGAAACTATCTTAGACAAATGCTATTGTTTTGCTTCTTCAAAGTCATTCTTGTTTTACACTGAAAGAAACTATACAATTTTCTTTATGAGGCTTTCGCACCTTCTACCACTTTTCCATCACACATGAATGCCTCAAAAAAAACATGTACTCTCATCACGACACTCCTATAGCATAATGCACATGAGAACCTGAAACTTGTATAGGTACTTCTATTATTTCTTAATATTTTGTTGATGTGGCATATGTATGCATGTTCAATGATGTAAGAAGATGCATAATAACACTCGTGGCAGAAAAAAAAATGAAAATTGTACAACAATATCTGAGACTTTCAATTATGAAAATGATGTACTCTAGTTGAATTAATTAAGCTCATTTAAATTAATTGTCCACCTGTAGCTTTCATAAACATTTTTTACTGCTATGAATGAATAGTTGGCTTGATGGCTTGATGGATGAATTCTTTTTTACTCTTCTAGTTGTATATTTCCTTTCTTGATGATCATGATGATTGCAATCTCCTTCTTAGCCCACTTGTAATGAATAAGGGGAAGCATGACAATCTCTACCTTTGTGGGAGCCCATTTTTCTCCACATGCTTGATCTTCAAATGATAATCAGCTTCATTATTTTCTCAATTCCTACACAAGGAAACAAACGATGTTAGCATAAAACAACATATCATGATGTTGATGTCTCTCTTTTAGCTCATGTTTCTACACTTCTCTTGATTGTTTCAGTGTATGATCAATAGCATACTACATTATCATTGATGGTTCATGTAGGTATATTCATAGTCAAAGCTCTAACATCCCTTTCTTCCTTCCTATAAGTCAATGGAGATTGAAGAAGACAAATGGTGCACCACTTCTGCGGTAGTCATCAATACATGAAATGATGATTATGTTTATACTTATGTGATTATTCCTTTTATGTATCTTCCATAGCGTAGTGTGATGCTTATGATGCACTGTAATAGTTACATCCATGGCTTGTGTGGATATTTAATTTCATTCTTTTGCTTTTCGCTTTGAAAAGAAAATGCATTTATAATGCAATGTTGTATTATCATTTGAATTCTGGTAAAAAAATGAAATGTTGTAAATATGAATCACTTTATGAAATAAATGAAAGCATCTAGTCATGCTTTGTTGTTTGTATGCTCAATCTTGTACTCCATTTGATTGTGAAACACTGAAAAGAATTTTCTTGAAACTCAATTTCCTCATTTCAATGTATAATTGTCACTTATAAAATGATAAATAAGATGCAATGAACACTTAGCATATGTAGAAATAACTATATTTTCCACTTTTAAATATAACAGTATTTAGTCAGCTCCACCAATTGAGCTGTAGCAAAAAATTGGTAAGATTTTGGCGATTTCTGCTAAATGCTTGCCTGCTAAGCATAGATTAGTTTTCTTAAAACACTCCATTGAGTGCGGAGTCAAATCTGCCCTTGTCATAAAACTCAGAAAAATGAACAACACTCCTAACAATAGAAAAAGAAAACAAAACATAACTGAAAGCAAACTAACATGCCCTGATGGCCAACAAAACATGTGCAACAACGCTTAGGGAAAGCAACACTACTAAAAATAAATGCGCTGGAAGTGCTTATTTCCAATACTACTCTATCCTACACTAACTATTGGAAAAGTTACTCAAACAAAACCATTTATGGGTTTTGAAAGATAACTGCCTCTCCTAATCAACCGAGGGTACTTTGCCTGCTCACAAATTTGCACTAAGAGATGAAAAATGAAGATACCCCCACACATTGTCGTACTACAACTTGTAAATTATAATTGAAGGCATAGATCATGCGAATTTGGTCAAGAATACCTCTAGTTTTCCCAAAATGAATAAGTGAGATTTTCTACCCCTCGACTACAACCTCATTCTGAGGTGTGTTAGAAATTCTTTGGCTCTTGCCAACATCCCTAGCTAGATGTCTGATGGGGCAGCCTCTCGAAAAGATGAAGCCAAAACTTGCACCACTAGTTCTTTGCTGGTTACCTACTACTTCAATCTCATCTTTCTGATGAGGATCATTTGAAAACATATCACCCAACCTTGCACAAAACTCATCAATTATATTAGCGTACAAGTCCTCGTGAGGCCCATCATTATCTTTTGTATTCATAATAGGATTTGAGGTGTCCTCCTGACTACTTTCTTTAAAACTTGAAAAGCTATCAAGACCCCTACCTTGGACAATAGTGTCAGGCTTTTTCTCAGCTTGATCTTGTTCTATTTGAACCACTGTATCATGCTTATCAGGGTTTTGACATTTGATGGCCATGCTATCCCCACTGCAAATTTGGACACCCCATGTTGTCTCCTCAAGCTACTGCTCCACACTTTCTCCCTCAAAAAATTAATGTTTGGTATCTAAGCTTGAAACAAAAGCTTCAAGGTCATCCCAAAACATGTCATCTTCCCTCTCACTTTCAATTTCTTATGGAGGAGGACTATCTACTACCTTGCTATAGCTCCTCTAAGGTATCAAAAAATTATAGTTTTGAACTTCTTCCTATTGTTTTGGAGCTAGTATGGATGTAATATGAGATGTACTTTCTTCACTATCCACAAAAAATGGTAATTCATTGAATAGATCAGGCAAAACTAGAGAACTGTCAGCCATTTCTTGATCTTGAATTTGTAGTTCCTCAAACACAGCCTCCTCTATCTATTGTAGCAATTGCTCTTTATGTTCTGAGTCTTCTTATTCATTGTACCAACTATATACCTCGAAATAGTCATATATATTCTGCTGCTCCAATGAACCGACCTTCTCCACACATGCAACATTCTCAAATTCAGCTAAGAGAATGGTGCAACCAGCAATGACCTCCTGCTTTGTATGTTGTTGTGCTAGTTGATCCTCTGAAAATTTTTCATTGTCTTCCATAAAACAAGGTAGCTTATTAGTGAAAACATGAAAGGACTCAATAAGAGAAGACTCTTCTCATTCAATCTTCTGTTGCTACAAACAATATTCCTCAATAGCTATATGCAATAAATTCACTCTTCCAGCTTCTTCCATGGCGAATGATGAGTCATTTCCCAAGACAATCGATTTCATAAGGGAAAGTAGTGGTAGGACAATTAGATTCATCTGGTTGGGAAACATGGGCAAATTTTGGAGTCTCCTAGGGAAAGAGAGGCTTCTCTCTAATGGACTGGTCTAGAATCTCAAAGGCTCCTTGGAAAAATCAAAAATTCTGAAACTTGGGATTTTTATTTTTTGAGGAGTTTGTTTGCATTCAAAACCAATTTCTTGAAGAGGAAAAGGCTCTGCAATTAGCTGATTTTGGAGCATAACAAATTAAGAATGTTCCAACCTAGGTTCTTGCAAGGGTAAAGGATCTCTAAAACTAGGAATTTTGATCTTAGGAGGGTTAGGAGATTCACCTTGTGTAAAGCTTGGAAATTTATACTCACAAACTTCCTCTCGAGCAGGATGACATAGAACTATAGGGGCTGCTTGAACCTTGTGCCTTTGTACCTCCAACTCTTGCTCATAGAGATAGGCCTAATAAGCCATCTCTTCCCGTTGTTGGTTATATTCATACTGTCTCTTGACCTCCTCTAGTTTCTTTGTGAACTCAAGCAACGTACCCTTTATGGTTGCCACTTCCTTCTACTGGTCTATTTTACTCATTTTCCTTTCATAGTTCAATAGTATTTCTCCAAAACTCAAGTCCTCAATATGTTGGGACTGATTTGGGGAAAATGACAATTGAGATGGAGGTTGAGCAAGGGTGGGTGGGTGGCAATTATAAAGCGGATGTGGGTTTTGAAAAGCCATGGAATTGAAACTAGCAGCATGATTATGCTAATATGGATGATATGGCAGATGGTATGTCATATTATCGTGAAGCCTCCACATGCTTGTTCATCATGGTGTTTGATGATCTTGCCTCCAAAGGCTAATAATTCTGAAGAGAACACCCAACCCTTCAGTATATGTTCTTTTGTGTGTTGTTCATACTGGATCTTCTTGAAAATCAGAGAACAGAGTCTCTAGGTATATTGAAAAAGGGCCTCCAAAAGGTTGAATAACTTGTTGCATACACCAAACAACAACTTTAAAAGATTAAATATTCTTTGAAATTGATTTTCAAAGTCTCACTGAGCATGCTAAAAATTGTTATCAATCAGATATGCACTCTTTTTTGGATTTATAGAAATCAGACTATCTGTTGAAACATGGAACCTCTTTTTAGATGTGGGTGATCTATGCGAAAAGAGAACCTCCAAAGTGAGTTGGTTCTCTGAAAGATGAATCCTATTCTAAATGAACCTCTTGGAAAACGGATAGAGAATAACTAAAATTAAAATCTATGACTTATAATGATCCTCAAACTTAATAATGACTTTGATATTTCACCCACAATAGTCTTTAGAAAAACAACAATGAATTCACAATCTCTCATGAACTCCAGTGCAAAATCTATTTGCATGAAGGTTTAGATTTAAACATAGCATGCAACATGCAACAAATTAACTTTCTGGATCGATGATCTACAATAATAGGACATAAAGAGGATCTCTAAACAAAATCACAATATAAAAATCATACTAAAACTACAAGTTGAGACATAAATTGGAGATAGGAATGCTGCTTTTTATTAGATGGATGACGGAAACTCAAAAAACCTGAGTACAAAGAAGTATACAAGCTCAAAAATGTGTAAGAGAAAGAAACTAGAATCTAAACTAAGAAGAAGAAGAAATCCAAGTATTCTTCAAGATAAATCTCTCCAAAAACCCTAATCTGAGCTCATCAAGAAAGCTAAAGGAAAAGGTATTAAAACTATCTCAAAAGTCTGCACAAAAGCAGAAAAAACTCACTGTTTCCATGTTCATACTATTCAACTTCTAAAAATAGGCTAAATCTGCTTTAAAAGCAAATAAAACACTTAATCCATCCAACAGGAATCTCAAATCCGACCCAAGGAAAAAATATCAACTCCAATCTGCTAAAAATAGCAAAGAGATAAAAATAATTTGCTTTATCTCTGCTTTACATGATATGCAGATTTTCACAATTTGGCTAATTTTTGCAACTAAAGATTCAGAAAATATTTTGCAAAAATACAACTTAATCACTTTTACAATATTTTATTTTTCTTAAAAAAAATCATAAAAATAATTAAAACCATCTATTACATATTTAATTGTTTTTCTTTAAAAAAATAATTTTAAAAAATAAAGTGCCTAAAATGTGAAATTTAATCTAAGGCATATCTCTTCAAGATTTAATTGATTTTCTTCAAAATCAATTACAAAAATAACTAAGGCTCTCATTCATATTTTAATTGATCTTCTCAAAATCTATTAGAAAACCTAAGGCATTGGAAATTCTTCATTCTCCAAGAACGAAAAGGAATAAATGTTAATATTTAAATCACAAGACCTAGATACTTAATCAAAACCTAAAATTATTGAAGCCAAGACTTACAAAGTCTCATGAATTTTCCTAAAGCTCAACCTAGGCATATGCAAATAAATAGACTTAAACAAAGTTGACCTAGGGCATGTCAGAATTTGGCCCCTCATGGTATTAAGCTTCAGATTTTGATATTTATGTAAAATGTAAGGGAAAAATACCCCCAAGTTGACTTAGGGTTTCAGAAACCCTAATGAACAAAACAAAAGGAAAGCCCACTACTTCGCATCATTTTGCAAGTGAAGACCTTTCGGAAAGAATGCTCAGCAGCCGCCACCACCATGTATGCTAGGGTTTTGATTCAGAGCTTCCATTCAAGCCTTCATTCTGATCATACTCCTCCTCCAGCTATGGTAAGTATTGATGACTGTTATCTCTCCATTTCTTAGGTTTTTTTATGAGAAGATGACCTCATAGGCCATGACTTATAATGTTGTTTCTGATGCATTTTTGTTGTATCTCCATTCCCTGACTTTATTCCTTTACTTGTTCTCCATCCTTACTGGCCACCATGAGTGAGCTCAACCATGCATTAGAAGCTTAGTGAGAGATTTGGCCGTGGCCTCCTTATCCTCAACGGGAAAACAATGGTAAGCTTTACTCTCTCTATCATTCTTTTTGGTCGAACCAAAGCTTTATAAGATTATATGCAAAGAGATAGTTGTTGCTTCTTCACAAACGTAATGCAAATGAAGTATTGGCCACACCATACATATGTGATTTTTGGTTCCTTCTATGAATTTCTCACTGTATCTCACATCCTTATCTCCAGATTTTTATTTAAACTCAACAACCTTGAATGGTTTCTATACTTTAAGTGGCTTTGTAACTAAGAATTCCTTCCACATTTGGGCCACGCCATGAAATAAAAAATGGTACTTATAATCTGTATCTTGATGTAAAACCCTTAAATGGGCAACTTCTGATTCTAAAAGGGAACTTTTATTTGTCTTACTATTGAAAACCCCATGTGGGTTTAGCTGAAAATTGTAAGAACTTCATTCTGATAGAAACCTCAATATGGGTATTTAGAAAAATGAGAAAACTCTTGTCTCCAGAATAAATTTACTCATCTTTTAGGTTTGAATTTGAATCTTCTTATTGATATCATTTGCTTGAAGTGCAAAATTGCATCCTTATAAAAAACCCAATGTGGGTATCCATTATTTTGAATAAATCTGCCTTTTAATAAAAAATGTTGATATGGGTATTCTGGAAACCATAATAAATTTGTACTTGAATTTGAACTCATCATGTGGGTTTTTCATTTTCTAAAAGAAATTACTTATCCTGGTATTCTTGGTTAAAATCATCATGGTATTTGGTATTATTGGAAAGACCAATTGAAACCTTAAACATTCCTTCACATACTTCTAGAAACCTTTATAAAATGTGTGAAATTAGCTCAAAAGCTAGAACAGGCCCCATGGCTACATTTTTTTTTTTTGTTAATTGTAGCTACATGATTACTACATCTCTGGAACTTGGCCCATTTCTTGTTGTTGGTTTATTTACTAGTCACCTTTTTGCAGCTCTGTTAAAACACCAACATGATAACATGAAGCTATCTCATTCGAATGTTGTTATTCTGCATCTTCAAAGTCATTGTTGTTTTACACTAAAAGCAACTATACAATTTCCCTCATGATGCTTTGGAACCTTCTACCTCTTTTCCATGACACATGGATGCCTCAGAAAGCATGTACTCTCATCATGACACTCCTATAGCATAATGCGCATGAGAACCTGAAACTCGTATAGGTACTTCCCTTATTTCTTAATATTTTGTTGATGTGGCATATCTATGCTTGTTCACTGATGTAATACAATGCATAATAACACCCATGGCAGAAGAAAAAAAATGCAAACTATACAACAATATCTGAGACTTTCAATTATGAAAATGATGTACTCCAGTTGAATTAATTAAGCTCATTTAAATTAACTATCCACCTGTAGCTTTCATAAACATTTTTAACTGCTATGAATGAATAGTTGGCTTGATTGCTTGATAGATGAATTATTTTTTACTCTTCCAGTTGTATATTTCCTTTCTTGATGATCATGATGATTGCAATATCCTTCTTAGCCCACTTGTAATGAATAAGGGGCAGCATGCCAAGCTCTACCTTTGTGGGAGCCCATTTTTCTCCACATGCTTGATCTTCAAATGATAATCAACTTCATTATTTTCCCTATACTTGCACAAGGAAACAAATGATGTTAGCATAAAACAATATATCATGATGCTAATGTCTCTCTTTTAGCTCATGTTTTTGCACTTCTCTTCATTGTTTTAGTGTATCATCAGTAGCATGCTACATTATTGTTGATGGTTCATGTAGGTATATTCATAGTCAAAGCTCTAACATCCCTTTCTTCTTTCCTACAGGTCAATGGAGCTTGAAGAAGACAACTGGTGCACCACTTCTATGACAGTTATCAATACATGCAATAATGATTATGTTTATACTTATGTGATTATTCCTTTTATGCATCTTCCATAGCATAGTTTGATGCTTATGATGCATTGTAATAGTTACATCCATGACTTGTGTGGATATTTAATTTCATTCTTCTACTTTTCACTTTGAAAACAAAATGCATTTATAATGCAATGTTGTATTATCATTTGAATTCTTGTAGTCAAATGAAATGTTGTAAATATGATTCACTTTATGAAATAAATGAAAGCATTTAGTCATGCTTTGTTGTTTGTATGCTGAATCATGTACTCCATTAGATTATGAAACACTGAAAATCATTTTCTCGAAACTCAATTTCCTCATTTCAATGTATAACTATCACTTATAAAATGATCAATAAGATGCAATCAACACTTAGCATGTGCATAAATAACTGTATTTTCCACTGTTAAATATAACAGTATTTAGTCAGCTCCACCAATTGAGTTGTAGCAAAAAATTGGTAACATAAACCATGGAAGGTTGTTCAACCACTTTCTCTTTGGCTTTATAAATTTTATTAGGAGGAAGATTAGGACTTGTTTGGTTTTCTCTTGGAATTTTGTAGGAAATAGGAAAGGAAATTTGTATGGATGGGTATTGGCTTGTCGAAAGGGATTTAAGCTCAATAGTGTTTTCTTCAAGGGGTGGAGGCTTGATGATAGGTGGAGGAAAATTTTCAAGGGATGATTTGGATGCACATTTTTCTTTGAAATTTTGGTAGGATAAGAAAAGGAAGTCCTCATGGGGTCTTATGGGTTCCATGGGCTCAGGCCAAAAATAGTCTAAGGAAAAAAATTCGCGGGAAGACAGAGGTCTAAAGCCAATATGGTTCACAATGAATATTTCATTGCTGACTGGAAACTTTAAGAACTTATGGACAACGAATGGGACCACATTCATGGACCTAAGCCATTTTTAGCCTAACTTCACACAAAATTGATCCAAATTAGAGATGATAAAGAATGATACATTTGATTTCTTTGTTCTTACTTGCAAATGGAGTGTGATCAATCCCATCGTAGCATGAGCACAACCATCAAGTTTTTTAATCCATTCTTTCAGTTTATCATATCTGTCTTGAGTAATTTTATGCACATATAATAGTTCTATGATCACATTCTTTCCATAGATGAGATCAATTAAAATCGCAAGAGTGGGCCTGCTATTGATTCTTCCATCTATGCAAAGAGAACCATTAGGTACATGTTTGATTGTTTATTTTGAAGGGAAAGTAATTTCAATAGGCATTATGGTTTGTTGTTTATGAGGCTCAATCTTAATCACTCCTATCATTGTACTAATAGTAATTTTGTCATTAGTATCCATAGGACTCTATTCATCATCATCCATAGGATTTTGTTTGTTATTATTTATGTTCTCATCATCCATGTCAACGCTCATCACATCGGACTTAGTTTCACTAGCCTTAACAAATGAAATGTTATGGTTAGGCATGGGATTGGTAAAGATTTTCAAGTTTTGGTTAGGAGGAGATACAAATTTATTAGTTTTATCATTCATGCCTTTAATTTGAATATGATTAGAATCAATGAAGTCTTGCACAATATGTTTAAGACACTTGTAATGTTTTGTATCATGTCCTTTATGTTGGTGATAAGCACAATATGCATTGTGTCAAAAGCTTGGAGGAAATGGCTTGCTAGGATCAAGGGGTCAAATTATAGGTAAGGTAAGTATGTTCTTATTTAATAGTTGAGTCATGATGTTGTGAAGTGAGTCAAGTAAGGGAGTAAATTGTCTTTGTAAATGCCTAAAGATATAAGGATTACTCTTCTTTATAGTAGCTACTTGAGTATCAACGTGTTGGGTAGGATGGGGGGTGGAATTTATTTGAAGGAAACTTTTATTTTGTCTTTTGAAAGGCTAGTAGGTGTTTTGGTTTGAAGGTTTGGACTTTTCAAGATAGGTAGAGGTGGTTTTTGGTTCACAACTACTTGCATATTTCTAATAATATTGAAGGGTAGTGCACAAGTGCATGAAGGAAGGGAATTTCATCATGGTAAGCTTGTCTCGTATCTTACTTTGTAAATTTTCTATAAACATATTTTGAAGGTGAGAATCAAAAATATTCACACTAATTTGGAAGTTAAATGATTGGTAACAAGAAATAAAATCAATGACTCTTTCACCCTCATTTTTTTTACATCTCATCAAATCAGCTAATGTTATTTCAGGAACCATACAAACTTGGAAATGGTTAATAAAGGCTTCAACAAGTTCATTAAATAAATGAATTAAGTTATTCAAAAATGAAAAAAATCAATCCAAGGAAACTTCTTTCAAGGATCAGGGAAAAATCTTAGCCAAAAGTTTGTCCTCAAGGATAAAGTCACTACACAAGGTAGTAAAGACATTAACATGATTAGTAGGATCTCCCTTTCCTCCATATATCTCAAATCTAGGGATCTCTATACCTTGTGGCACTAGAGATCTCAATATCTCCAAGGATAGTGGGTTGATTTTCACATAGTATGAAGGTGGACCATTTTGATTTTGAGTTATGGTAGAAGCCTAACTTTGAATGGATGATAGGCTTTCTAAAAGGTGGTTAATGATAGGGTCATTTTATGTAGTAGGTGGATGTGAATATGGTAGTGGTGTGTATATGTTGGGAGGAAAATTGAATGGATTGCTTATAGGAGGAGATATAAGATTAGATGCCCCATAGGTATAAGGAGCACTAGTTGATGCAAGAGCATCCAGGGTGTAAGAGAAATCTTGCATCACCCAAAAAACATGTTAATTTTCAATAAAGGATAAATTTGGTAGGGTTACAATCTTAGTAAGTTTTTCATTTATGCATAGTTGGACACGAAATCTTACACAAACCTCCAAAATAGTAAATTGAAGTTGACGGAAAAGAAATCACTTTAGTACCATTGTCATGTGAGAAATATTAAAAATTTTACTCAGTAAAATCTTCAAGGCCAATTTTGAGGCACTTAGAGGCTCTAGATGGGCCTGAAAATTTGTGGAAAATGAAAGTGGGTGGCCTTTTGGCCCTACTTTCTAGTGAAAGAGATCTTGAGACCTTTTTGAAAAGGTATTATAATAGAAAATATGATAGTTAGATCAAAATTTATGACCCCACAAAGTTGTGATACCAAAATTAATAAAATTTCAAAATATCTTCATGAGGAAGTTACACTTTCTAGAAGATTCTAGGGCGGTTACACCTTCCAAATAAAGGACGTAAAGGGGGACTATAGAGAGGGGATGGGGGCAGAGTAGATGGTGGCTCTGATTTGCAAATTTGTAGATTTATGTAATCAAAAAGCCCATGTGATGGCAATTATAATGTTGTAATTTCATTTTCATTTTAGTGATAATAAAAAATATTTTCTTTCCTTCTTGCATTTTGTTTGTTCTATTATATGTTGTTTTTGTGAGTTTTAGACTATAAGAGGAGTACCCTTCATCAAGTGGTATCATAGCGGGTTTTCTTGAGTGTGTAAATAGATCACTGAATGTGAGGCAGTTTGCACTAGGACTTGTGGTTGTGGGTCAGTGAGAAAAGATACCTCCACGAAGAAACTATGGTAGGAGAAATGTTGGGGTAATAGAAGAGGTTTTAAAGCCCTCCAGAGACAAGTTCAAGCACTACAAGAGGATCTGCGTAGGGGAGCTAATGTCAGAAAAAGAGATGAAAGTGAGGATGAGGCTGAAGATGAGGAGCCATTCAAAGAGGAAGCACATGATGTAATAGATCCTGGAGAAGTCCAACTGATTAGGGTCATTTCCAAGATTGGAAAGAGGCCAAAGATAGAATTTTCTTATTTTTTTGGAAACTTAAATCTAGAGGAGCTGATCAATTGGATCAATGAAATGGAAGAGTCTTTTGAGTATGGGAAAATAGAAGACCCGGATAGGGTCAAATTTGCAAAGGCCAAATTGAAAAGCCATTCTAGCATATGGTGGAAAGAAGTCCAGTTGGAAAGAAATAGAAGAGGAAAAGAGAAAATAACAAGATGGGATCAGATGGTGGAAAAAATGAAAAGATAGTTCATTCCTAGGGACTATGAGTTGGATTTGTTGAAGAAGATACAAGGGTTGAAACAAGCATGAAAATCTGTTAAGGAGTATACAAAAGAATTCTACTGAGTCCTAATCAGAACATGTCATTATGAGCCAAACAAGGAGAAAGTTTCCCATTACATAAATGGGTTGAAGCCAAGCATTTAAGAAGAGTTCAATTTGGTAAGAATGTCTACCATTGAAGATGCATATTATTTTCCTTTGAAGGTAGAAGAGAATTTGAATAGGAGGTTTGAAAGTAAGCAAAGAGGTGGAGGTCATAGTGGAAGGACTAGTGGATGGTCATATGGAGGTCGAAATGAAGACCAAAAGAAGGGTGAAGGATCTAGTAGCAACCAGAACTAGAAATGAGATAAAACCTATCATCCTCATAATGGAGACCAAAGAGGAAGATGAGGATTTCATGGAACCTATTTCCAATGTAGAGCAGAAGGGCATAGGGCATATGAGTGTCCTCAATATCAAGGAAGGACAAATAGAAGACCTAAGGGTAATGCATGAGTTGCACATGTAGGTGGAGATGTTGAGTCTTCACATTCTAAGGATGTAGAAAGAGGAGAGGTTCTTGTTACTAGAAGAGCCTTGTTGAATGAGGAGAAAGAGCCAACTCAATAGAAAAAAAAAATTTGCACCAGATATAAGTGTGAAGGTAAAGTTTGCAATTTTATTATTGATAAAGTTAGTATTGATATAACCTTGTTTCAGAAGAAATGGTTAGTAAGTTGCAGTTGGAGAGAAGAAGGCATCCGAGCCCATACCAGATTGCTTGGTTACAAAAGGACCATAAAGCCTTGGTAAATGAACAATGTATGGTAAAGTTCAAGATTGGGAATTACCATGATGAAGTATTATGTGATATTATTCCTATGGATGTTTTTCATATGTTTTTAGGTAAACTGTGGTAGTTTGATCAACGAGCAATACATGATGGACATTCCAACACCTATTATTTGACAAAGGATGGATTTTTTCATAAGTTGAAGCCCTTGAAGGAGGCAAAGGAAAAGGTATGTAGTAATGCAAGAATTTGTTTGGTTGATGGATGAAAGTTCCTAGAAGGTATCAAGCATGACCATATGTCTTTTGTATTGATCCCTAGAGTTGATAAAGAAGATACTACAGGAGCAGCTAAATTTTTTTACATGTAATAAAAAATTCATAATTCATAGAATATGAAGCATTTTGTATTATTAAGAATTTCAGTAGTATTTGTTCACCTCTGACTGAAGCAATGAGATGGGATAGAAAATATTTTAAGTGGACTACAGGAGCAGCCAAAAGTTTTTACATGTTGAAGAAGAAAGTTACTAAGCAATCTATTTTGGCACTTCCAAAATTCCATAAGGTTTTTTAGGTAGATTGTGATGCTAGTGGCACTACCATTGGAGTTGTTTTGAGTCAAGAAGGTAAGCCTGTTGCCTATTTTAGTGAGAAGTTAAATGATTCTAGGAAGAAATATTATGTCAATGATCAAGAGTTTTATGCTATAGTTCAAGCTTTGAAGAAATGGAGACACTATTTGTTGCCAAAGAGTTTGTTTTATATATTGATCACAAGGCTTTGCAGTACCTCAATAGTCAAGGAAAGTTGAATCAAAGGCACTTAAAATGGTTTGAGTTTATGTAGAGTTATACTTTTTTTTTGAAGCACATGAGTGGAAGGTCAATCAAAGTTGTAGATGCCTTGAGTAGAAGGAAATTTTTTTTGATAAAAATGAATATAGAAATTGTTGGGTTCAATGAACTCAAGAGTTTGTATCCAGAAAATCCAAACTTTGTAGAATCTTGGAAGGCTTGTTTGGAACCTATTACATTGGATAGGAAAAGATGGTTGGATTTCTTAATTCAAGATGGAATGTTGTTTATAGGAAGCCAATTGTGCATTCCAATGAGTTCTATGAGAGACAATCTAATCAAGGAGAAGCATATGGAGGATTGGATGGGAATTTTGATCGAGATAAGCCCATTGCTCTTGTTAGTGAGAATAATTATTGGCCACAGTTACAACAAGATGTGAAGAAGTTTGTACAAAGTTGTAGAGTATGGAAAATGGTGAAAGGAACAAGTCAGAATACTGGAATGTATCAACCATTACTTGTACCTAAGAGGCCATGGGAGGACATTAGTATGGATTTTATCCTTGGATTGTCGAGGAAACAGAGAGGGAATGATTCCATATTTGTGGTGGTGGATATATTTTCAAAGATGGCACATTTCATTCTATGTCATAAGACCAATGATCATATTGTAGAGTTTTTTTTTTTAGAGAGGTGGTGAGACTACATGGTTTACCGAAGAGTATAGTTTCAGACAAAGATACCAAATTTGTTGGTTATTTTTGGAAAACATTATGGAAGAAGTTGAAGATAGATTTGAAGTTCGGTTTTGCTCAACATCTATAGACTGAAGGACAAACGAAGGTGGTCAACAAGAGTTTGGGTAACCTGCTAAGATTCTTAGTAGGAGATAAACCAAAGGGATGGGATTTAATTTTACCATAGGAAAAATAGGAGCACTGGTAAATCACCATTCTAGATTGTATATGGGAGTAGTATGAGGAATGCTTCTAAACTAAGAAATATGGATAAAGGAGAGAAGAGTAGTGTTAAGGCTAAAGATTTTGTTGAGCACCAGAAGAATTTGCATGACAAGGTGGAGAAGCATATCAACAAGATGGACTCTCAATATAAGGCTACGGTAGATCAAAAAAGGAGGTATAAGAAGTTCCAAGTAGGAGATGAAGTCATGGTTCATTTGTGAAAAGAAAGGTTTCCAGTTGGTACATACAACAAGTTGAAGATGAAGAAGTTTTGACCATGCAATATCCTCAAGAAGCATGATTCGAGAAATGCATATGAGGTAGAGTTGTCTGATGGAATTCATATTTCACTTGTGCTTAACATCTCATATTTAACAGAATATAATTAGGGAGGAATTTATGAAGAAATAATAGAGGGAAAATGGAACATTCCAACACCTACCTTAGAAAATGAGGAGATAGAAGACATTTTGGATAGCCGTGTGGGAAGAAGCACAAGAAACAAGCAATATGCAGAGTACTTGGTGAAATGGAGAGGAAGGCCTCTTGAAGATTCATCATGGTTATTTGAGTTTGAGGTTAACCATCTTGGTTTCCCTCTAACTCCAGAGAAGTGATAGGGCCACTTTTCAAATTACCCTAGGTGTTTGATGCAGGAGCATCCATGGTGTAAGAGCAATCCCGTAGTACCCAAAAAAATGTTGTTTCTTTTCAATAAGGGCTAAATTTGGTAGGGTTACTATTTTAGTAAGTTTTCTTTTATGCATAGTTGGACACAAAATCTTACACAAACCTCTAGAATAGTAAATTGAAGCTGATGATGAAGAAATTACTTTAGTACCATTTTCATGTGAGAAATATTAAAATTTTAATCCTAGTAAAATCATTGGGGTCAATTTTGAGGCACTTAGAGGCTCCAAATGGGCCTGGAAATTTGTGGAAAATGAAAGTGGGTGGCTATTATTCCCTATGTTTTGTCGAAAGAATTCTCGAGACCTTTCTAAAAAGGTATTATAATAGAAAATCCAATGGTTGATTCAAAATTTATGACCCTGTGAAGTTGTGATACCAAAATTAATAAAATTTCAAAATATTTTCTTGAGGAAGTTACACTTTCTAGAAGATTCTAGGGTGGTTTCACTTTCCATTAGATTCTAGGGTGGTTACACCTTCCAAATAAAGTATGTAAAGGGTGACTATAGAGAGGGGACAAGGGAAGAGTACATGGTGGCTCCGATTTGTAGATTTGCATATTTATGTAATCAAAAATCCCATGTGATGGAAATTATAATGTTATAATTTCATTTTCATTTTGGTGATAATAGAAAATATTTTGTTTCCTTCTTGCATTTTATTTGTGCCAATATCTATTATTTTTGTGAGTTTTAGACTGTAAGGGGAGTACCCTTCATCAAGTGGTATCAAAGCAGGTTTTCCTGAGTGTGTAAACAAATCGCCGAACATGAAGAAGTTTGCACTAGGACTTGTGGTTGTGGGTTTGTGATAAACTATGCATCCATGAAGAAACCATGGTGGGAGAAATGTTGGGGTAACAAAAGAGGGTTTTAGATTCCTCAAGAGATAATTTCAAGCACTATAAGAGGAGTTGTGTAGGGGGGCAGATGTCAGAAGAAGAGATGAAAGTGAGGATGAGGCTGAAGATGAGGAGCCATTTGAAGAAGAAGCATAGGATGTAATGGATCCTAGAGAATTCAGACTGATTAGGGCCATTTCCAAGATTCAAAAGAGGCCAATGATAGAATTTTCTAATTTTTCTAGAAACCTAAATCTAGAGGAGCCGATTGATTGGATAAATGACATGGAAGAGTATTTTGAGTATGAGGAAATAGAAAACCCAAATAGGGTCAAATTTGCAAAGGCCAAATTGAAAGTCCATGCTAGCATATGGTGGAAAGAAGTCTAGCTGGAAAGAAATAGAAGAGGAAAAGAGAAAATAACAAGATGTGATTGGATGGTGGAAAATTTGAAAAGATAGTACATTCTTAGGGACTATGAGTTGGATTTGTTGAATAAGATGCAAGGGTTGAAACAAGTAGGAAAATATGTTAAGAAGTATACAAAAGAATTCAATCGATTCCTGATTATAATAGGTCATTCTAAGGCCAACAAGGAGAAAGTTTCTCATTACATAAATGGGTTGAAGCCAACCATTCAAGAAGAGTTGAGTCTGGTAAGAATGCCTACCATTGAAGATGCATATTAGTTTCCCTTGAAGGTAGAAGAGAAGTTGAATAGGAGGTTTGAAAGTAAGTAAAGAGGTGGAGATTGTGGTGGAAGGACTAGTGGATGGTCAAATGGAGGTTGAAATGAAGACCAAAAGAAGGGTGAAGGATCTAGTAGCAACTAGAACTAGAAAGGAGATAACACCTATTGTCCTCATAATGGAGATCAAAGAGGAAGAGGAAGATCTAGGCAAGGACTAGGGAAAGGAGGCTTGTTTGGAACCTATTACATTAGAGGAAGCCAATTGTGCATTCCAAGGAGTTCTATGAGAGAGAATCTAATTAAGGAGAAGCATAGTGGAGGATTGGATGGGAATTTCGGTCAAGATAAGCCTATTTCTCTTGTTAGTGAGAATTATTACTAGCCACAGTTATAACATGATGTGAAGAAGTTTGTACAGTGTTGCAAAGTATGCCAGATGGAAAAAGGAACAAGTCAGAATACTGGAATGTATCAACCATTACCTATACATGAAAGGCCATGGGAGGACATTAGTTTGGATTTTTCCTTGGATTGTTGAGGACATAGAGAGGGCATGGTTCCATATTTTTGGTGGTGGATAGATTTTTAAAAATGGCACATTTCATTCTGTGTCATAAGACCAGTGATGTTCATATTGTAGAGTTGTTTTTCAAAGAGGTGGTGAGACTACATGGTCTACCAAAGAGTATAGTTTGAGACAAAGATACCAAATTTCTTGGTTATTTTTGTAGAACATTATGGAAATTGAAGATAGATTTGAAGTTCAGTTCTTCTCACCATCCATAGGCTGATGGACAAGTGGAGGTGATCAATAGTAGTTTGGTTAACCTACTAAGATTCTTAGTAGGAGATAAACCAAAGGGATGGGATTTAATTTTACCACAGGCAGAATTTTCTTATATCAATTCTATCAACATGAGCACTGGTAAATCACCATTCCAAATTGTATATGGGAGTAGCCTAAGGAATGCTTATGAACTGAGAAATATGGATAAAGGAGAGAAGAGTAATTTTGAGGATGAATATTTTGTTGAGCACCTAAGGAATTTGCATGACGAGGTGAAGAAGCATATTAATAGGATGGAATTTCAATATAAGACTAATTCAGATAAAAAAATAAGGTATAAGGAGTTCTAGGTAGGAGATGAAGTCATGGTTCATTTTTGAAAGGAAAGGTTTCTAATTGGTACATACAATAAGTTGAAGATGAAGAAGTTTGGACCATGCAAGATCTTGAAGAAGAATGATTCCAAAAATGTATATGAGGTAGAGTTTCCTAATGGAATTCATATTTCACCTATGCTTAACATCTTAGATTTAATAGAATATCATGAGGGAGGAATTGATGAAGAAATAATAGAGCCACAATGGAATATTCCAGCACCTGCATCAAAAAAGGAGGAGATAGAAGACATTTTGGATAGCCATGTGGGAAGAAGCACAAGAAACATGCAATATGTAAAGTACTTAGTGAAATGGATAGGAAGGCCTATTGAAGATTCATCATGGTTATTTGAGTCTGAGGTTAACTATCTTGGTTTCCCTCTAACTCTTGAGAAGTGATAGGGTCACTTTTTAAATTACCCTGGGTGACTGATGTAGGAGCATCCAGAGTGTAAGAACAATCTTGCATCACCCAAAAAAGACGTTTCTTTTTAATATGGGCTAAATTTGGTAGGGTTCCTATTTTAGTAAGTTTTCATTTATGCACAGTTGGACACAAAATCTTACACAGACCTCCATAATGGTAAATTGAAGCTGATGGCAAAGAAATCACTTCAATACCATTGTCATGTGAGAAATATAACAAATTTAATCCTAGTAAAATCTTCGGGGTCAATTTTGAGGCACTTAGAGGCTCTGGATGGGCCTAAAAATTTATGGAAAGTGAAAGTGAATGGCCTTTAGGCCCTACTTTTTGAGGAAAGAATTCTCGAGACCTTTCCGAAAAGGTATTATAATACAAAATATGATGGTTGGATCAAAAGTTATGAACCGACAAAGTTGTAATACCAAAATTAATAAAATTTCAAAATATCTTCCTGAGGAAGTTACACTTTCTAGAAGATTCTAGGGTAGTTACACCTTCCAAATAAAGGATGTAAAGGGGGACTACAAAGAGGGGATGAGAGCATAGTAGATGGCGGCTCTAATTTGCAGATTTGCAGATTTATGTAATTAGAAAGCACATGTGATGGCAATTATAATGTAATTTTATTTTCATTTTAGTGATAATAGAAAATATTTTCTTTCCTTCTTATTTTTTGTTTGTGCCATTATATGTTGTTTTTGTGAGTTTTAGACTGTAAGCGGAGTACCCTTCAGCACTAGTGGAAATATTTAAGGTAGGAAAGATATTGCTAGTTGGTTGCATCATTGTGGTCACTTGGGGATTGGTATAGGTGGGAATAGAGGTTATGGTTGAATGGGGAGGGATTTTATTTCCTCCTTGGCTTTGCACATTGGCTAAATCTTGAGCACCATTGGTGGTGGAACGAAGGTGTTTTACAAAGATCTAATCTAGGTTATGCACAAATTTGAGTCCATTATTTTACATCATGTGGTGAATACTATCTATGGCAAGTATAACAGTGCTGAAAATGTTTTTAGTGCTCACGCTATCTTCTAAATGGGCTAAGTCTTCATGCATTTTCATTATGTTTTCTTGAGGGATATGATCAACCATTGTTTGAATGCTATGCATAGTGCTTGCAGGTAAGGTAGGCATAGAAAAAGAGTTATCAAAGGTACATTCCATACCTAGTGAACAAGTACCAACACTAGAAGTAAGAGAGCTAGATAACCAAAGATCCACAACGATTGTTTTATTACAGGATTCCATGAATCTCATACTTCGTCTAACCAAAGTATTGATAGTAGGACAACAAGTAGTATAACTCATGCAAGGGATAAACCAAAGAAAGTGCAATGAACACAATATTTTATGCTTACAATTACACTTGAAATGAAAAAAATTGAAATAACAACAATTTTTCAAACTGTAACAAAAAATTGAAAGCAGCCAACAAAAGCATAGAGAAGCAATTTCAAATCTTGAAAATTGGAAAGTAAAAGTAACAAGGACTAAAATGCTAGTAAGGGCATCTTTATCTTACTGAAGGAATTTTGAGGTTCTAGGAATTGGAACAAGAAGGAAACAACATAGACTGGGTTCAAGGCCAAAACCCACAGAAGGACTAAGATGCCAGTAAGGGAAATTTAGTCCCATTAGAGGTTTTTTTCATATAAACAAAAAAATATGAATTTTTTACAGTGTTCCCAAGTTTCCTATTCAAGTAGCTGGTGTTGAGAAACAAAAAACTAGGCAAATGAATGCAAGAAAAAGTAACTAATGACAAGTAATTGGATGCAAAGTTGAATGCAGTTTTTTCAATTTTGAATGGGTATGTGCAGGATCATGATGGGCCCAAAAGTGGCAATATGATGGGTATATGGCTGATGACTTTCTTTTTACCCAAAATTGATGAAATGAAAAGGGTTTTTAAAGGAGATTCTCAGCTTTCCACCAATATAAATTATGCTTTACTTTGAATTTAATAAGTAATTATTATTCATTTTCTATTCAAATTACGACTACAGTCCTGATTGATAGACTGATTGAAAAACATCTATAGCTTTCAAATAGTATCGTATTTTTTGAATCCAAAACATGTGTCACATTCGATGCTTCACATACTATAGGATTAAAAAAAGAAAAATTTATTTTCATGAAGTTTTGACCAAGTTAAGGTGGTCAGACATACGAGTTTTTTATATTTTTTAAAAGTTGTAATAAAAAATTCATAATTAATTTTTTACTTGGAAAAAAATTACAAAAAACTATGCATCACATCAGGACATGAATCCTCTACTTAGAACTAAAATCTTATAAAAAAATATTATCATTTTATTGTGGTTAGGGTGGTTAGACAGACACCTACTTCTTATTTTTTCCTTAAAATTTAAGTACTACTGCATCGAAATTTCAAATTTTCACCAAATAGATTTTTTTTTTTAAACAAACCTAGTAGTTTAGAAAATACATTCAATTTTCTAGAGATTCTATTCTTACATATTTTTGAAATAATATAGATAACTTATTCAAATTTCTACATCAAGTTGCCTAACTTTGATTTTTATGATCTTTTTGCCACTTAAGGGCCTATTTTTTCCATGATGATCTTGCACATACCCGAATGCAATAAAAATGTTCCTAAATACAATTAGGATGAATGACAATGCACTTTTTAGTTTTTTCAATGAGATAAAATAATACAAGAAAGCAAAAATGCAACCTATATGCAATTTCACTAATGCAAATATGAGAAACCCTAGATGCACTTTCACTAATGCAAGATGCAATGCAAGAATTAATGCAACCTAGATTTAGGACTTTAATGAACTCCAAATCAGAAAAATAAATGAAGATTCTAAAAAATGTAAGTTCACCAAAATGAACAATATGAAAATGGTGGAGTTGTTGTATGGCATAGGTCATAGAACACCACTATTCTCCAATTCCCATTCAAATATTCCCTAGGATCCAAAATTGGATTGACTATCAACCCAAAGGTTGAGTCAATTATCAACAAGGAAGACCTAGGAGGGGGTTCTTTGAGCTTTGAGGGGTTCACCACCAAGCAAAAGCTTGGAAAATACAACTTGATATTCAAATAGTATTGTCAAAAATTGTGCACTCTTGAAGAAAGAGGAAATTTCACACTTAATTAGCACCCATTTTGGCACCCTTGCATTATCCCCCCTTTAAAAATCACCTTTTATAGGCCCCTAGGACCCATTATTTTGGATCTCAAGACTCATTTCACTCAAAAATCATATAAGATAACATAAAAACATTCAAACCCCCAAAAACTTTGAAAAACCACCTCAAACATCTAAGGTGGGACTCATTTGCCACCTTGGGAAAATGAGTCCCCTTAGGTGGGACCCATTTTCCAAGTGTGGCGAATGAGTCTTATTTGAGGTATTTTTCAAATTCGAGCAAGAATTCATTAATTCAAATCACATTTTTTGTAAATTTCAGCCTTTGAGATTAAAAATAATAGACAATTAGGTGTTAATTCCTATAAAATCAAGCTTCTAAGTCATTTTTCAAAAGGAGGAGCAAGCATAATTCAAGCACTTTGAGAAAATATCAAGCATTAAGAGTCTCTCACAATATCATTCTAACTCCAAAAGTAAGCAAGTTGAAGCATTGGGGCACCATTAAATCATTTTTGGAGATCTTCAAGCTCACTTTCTATCAATATCTAGCATTTTCAAGGGTTGATCATGGATACCTATGGTGAATCATGATGGATTCTAGGTTGGGGATATGTAACTAGCCATCAAGCCAATCCTAAATACTTATTTCCCAAGTGATTCCATCTTCCATTGTCACTCTACACTCAACCTAAGGAAGGTGCATGCATCATTAGAGTTAACTTGGGGTGAATAGAGATTATCACAAGTGAGCTATTCATCTTTGTATTTCCATTGTTGCATCATATTCTTTCACATTAGAATATGATTGCATCATATCTTAGATTTCCTAGTCTTTAACACACTTAAGGCTAGGGTTTTTATGCACATTTCCTCATTTCTACCAAGGTTTAATTACCAAACTAGGGGTTTGATTGAGGAAAACCACCCATTAGAAAACCCCTTTGAATTCTATTTTGTAGGTATTTTTCACAAATTCAAACCCAAAAATCAAACTAGAAGGAAGGGGAGGTGTTAAAGTTTAGATCAAAACTTTCAGTTTTCAGAAAAATGGAACTAGACTGATTCACCAATAGTGGTGAATGACTCCCTCTACTATTTTTTGTTAGACCTGTCTATAGATTCTGGTACCCTTTTTCCAGAAATGGGCTCCCATGCAAAAAATAGGATTTGAGGTTGATTCGCCTAGGTTGGTGAATGAGTCCCAGTGGCATAAAAAGTCTGGATTTCCAAAATTTTAGAACTATTCCCAGTGTCTTCAAGGTTTCTAGGTGCACACCATTTGCATTCTTACTATTTTGTTCTATTTTTATTGCATTTATAGAGCATTTCTCCTTTGTTTGCATATCACATTGTGTTTTCAAACATCTTACATTTTCCAAGTTTACACTTGGTGGTGGACACTCATTTTTTGTTATTCTTTCCCTATAACTCCCCCTTCATCATATTTCAATATCCTTTGCATTGAAATATTAAAGGCTTGTTCTTGAGTGAAGAAGTGTCATTTTGTCTCTCTCCTTTTAGGTCCAAAACCCTAGAAGTGACAAAGAGGCCACTAAATTATCCTTTTCAAAACTCACAAAACCTAGTAATGCAAGCCAAATGAAGATGAAAATGATGAAATTTTGCAACAAGTTGGGTTTGTGTACCTGGGAAGTTTGGAAATGTGATGAGTATCCTAGAAATGCAAAAATACTGTCAAAATATGCTAGGGAGGACTAAGACGCAATTACTGTTCTCTTAGTCTTGCTACTATTTTTTGGGGGAAATAGAAAATATTCAAATGTTGGAATAGGATCCAAAAGAATCTCTGCAAAATTCCACTTAGAGGACTAAGATTCTCTTGCTACCATCTTAGTCTTGATTTGAATTTCTAAAATCTTTGAATGTGATCCTAAGGCTCAATGTTTGCACTTCCTTCTTCTCTGATCTCAGGTCCTTAAACTTCCAATTTTAGCTTGTAGGTGAGTTTCTATAAAGATGACAACTTTGCAATGCAACTTTGTAACTTTGCAACTTTGCACTTCAAATGACCTGTAATTCTTCAATCTAAATCTGTAAACATAAACATGCAAGAGAGGAAAAACTTCTTGATTGTTAGTGAATGGGGGTTTTCCTTGGTCAAGCCCATTGTTGGTAATTAAACCTTGGAATGAAATATAATAATGAAGGGAAATGATGATTGAACAACATGCAATGTTACAACTCACCAAACCCTTGTTGTGAAATATGCAAACTTGTGTGAAATGACTAGCTTGAATGTAGATCTCGAATCAAAGGAATGCTTGATAGATCTTGACTTGAAATGCTTGCTTGAATCAAAATCCTACATAAAAAATTTTGCTCAAAAACACACATGGTGTAAGAATATCCTTGATATTATTCTTGAATCTTGATGATGGATACAAATGCTTGATGAATTGCTATTGAATTCTCTTGTGAACTTATTTATGTTATTAGGAATGCTCTCACAAAATTCTTGATATGAAAATGAGTGAAAGAACCTTGTATTTATACTTATCTATGATTAACATCCCGAAATTACACCACAACAAGCCAAAATATGAAATCATTAATTAAAGGAAGCTAAATCGCACCAAGACTTGAAATTAAATCTCAAAAATACCTTAAGGGGGACTAACACACCCTAGGTGGTGTATTAGTCCAGAGGCATGAAACTTGGAGCACAAAATACAAAAAGTTTCCATTTAAAAGGAACATTTGAAATCAAGGTCCCAAGACCTTTGGAGGATAAAAACGCCCTAGGTGGCATCTTAGTCCTAGTCCAAAAATCAGGGATACACAACCAAAATCATTAAATTATCATTTACCCTTTGAAGTTTTCTAGGATTAGCCATAAAAAGGTATCTTTCATTAGGCTTGTGGATGCAAAATTGGACTAATTAAGTCATAAATAGGGATAAATAAAGCAAGGCAGGCCCAAACAAGTGTGAAAATGCAAGTGTATGCATTTTACTACACTATAGTAAGTACTAAAATAATTTCAACCACTGCTATCCCTATCATAGATAATATACATCGCATGATTGAAAGTGAAGATAGAATTGATCTTGTGTGTAACATAATTCATATTTTTGGGCCATGTTTTACCTCAACCACTGGTTGTCCTTTACCTTCAAACAATTTACCAAGCTAAGGAGGAAATTAAATTACTCCTTCCACAACAATTTACTCTATTCCTACCTATAAGAACCCTCAAGTTACAACTACAATGCAACCTACTAGCAATGGGATTCCTTCCTTGGGTATTTCGACTAGCATCCCTAGTACCCTTTTGGCATCACACATCATATCACCTACCACTTTACCTCCTATAGCCATTCCATTCACTTGTCCCTCAAAGACATATACAGCTCCACCTTATTCACCTCCACCTTAAAATTCAAACAATGATCCTCTCATAAATGAACTTTTGCAAACCATTTCATCCATTCAAAAGCAAGTTTCCACTATAAACCAGAATAAAAATATCCAACCTACATATTATGTCAAAAGCAATCCCTTATCCTTGGATATTTCAAGAACATCGATGCCACAAGGTATAGAGGTTCCTATATTTGAGAAATATGGGAGGAAAGGAGATCCTTCTAACAATGTTTCTGCTTATACCACCCTATGTAGTGATTTTATTCTTGAGGATAAGCTTTTGGCTAAGCTTTTCCCTAGATCCTTGAAGGATACTGCCTTAGAATGGTTTTCTTCATTACTGAATAACTCAATTCATTCATTCAATGAACTTTTTGAGGCATTTATAAACTATTTCCAAGTGTATATGATGCCTAAGATGACCCTATCCAATTTGATGAGATGTAAGCAAAAAGATGATGAAAAGATTACCGACCTTATTTCACACTACCAATCACTTTATTCCCAAATTGACATAAAGATTCTTGACCCTCACCTTCAAAGGATATTCATTGATAACTTCTATACTAAGATACAAGATAAGCTTATCATGATGAAGTTCCCTTCTTTCATGCACTTGTGTACTACCCTTCATGATTATCAAAATTTGGTTAGTAGTCATGAAATAAAACCCACCTCTAGCCAGCTTAAAAATTCTAAATCTACAAACCAAAACAAATATCAACCTTTTAGAAAATAGAATAAAGGCTTCCTTCAAATTAATCCCCCTCAACAAACAACTCAACATGTCGATACCCAAGTGGTTTCTATAAGGAAGACAAGTCCTTTCATAATTGGGGATTAGGCTAGGCAATTCATTCCCTTACCCAATACCCTCCATAACACAATGTCACAACTTTTAGAACAAAAAATGATCACCTTTCCTCCTGTTAAAACTCCCAATCCTAATAAGCATTTACCTCCAAAATTTAGTTCAAATTATTATTTCCATATCAATGACAAAATGGACATGATAAGGAACATTGTAAGCATCTTAAACATCTTATGCAAGACCTCATTGATTCTAGTCAACTTTCTATTGGCAGTGTTAGTGATCAAGGAAAGAAGTTTGTTGCCCCTCTTAACCAAAAATTGTAAATCTTTACCAACCCCATGCCAAAGAATAATATTTAATTTTTCAAAGCTAGTAAAACTATAAAGAATGATGTGATGAATGTTGACACAAATAATTACAACATGGATACTAGTGAACAAGGTCCTATGGATATGGATACTATTAAAAAGGCTTAATTGTGTTGATCAAAACTCAACCTTGTAAGGGCTGAACTAAAAAATCTCTTGGAATTGCTTTCTCCTCATAAGATATACTTAAACATGCACCTGATGTTTCTCTTTACATAGCAAGCCAAATCAATGGCAAGCCCTCTAATGTGATATTAATTAATCTAGTCTTTGGAGAGAATGTGATCATGGAGGAATTCCTACTTGTGCATGAACTCTATCAAGAAACATATGATAAACAAAAAGCATGGATAAAGACACATAATGGTTTTTCTTTGCCTACAATGGGATAATCACCTTATCTTTACAAATAGGAACAAAAACAACATTAGATGTCTCATTCTGCTTCATCCCGACGTTAGATCAATTCCATGTGAAGCTTAGTTATTGATGGCTACGCTCCATGAAATTCATCCCATTAGTTGTGCATAAATGCTTAAAGTTACCCTTTGACAATGAAATTGTCACTATACATCATAGTGGCTTTAATCCTTTGTCTTCCCGTGGAAAATTTTCATTAGATTTCTTTTGGCTTGAGCCTATGGAACTTATTAAAATTCGAGAAGACATCTTTGTAAAATCCTACCAAAAGTTTAAAGAAGAATGTATAGCAAAAATATCACTTACAAACATGCCTCAACCTATGAGTGAGCCTACCATCCTTGATGTAACCTTGATTGAACCTAAAGACATAAAAAATAACCAATACCAACCTATAGACCCTTTTCCTATCTCCTACAAAAGACCAAGAGATAATGAAAACAATCCCGTCATGCCTCCTAAGATAAAACAAGTTTACAAAGCTAAAGAGAAAGTGGTTGAACAACCTCCTATGGTTGCTTTCATTCCTCCCCTTAGGGAAGAAAAGAAACCTATGGTTGATAGACCCGCTCCTACACAATTGCATCTTGATAATTGTACTAAAAGAAATATAAATGATAGAGAGCGTAGGAATAGAAATTGTTCTCTTGCTAGAAGGTTAAACAAAGAAACAAACAAATAAAATAAAAATTCAAACTTGACTGAAGCAATACATGATGAGTCTCCCCTACACCACAAAACAAGAGTTAATGCCTTCTTTAGATATTATCATTCGACCTCTTGTTGTGATTAACTTAGATGATGATGATGAAGTTGCTAAGATTGATGAAGAAGTGCATAGTGAATTGAATACATTGTTTTACTCTTCTATGAGCTTAAATGATAATTCTTCTAAGAGGAGTGTTGAACTTGTTAATGACCCTAGTTTGGTACTTTCTATTGTCCCTTTAGTTATTTTTCCATCTTTCATATACGATGAACATGATTGGGATGCAGATGACTTGCTAATAGGTTGACTCACATGTTCCTTACTAGTCTTTTGCATTATTTTCTTTTCTTGTTTTGTGTGATTGCATGTGCATAATGTGATCTCCCATGCTATTTTTTTTAATGTTTCTCTCTTTGTGATATTCCTTTATTTGTACCTACATTATTCTTTATGTCGTAAATCATTTGTCTTGTGTTTTTATTTTTGGGGATGATGCAAGGAATCAAGACATTCATGTCTCTTCCATGTTGACCCAAAAGCTTTTCCTTTATCTTTTTTTTTCTTATGTTTCCCTTTTGGGGATGACAGAAGGTGTCGAGAAACTCAAGTCTCTTCCATGTTGACCCGAAAGGCTTTTTTGTTTTTTCTGTCTTTATGGAATTCTTATAGTTCTATGAGTATCTTAGGAATGATGAAAAATTTGAGCTCTATAAAAACACTGTAGCAAGAACATACTGACATCAAATCCATGGATCCTTCATGTTTTTGGAGTTTTATTTTGGGGGAAACCCCTTCCTTTTCATTATGAAGCTTTATTTGGAAACATACGACTTGGGATAGGGATTTCCAAGTAATCTCTCATGTCCTCTTTACTATTAGCATTTATCATTTTCTATTATAAAGTAATTTCTCATAGCATGGCATTTAGCAATTTCTTTAAAGTGGGGGAATACATTGGCATTATTCTTTTAAATTTCATGTTTCATTTTGTAGTCTTCTTACTTCATGCAATGCATCTTTTAAATACTTTGAACGTATGTTACACTATTTTTACATTTTTGGTTATATGACCAACTTTCATAATACACTTTGCATGTTTGTAGAGACATCTTATTTGTTCATGAGTTTCAAGCATATGAAGCTTTGTTTGCCTCATGAAGCTCGAAGATCATTATTGTGTGGTGCCTTATCAAAGTTATCAGGAGGTATAAATTTGGTTTGGTTGAACAAGAAGTTGAACTTAGGCATGAATTTCCCACATCCACTTACTTGTCTATGTGAGTGCATACCGATTGCATGCATATGTGTCTAACCTTTTTCTATACTCACCTAGCAAATAGCCTAAATTTTCATTGCCTCAAAGTGAGTGTGTATTTCTAGAAAAATAACCCATATTTAATCCACAACATGTAGGATAAATAGTCAAAGCTTGATCCACCCCGTTTTTTATTTTCTTTTCTTTATCTTTGGTAGTGTATGCTTGTGCCTCTTTTTTTCTCCTTACATAATTTTCATGTACATATTTTGTGCTTAGGTTTATTTTTTATAGGATCTTGATCCTAGGGGCTTGATCATCCCTCTTGATTGTTGTCATCCTATCTTACCGACATTAATACACTTGGACCCCTCTTGATACAAGTTTTTGTACTTTAGTGTGAGTTGGAAGCAAGCTCCTCCTCTCACTAAAGTGGGGGCTAAATGTGGAAACAAAAAATGTATCCCTCTACATTTTTGTACTTGATTAGGACCTCCTTGTTAAATTGAGCATAATGTTGTCTTGATTAAGTGTTGTAATGTGTTTAACACATTCACATTAGGTATTGGGACCTTGTAAACTAAATGGACTTATTTGTTCCTTATTTAAGGTGTTGTAAAGTGTATCCTAACACTTTCATACTAATCTATGGTTTTCATTATTATTTGGGCTTCTTTATGCCTTATTTGGCCTTATTTTGCATCCACAAGCCTTAATTAATGCATCTTTTGAGGATAATCCTGACATAAACTAGAATCCAATCATAATTCAGGTGTTTTTGAATTTTATGGCCCATATTTAGTGATATGCGACTCATACACCACCTTGGGCGTATGCGTCCCACCCAAGTTTTGTGGCCCCGATCTAGATTTCACATTATCTAATTTTTTTCTAAAAAATGTCCCAAGCTTAGCCTAATGGGACTCATATGCCACTTCTGGTGTATGAGGCCCACATAACTTAGACCTGAATTAAATTCCAATTATTGATAGGAATTTATTCTCTTAGATCTTTTGTTTTCTTGTAGTATTGTAATTTTGTGAAATTTTCCATAAACAAGTATAAACACAAGGTTATTTCATTCATTTTTCTCCTAGCAAGTTGAATAAGCATCCTTATAGAAAATTTGAGTTCACAAGAGAATTCAAAAGTTTACAATAGCATTCAAGAGCCTTCAAGAGCTAATTATCAAGCATTTTGGAGCATTATACAAGTATCAAGCATCATGAAAAAGTCATCATGCATCATGTTTGTTTTCAAGATAACATTTGTGATGTAGGTTTTCATGATTCAAGCAAGCATTCAATTCAAGATCTAGAACATTCAAGCAAGATTGAAGATCTACATCCATTGGAGCCATTTCATACATGTTACAACACTTTATTCCTAGGGTTTGGTGAATTACAACATATCATTTTTTTCATTCATCATTCCTCTTTTCTATTTCATTCCATTACAAGGTGTGATTACCAAAATAGGGTTTGACCAAGGAAAACCCCTTTCCACTAACATTTTTTTTTCCCTATCTTTAGTGTGTGATTTGTACATCTAGGTTGAAGGCTCTTTAAGGAGTAAGATTGGAAAGAAGTCACCATGTTTACAAGACCATTGAAGGACACCTATAGAGCAGAATTCAACAATTCAGATCTAAAAATTAGGTTGAGAAGATAGAGAAAAGATTGAAGAGTAGATTTAGACTTTGACTTTCCAAAAAGGCCAAGCAGGACTAATACGCCATGTTTGGCATATGATTCCTAGTATAGTGAATTTTCCAATTTTTTGGTGTTTTAGACTTTTCTTTGCCATAATTTTGTTCTTGCCCAAAAACCCTAACCTGGGACTAAGTCACCCATTCTGGCATATGAGTCCCAATGTGTATTAAATTTACCATTTTCATAATTTCTGGTCTCAATTCAAGCTCCTATATGTTTCCAGGTTTCCCCGCTGTACTTTTCTACTTTACTATTATGTATTTCATTCATTTCTAGGTCATTTATTGTAGTCTTGCATATCATTGAGTTTCATAAGTAGATCTATCATGTCATATGTCTTTCCAAGCCCTAGCTTGGTGGTGAGCTCTTCTTTAGTCATTAATCATGCCCTAGGACAACCTTTAACAAATGTATTTCCCTCATTCCATCCTTGGATTGATATCTCTAGGGTTTCCTTGAGTGAAACAAGTGTGTGAAGTAGGAACCCTATCTCCTAAAAGATAGAGAGAGCTCCCTATTTCCATTGTTTCATTTGCATTCTCTTCTCTCCTACTATCTTAGATTGAATTCAACTCAATTTTCTAGTGTGTGCTCATATCTATACTTAGAGGAATGGTATCATCACATTTATAATTATATAAAGACCAATGATGTAACTAAAAATGCTTACACTTAGATACAAAAAAATAGTCTAATATATTATAATATCTAATGTTCTCTATCAAAAGTCTTATGATGGTATTCTTCCTTAGTGTCTCACTAAGGATGAAATACCCCATTCCCTTCAAGAAGACCATTCAATCTCTAGGGGTGGACATTTTGGTGGTAAATCCCTAGTGTGTAAATTGATTCATGTGGGATATTTTTGGCATACAAAAAGCAAGACTCTTTTTCCTTTTTCAAGAAGTGTCATCAATGCCAATAGTATAGTAATCTCTTTTAGGATCCTACTCAAGAGCTTGAAAATCAGACCTCTCCTTTGCCATTTATGAAATGGGGGTTGGATATCATCAAAAAAATATCATGTCCTTCTTCTAAAGGACATACCTTCATCATTATCACTAATGATTACAGTATGAAATGGGTCGAAGTTGTTCCACTTCGATCCATGAACACTGAAGCAGTTTGTAGCTTTCTTCTAAATAATATCATTACTCATTTTATATTTCCCAACCCTAATTTTTTATAATGGTACTTCATTTAAGAACAAAGAGGTGAAGCAATTACTAGAAAAGTCTCATATTCAACATCATTTTTCTACACCATATTATCCTCAATCTAATGGCCAAGCTAAAGCATTAAATAAAACTCTTAAGTTGATTCTTTGAAAAATAGTGAATAAGCATAGTAAAGATTAGCATGATCAATTAACATATTCCTTGTGGACCTATCACATGAGTTTTTGTATTGCTATTGGCAGAACTCTGTACAATATCATGTATGGTGTTGAGGCCATCGTGCCTTTAGCATTGGAAATTCCATCTTTGTTGGTTTCCCTTAAAGGGTTGATTGATGATGACACTTACTATGCTAATCATTTGTATCAACTTGAGTTTCTCAATGAGAACTCATTATAGGCTCTCAAAAATCTCTAAGATTATCCATGATCTATTTCTAAATGTTAAAATCAAGGTGTTCTTTCTTGAAATTTCAAGATAGGTGATCTCATTCTATATGAGCATTAGAGAAATGTAAATGCACCATCTGATCAGAAGGGGAAGTTCAACCCTAATTGGTTAGGTCCTTACATGATCATCTATGTTTATGGTTGTGGTACCTAGGTATGGAATGCATCTAAAAGATCCTATCAATTCAATTCATCTTTGTCGATACTACAGATAATGTCTTTGTCACATACAAATGGTGCTCATCCTTCATGAGAGTGTAATTAGTTATGTTATAGAATTCCCTCATTAACACATTATTTTCATTTTATGTTATGATGTGAAAACATGTATGTAATTTATTTCTTTAATTAGGAATTATATGTACACATGTTTTATTATGTTGTGTATCTGTGCATTGCATTTGATTAAGTCTTTTGGTTAGGAAACTGGATCATCATTGTATTTAACTAAACATATATCCAATGTGTGTTTATTAGATTAGGATAACATCTAATCTAGAAATACATCCAAAAACATGAAATCATCTCATAGCCATACATGTTAGTAAAAATAAAGATAAGAACACCATGATGTCATACAAAATCTTATATATATATATATCACACCACTATAATGTACATGTATCACACCACTGTATCAAAATGTAATTACTGCATATATTTATATGTTTATAAATAAAAAAATAATGCTATCCATCAAAATCATGTGATTCAATATACAAAAATCTAGCATGCAAAATGGGCCTCTAGCCCCTAAGTGTATAACTTTCTCAGTCTTCTAGTCCTAGTAGTGGTGGTGGAGGTGAATGTTGAATGAATGTGATTGAATGTGACATATACGACTGCAACAATAGCATGCTTTGTGCTCATAGTCATTGGACCTCTCCTTGTAGCTTAGTCACCTCCTCACAAAGCCTAGCCTCTTATTCATGGGCCTATCATAGCTCCTCTTGAAGTACCTGCACCTTAGGATCAACAACTGGCCTCACCACCTCAACCTTCTTGTCAAGGTCATCAAGTCAGCTTTGTAGGGCATCATGTGCTACTAGGGAAAAATATACTTGTGTCACTACCTTATCTCACTTGTATAGTTTTGTGTGAAGCTCCACCAAGTGTTGATCTTATTTCCTAATGGCCAAGGTGACATTAGTGGCCCTTTGGATAGTCTCCATGAGTGCCTCCTCATAAGTGATCCTTAGTCATGCTATAGGATTAAAAAGGTGGGCATGTCACCCCATTAAAGCTGGTCTATAAGCATTTAATACACTCCCTTGGATAGGAACGGTTGCGGCCACCTCTATAATGCATCCCCTAATGAAGTCGATCCACTCCTATGTCTCAACTTCAATGATAGAGAAGGTCAATGCTATCAGTACCAGATCATATCAAAAAATATGCATATATGTGAGATAAAATGAAGTAAAAATTACTAAAATAAAATAATATGTATCACATTAGTACCTAAATCCCTGACCTTCTAGTGTATATTAGGTGCATGTGCAACATTGGGTCCTACTATCGCCATCATAGGAGGGTTGAGTACCTAGCTTGAAGGTGGCACTAATTAGATACAAACCACCCATGGAGGTGATGACACCTTCTATCACTATCTCGATCTCTCTATCACTCCACTTGATGTCGCCTCAACCTCCTCACTACCACTAGCACTACAATCCTCACCTTTTGGCCCCTATGCACCAACCTGAACCATGGGGGAATCAGTTGAGACAATTGAGGATGGACCAGCCATTGCCCACCACTACAAAAAATTGCAAGTGATGCCCACATCATCAGTAGGTAGAGCTAGACATTGGTCATCATTGTCTAACCTATTTTTGCTAATCATGACATCCATTGGTTAGATGATGATGATCCCCTACTAGCATGGAGCTCCTAGCAAATCAAACATTTATGTGAGCTTCCAAAGGGATGGGAAGTACTTTCCCAAACTATTAGGTAACTTGATGCCAGTAATAATGGATGACAATGTAATCTAATCACCTCACTAGGAATCAATCATGTTGCATGTGTCCCAGTTCTCTTTTCAATGGGCTAGATCCCCATACTCCTATAAAGACATGAACTAATATCCTATCCCTACAAAGAATCAAATTGAAATCTCCAAAATGAAATCTCATAATCTCTCTAGAAATGTACTAATGGGTATACATGGACCATGGGTGTACTAGGTACAATATCTGAGGAAACCCGACTAGACGTGTGCACCTGATATGCTCAAACACCCACACTTGTAGAAGCATGCATGTTGTGAGGCTATAATACCCATAATATGCATAGAACTTGAGGTCATGGTATAGGTGAGCTAGCATGCACTTCGACCTAAGGTGAATATAGTCCCCTACTCCTCCATCACCTAAATTCAATGGATGAGGCCCCCGTGTAAGTGTGAGTGTCACCCATCCATTGCAATGTGGAGGGTTACTATAACAGTTGTGAAATTTTATATGAATAGAATTACCACTTGCCCTTACTCAAGCCATTGCATGTAGATGTGGCTTGTAGTGTCTATCGGGTCCATCCGTTTGATACAATATTGCTAGCCCTCTATAGTTCCCTACACCATCCTCATCGCATCATAGGCTACCTATCATCTATAGATGGGTAGCCTAGAGATGTTATGGGAATCCTCTAGTGTGATGGTCATCTTTCCCATCAACAAGTGGAAGGTGCATGTAACTGCATCCCAACACTCCATAACCACCATGAGCATTGGTGTGTGATACCAGATCTCCAACATAGTGTAGATCCACCAAAGGCTTACCTACCATAGTACATCCTAGTCATCCAGGTGCACCCAATTTTTGTGATCACATAGTGATGTCAATAGGTTCCCACACAGATTCTCTCGAATCTCTATCCACTCTTACAATAGAAAAAAAAATCACATCAATTCCATCTACATCATAAGCATAATTTTTTTCTCTTGACATCAAAATTATTCTAAGTCTGCCTCTAGGATGGGGTGTGTCATGCTAACATCTGAGGTCGAATACCTCTTTGATGCAAGTGTGCTAGCTAGAAGCAAGCATGAATAGAGGACCTTGACATGCTATCTATATAACATTGTGCTAGCCAGATGCCTCCATGTCAGAGGATAAAATTAAGAAAAATACACTAAAAAGACAAAGTTGGGCTAGATTCCTTGTACCTCATTAATCTCAACACCCTTGGTTACTATTTTGTGCAACTTCTCTCTCAAAAAATTCAATAATTTCCTCATCATCAATAGTTAAAATTACCCTTCTATGGACCCGCCCATTTTTCCTAATGAAAGTGGTCCTTCCATCTTTTTTTTCACCCCACCTATTTGGTGGAAAAAATAGGTGGGGAATATATTCACCTCTTCATCATATTTTTCTTCGAAACCATCAACTTTTCTTAAGCATTGTTCTTGTCATTGTATCTTCTTCTGAATTTTAAAATTGACCTAAATTTGAGTTTTGCATAATGAAACTTCATGTTTGGCTCTGTATTTTCTTGTTGAGCTCAAATGTTGGGAACATTTTCGGTATCCACTTTCTCAACCTCTATGGCCTTTATAGTATCCTTTTTGAATGTAAATCTGTAAAATTTTAAAAATTTTGACCTTACATTAATGTCTTCTTTATGCTTTAGTGTAGCTATTTTTTCTCTAAAAATTTAGTACACTAAAGTGGGGGAAAAATGTAGGGTCATAAAATTGCACCCATTTGGAAATTTAACACTTGCACATTTGGTGTGCTACATTTATTGTGTCTAGCTGCATTTATGACAAAAACCTTATGTGTTGGAATTTTAAGATTTTAACTCCAAAAGGGATAATGATGAAGCATTAACAATTTTCCACCTCATTTCTTGTAAATTTTTGAGTTGGATGGCTATGTGACATGCAGATTTATATGCAGCGTGCAAGTGTCCCCAATTTTTTTTATTTTAATGAAGGAATCTCTTGAACTTTTCCCATGGAATCCATCATCACAAAGGAATCATGGGTGTAACAACTCTTTCCACCCATCTAAACTTAGAATACTCTATTTTTCACTTTTATTCTCATTTAGTCTCATCTTGTTCTAATTAATTCTCACTTCTTCTCATTCCAACTTTCTCTCTTGCTCTATTCTCTTCTACACCTCTTCTTCATAGAGAAGCTCTACCATATTCACATCTCATCAATATCCATGGCTATCTTGAAAGCACACATCTTTTCCATCAATCCAAGAGGGAGCAATGAACTAGTTGTAATGCTCTCTTGTTTCTTTTTCTTGTCTTGTATAGTTTATTTGTGATATGGGTTCTCCTCCATAGTGGGGTTTGCCTTTATCACATGTCTTGTATATTTTATTACATGTCTCATCTATTTTCTATCTATCTAGTTTTTTATGGAGGTGGAAACAAAAAACCAAGGGTTTGACTAAGGCAAGCCCTAAAATAGCCTGAACGCTTTTCCTCATCCTTGTTGTGTGTAGGTTTCTGGATTCAAAGATATGGGTACTTGTTGTTTCCTAGTTTTTAGCTCTTGCTTTGCTCGAGATGACAATGTGGGGTGTAGAAATTCACATGGTGTGTTGGCATCTATTGGTAATAACTCTCTTCTCTTGAGAGAAGGTTGTATAAGTTATCCTCTTTCTGTTCCTACAATTCATATTTTATAATCTCTTACCGGATTCTATTAATTTATATCTTTCCTTCATAGCTTAGTATTTCATTTAATTACATTTTTACAATTTCTTTCATCTTACATCCCATCACTTTAGATTTTTAATGTGAGGTAATCAAGGGAAATTCACTCTTTGCAGACTCTTCCTTTTCCTAAAAACTTAGGAGTATTGAATCCCCTCCTTTACACAAATCCATTGAGAATGTTATCAAATTGAAATTATAAAATGTAAGTTTTTATTCTTGTGGACATGTCTATATGCACTAAACATATGAAGTGCCAAAATTGAGGGGGTTCTCAATATTGAACCAAGAGGGGGGAAATGCACTGTATAGGAGGCCATTGGATGAATTTTTTTAAGGTGTGTGGATAAAGATCAACAAAAGAATTTGTTAGATTTATTCTATAATGAAGCCTATAGTGGACAGTTATTTTCATTGGTTGCTACTTTCAAAATATCAAAGAACTAGTATTATTTGATCTATGGATGTTCAAATATGCATATTTTGGGTATCTAAATGTGAGAAATGTGGATAGTTTACTAGCACACTATAGTTTCTAGTGCTTCCATTTAGACTTATAGTGATTAAAGATCCATTTCAACATTAGGGTTTAGATTGTATTGGGCCTATTAATCTGTAATGAAGCATAGTTCATACTCATATTCTTACTAGCACTAATTACTTCACCAAATGGTTAGAAGCTATACCTTTGAAGCACACCTCTTCAAAGGTGATATGTGATTTCATCAAAGAAAGTATCCTACTTGGGTCTGGTAGATTCAACAATAGTTGATTATAGACAATGTAGCTAAATTATCATCAACTAAGATATCTCTATTTTGTTATGAGCATGGAATTACTCTAGCTTGATCTTTAGATTACTATACTGAAGGTAATGGGAAACATGAGTAGCAATAAGAATTTTGTTATCATTATGAAAAAGTTAGTTCATGAAAATAAGAAGAATTGGCACAAGAAGTTACACGAAGCACTATGGGCTGACAATATAATGCTAAAAATGGCAATAGGAATGTTTCCATTCAAATTGGTAGATGGGATTGGTAGTTCTCTACCTTTTTCTCTAGAGTTATCAACCATTGAATTTCAAAATTTTGTAAAAGATCAATAACTGTGAAGTTCCTTGGAGAAAAGAATCATCTACCTCAAAAAAATGAGGAATAGGGGAGAATGTGGTTGATAGAATCAAGAGTCAAGGAAATTATTGACACAATGGATCAGCCAAGAAGTTTCTAGGTGAGAGATTTGGTTTTGTTATGGGACACAAGAATGCAGCCTAAAGTTGTTGTAATGTCAAAATATTGCACCCCTTGCACTTTCACATACATTATTGTATCCACTTTAGTGTTCACTCCCTTAGAAATTGTGGGTAAAAGCACAAAGTTGTGTCACACTTTCGGCCAACTTATTAGTACAACTGAATTTAGGTAAGTCTAACTAAAAATCAATTTTAGTCAAACATATGATCTAGCAAGATTAATTCTAGCTAAGTTAGATACTTCCACAGTTTTTTGAACTAAATTTTTTGGCTAAAATATATATGGAGCACCACTTTGAGACCAATTTACCAAAAAAAATATTATTTGGAAAACTTGATGTTTCAATAAATCCTACTCATGTAAATAACATTTTCTTAAAAATATAAAAATACCCTTTTGTAGATCCATAAGTGTGGTTTTCAAAAAAATATATTTTTTAATAATTTAATTATTATTTATGTTTTACTTTTTATTTTCACTAAAAGTAGGTTATCAACACAAAATATTGGGTTGATTACCATACCAAGGAAAAATACTAAAACTTATTTTAAAAATTTGAAAAAAATATGATGCACTAGACAAAAGAATCTATATCAAGATAGTATTTTTTTTTCCATTTTAGATAAATATTTAATATGAAATTTGACATCCAATGGAAACAACTATTTTTTGATACATGCACATTTTAATATTTATTTAAAAATATATATTTAGTGAAATTGGAAAAAAAAATCCATTCACTAAAGTAAAGTTATAAATACACACAAAAAATTTGAAAGAAAAAAATAAAAATTACTATAAAAATTTTGATGTCTCATGCAACTTCATTTTTTAGTATTTTATCAACAACTAAATTATAGTGCTAATTTATTAAAAACTAATTTAAAAGAATTTTTTTTTTTTTTTAAAGACAAACATAAAATATACTAAAAAAATACACATTTTACTAGTTTACATCATTTCAAAATTCAAAACATATATGCCACATTTAGTGATTCAAGTTTAAAATTTGGATCAGTGTTGGCCATTTCCTTTATAAAGTGTGGCATAGATTTGTACTTTTACCCTTGTGTAGGCTCATTTTAGCCTCTACATCAGCCTTTTTCCCCTCTCAAGATGCTTAGGACCCCTTTTTAGCAACTACCCTTCACATGCTAGCTTTGCATCAAACGTTGTGTTTTTCTTATTCTAGTCATTTTGTAGTGTGACATGTCTGGACACTAGCGCACCACAATAGTGTCCCACAACATTTCTATGTTCAAATGGACATTTTTGAGTGCCTTGCCACTTGTTAGCTACTTTTTTTTATGGTAATGGATTGGGAAGATTCTTCTCCCTCCTCTTCTCTCTTTAAATGTTATCTTTTCAATTCATGCATGCTTCTAGATTCTCTCTTGACTTTCGCTTTTGCTCTCTTTTCTACATAGCTCTCCACAAATTGCTACATAAGCACTCTCAAGCTCTTATAACACTCTTTGCAACTCTCTTGGCTCTCACAACTTTGTCTCTCTCCTTGGCTTCCTCAAGCCTTCCAGCTAATTTATCTATCTTGCTTACCATGTATCTTTGAGCATCTTCGGATTTCTTACATCCCTTATCTATTACATCTCAATTTTATGATATGGTTTCTCCTCCTTGAGTGAATTTTTCTTTTATCACTCTTGCATTTATTTCATTTATGCTTATTATTTATCTATATCTATCTACCTATCCATGGAGGTGGAAACACCAAAATGAGGCTTTGGCTACAACAAGCCCCTAAATAGCACCAACATTTTTTCTTGGTATTATGTGTGTAGGTATTCAAGATATTCACTTGTTAAAGGTTCCATTGCTCTATCTATTGTGATTGTTTTCTATCTCTTATTCTTTCGCCTTATCATTTACATTTTATTTAACTTATATTCCATCTAGATAGCTTTATTTTAGTTCTATCACTCTTTGTTATTTTTTTGCATTTTGGAAACTGTTCTTAGTAATAAGATTGTTAGTAGTCACTTCATTTGTTCTAGGTATGTGTAGGATCATGATGGGCAAAAAAGTGGTGATATGATGGGTATGTGTAAGGTATGTGGCCGATGACTCTTTTTTACCCAAAATTGATGAAACAAAAAGGATTTTCAAAGGAGATTCTCAACTTTCCACCAATATAAATTATGCTTTACTTTGAATTTAATAAATAATTATTATTCATTTTCTATTTGAATTATGACTAAATTCCTGATTGATAGGCTGATTGAAAAACATCTATAGCTTTCAAATAGCATTATTATTCCTTGCATAACTACCCCATTTTGTTTTGGAACAAAATGGGTCCCCCTTGTTTTTGTTTTGTCCTTGGTGTTTTGTTTGGGTCTTAGGAGTTGTTCTTTTCCTCCTAAGTCCTTGTGTCTTTTGGTTTGGCAAAAGCGGAGTCGGAATGAAAATTGGACTTAGAAATTTTGAAGGTTCCAAGTCTGGATTCGGTTCCAGTTCTAGTCTCATCATTGCTTCATTGTTCTTTTCATCGTCTTTTGGTCTGTCTTGTGCTCTTGGGTCTGTTTCTCCCTTGAGTTTTTTCTCATTTATCTATGTTTTGTTTTTTCTCTGGCGGAAGTGGAACTAGAATTGGAGTTGAACTTAGAACTTTGTAAAATTTTTGAATCTGTTTTTCGTTCTGATCCTGCTCTCACTCGCTTGCTTTGTGTTGTTTTCTTTTGTTGGTGTCTAGATTGGGTCCGATTTTCATTTTGATCTTGCTTCCTATCATTTTTGTTGTCATTGTCTTGCTCTTGGTGTTTTGTTCCTTTGGTGGGAGCAGAACCAGAATCGTAACCTAACTTGAAACTTTGTAAAAGTTCCAGGTCCAGTTTTGGTCCCAATTCCACCCCCATTCCCTTTGTTGTATGTCCTTGTCGCGGGACCGAAATTGGGTTTGAAGTTGGATACAAGACTTGGATAAAGTTTTTATTTTTCAGATCTACCCTACCTTTGATTTCCTTGGTTGATTACTCATTTACATTATTTTCTCTTCTCCCGACCAACCACATTTATTACATTAATTGTAGCCTCTTCACATGAGTGAAATGATTTTTAAATTAAATCAAGGTTAACTAGCTCATTATCTTTATTATCTAAGTTGTTTTAGTGAACCTGAGCCAGGATAACTATGAGAGGAGCATGATTTGATTGCAGAGGCATGTTGGTGAGTGGATTCTTATCCATTTTCAACCTTTCTTGTTGGTGTTTTGAGGTAGGTTCTTTTATCATTATGCTCCCATTTGTTTTTGTCATTCTATTTTTATTTTCTTATTCATGGTGTTCTTGCGTGTTCATGGGACCTTTTCCTATGAATCTTCGCTTATTCCCTGGTATGTTTCTCATTTCATTTTATCCATTTCTATTTTCTATTTTTCTTTTTTTGTCTTTTGTTTGTTTCTTTTTTTGTTCTATTGTCACTTTCATGGTAGGTTCATTCTATCGTGCCCTAATTTCTAAACTAGGGTTTTGTTTGATTAGGTCCTCTATGCTTTAAATGCTTTAAAATATGTTTAGTGACCCCTTTGATCTTATTCTCATGTTGGTTCAGTGATTTTTATGTTAGGTTCTTGATTCCCTAATTATTTGAGTCAATGTGTCACACAAACTAGGGTTTGTGCGACGACCTTTACAATATCCAACCCCTAAAGTTAAATTTGGTATTTATTCTGTTAAAGGGTGAGGTTAATCCCCTTTAGTTGAAGTTCCCTTATGATCCCATGTGACCCAAGTCATAAAGCTCATGTGACCACACCTTTTAGAAATTGCTTCGTTTGAATGGTAAACTGGCGAAAGTGGACCCAACAATCAGATGCTCAAAGTGAGGGAGACAAAATGCTTCTTCATGACTTCCTATATTAATATATGCAGTTGCAAGAAAAAGTATCTTTCCTAGTTTAAAAGCCCCTAGACAAAAAAGAGTGTGGGATCACTATGATTAGCTAACCTTGTAGACTTCTAAGTCACACTATAGAAGAGTTTATGATGCATTCCTATATGTTATCATTAACCAACTAACAAGAGATGCAGGATATATATTAAGTAGAGATTCCATGGCATTTATTGTAGAATGGTGACATTGCTAAATCCAATACCCTAAGTTCACTAATTTCAGGTTGGTTGGTTTTGATGGCCACCCTCATCTACTGCCTAGGTGATACAACAATAGAATTGTTTTGATAGAGTTCATTTACAAAGCCATAGGGGTTAACACCAAATTTTCCAACAAGCATAAGCCTAGTTGTCACAAATCCACCATGAAGTTGGGTGAGTATAGTTGTGCACACAATGTGGAAACCAAGGTAATCTGTGCTGAGTTAATCCATTTGAAGTTGGGATTGTATACCTCTAGGAAGTATTTTGATCCCAAGCACAAGATGTAGGGTTTGCTTCCTACAATTTTTGATAAACATTTCAATCTGGTGGAAGATTTTTGGATAGATCTACGGGATGAGTATGATCTAAGAAGAAGAAATAATGAAAGATTTCCCATTCCACTCATGGTTGAATATGGGGTAAAGGAGGATATTCCTAATACTTTTTAAGATGATGGGGTAACCTTGGATCCCCAATATGATGTTGAGAATATAGGACTAAGGACTTTGATCTAGTGGATTGGGATGTAGAGGAATCCATTGATATAAAATAGATTGCAATGTCAGTCTTGGATAGAAGTTTCTAGTGGGTGGTTATGAGAATCAAGGAGCCAGAGGCTTAGACTTCTAAAAAGAGAAAGGTTGCAGGTGCCACTCAAGGGTATAGAAGGACAAAAGGAAGAATGTCTCCTAAGGATCCCTTGGAGTTTTCCCCTCCCAATTTTGGAGAGGAACTTGAACCTAAAATTCTTGCTCAAGATGTTCCTAAAGAACATGGAGAAGAGGGAACCACAAAACCTAGTGTTTCAACAACTATTGAAGGTGAAACATTAACTGAACCTCCTCTTGTAAAGCATATAATTGAGGAAATACATAAATCCTTGAAAGGGATGGAACCTAAAATTGAAATACATGACATTAATATAGATTCTAAGGCTACCCAATCTGATAAGGAGACTAACGCGGTTGCCTCTCATGAGGAAACTAAGGATATAGGAACTAAGCATGTTTTGACTAAGGAGGATCAATGGAAATTGTTTGAAGATGCAAAGAAAGAAGCAGCTAGCAAGGCACAAGCTGAATCACTTGCCAAATAGAAGGAAATTGATGCTAAGGCACAAGCTGATGCATTGGTTAAACAACAAGAATTGGAAGCTAAAGCCAAGGCTAAGGAACTTTCTAAGCAATGAAAAAAGGAGAAGGAAATCAAGACCAAATAAGAAAGACATAAATTGGCTATAAAACAGAAGATTCATGAGCTTGAAGAGGAGAAAGCTCAACAAAGTAGGGAAAGATAAGCCCTTGAGGCTAAATTTAAGGTTGTTGAGGAATCCCATAGAAGGAAAGAAGAGGAAGAATACCTAGAAAGAGAGGAGGCTAAGGAGCTTTCCAAGTATGAACAAAGGTCTAAGGAAGCATGAAATAAAGTTAAGGAGCTTGAAAAACAAAGAGACCAAATGTATGAGGAGAAGAGGCTAGAAGAAGAACATTTGAACAAGGAGTTAGAAGTTAAAATGTTGCAAGAGAAAAAGAATAAAGAATAAGTTGAAAGGTTGCCACAAGAAGTTGTAGAAAGGGAACAACAATATGTACAAGAGGTTGATTCTCAACCTAGAACCACCATATTGCAACCTCTTTCTTTTTCCACTGCTGCCTCTTCTTCTCTACATAAGTGGTCACCACTCCTGTTGCTCCAACATAGTTGAAACTTGATCTTGAGAGAAAGAAAATAGTTCAACCTCAACCACTGTATTGGGATGAAATGATGAAGGAGAGACCTAAGAAAAATGCTAGGGTCCTCCATTCTACTAATCTCATAGATGCAGGTAAGATTTTTGTTGAATGTGCAATCCCAATGGTGGAAAAAGATAGGAAAGACATGCAAATAACTGATTACCAATTGGGCACTGTCAATTTGGGGAGACCTACAAAGAATCAACAAATGAACCTCATTGATATTGTAGCATCCTCCACCAAATCTAGGATGATCAAAGATAAGCAAAAGAAGGATGAACTTAAAGCCTAATTGGATCAATTGCATAAATTATTGAAGGATGTCTCCACTCCAGTTTCTCAACAAGTTGTTGCTCCAGAGACCCCAATCTTACTAAGTAAGAAAGAGATTGATGACTTGGTGCAAATGAGAAGTAAGGTGGGAATGCTTGATAGGTGGATTTATTGGCTCAATCAAGAGGTTGGTGAGGTGTTGGCTGATAGTTTTAAAGTGCATGAGGGTGCACTAGAACTAGTAGAAGAAATGAATTAGCATGCTAAATTCTTGGAGAAACAAGATCAGGAGTATAGAGAACATGTCAAGAAATTAAAAGACATCAACAAAGTGCCAAAGACAACTCTCTTGGAGCAATCAATCCTTGATGAGGATAATGCAGATTTTATTGAGAAAATTTTGAGCATAATCTAGTTTAGATCCAAATTCATCTATGAACATAAGAATGAATTTCAAGAAACTAGTAAAGACTTGAATGAATAGATTGATGAATTGGAGGCAGTGATTTCCATTCTAGTTAATGTGGATATCCTAGTCAAAGAAGGTATTCCTTTGGATAAATTGAAGGAGAAATGGAGCAACAGATTTGAGGAAGTGATGCAGAAAGAAGATGATGGTGAAGACTTGTTGTTGGATAGACTCATGGACATCAAAGATGAGGTGAAATATGCTAGGAGGGAGTTGATCAAATTGTAAGATATGCAAGAATTTTCCTTAGCAGAGTTGAAAAGAATTAAATTTGAGGATAATTGGGTAGATGAACCTGATGAAGAAATTCTTCAACAAGTATTCTCTAGCTATGATGAATATCTCCTTGATCAAGAAACACAAGAATGAGTTGATAGTAGAACATTTTGTTCTTGGTGGAAAACTTCCTCTCCTCTACTATTTTGTAGGGTTATGATAGAGTGGAACTCAAGCTCTCATTCAGCAGTTCTACCTTCCTCCTTGGGTGTTAGATTTTGTACAACATGATCATCAACCCTTGAACTAAAGATCAACCAGTATAGTTTCTTCATGCAGTTCTAGCTCCTTGATTGGTGGATCTTAGTTTCTGATTGATAAAAAATTTATGCATGGCATGCCTATATGTAATTTTGTGCTCCATTTTGTAAATTTCAACTGATTGAAGAAGGATTGGCCACCTGATGTGATAGAAGATAGTATGGTTATAGTCTTAGGATTTCAAAAGCTTTAAGCAAGATACTTTGAAAACTCTGTTGTACTTAGATAATTTTAAAGTTTTATATCTAGTTTCATGTTATTGTCAATTTTGGACCTGAATGATAATTTTAATGAATTATAATCATTCATATGCCAGTGGATGTTGTGCATAATTGTTTTCTTTTTGATAAAAATTAATAGGGGAAATTGGATCTAAGATTATTTCATTGAATTGTCAATGAATGGAATTCATTTGTCTATTTGATCTAATTTTAACAATGAGTGGGTGATATGTTTTGATGAATGGTTGTGATTGTCGAATTAGCAGTGTGAATGTATGCAATGGTGTAGGTTATGCTATGGATTGCATCATGTTATCATTTTGGTTAGTTGGAGTAACCCTCGTTAAAATACATGTCTAGATGTGAATAAGTTTATATTCATGTTTTACTGTTCTAAGGATTTGTTCTATCTTTTTCTATTTATTTATACCCCCCAAATGTAGGTTAATTGATATGATGCAGTTTGTATTCCTTTATACCAGTAGGCCCCTTGAACATTACAGTTGCATTTCCCATTGAGTGATATCAACATAGTTGAGAACCAACTACTAGGACCTTGGAAGATAGATTGCTTTATGGTATCTTTCTTTTTTAGGAGAAATATGATAGAGATATTCTATTCAATGTTGTTGTGCTATTTTGACCATCAAGTATCACATTTTTTGAATCCAAAACATGCATCACATTCTATGTTTCACATACTATAGGACTAAAAAAAAGAAAAATATGAAGTTTTGACCAAGTTAAGGTGGTCAGACATATGAGCTTTTATATTTTTTAAAAGTTGTAATAAAAAAATTATAATTAATTATTTACTTGGAAAAAAAATACAAAAAAATATGCATCACATCGGGAGATGAGTCCTCTACTTATATCTAAAATCTTATAAAATAATATTATCATTTTATTGTGGTTAGGGTGGTTAGATAGACACCTACTTATTTTTTCCCTGAAATTTAAGTACTATTGTATTGAAATTTTGAATTTTTACCAAATATATATATTTTTTAATAAACCTAGTATTTTAGAAACTACATTCAATTTTCTATATATTCTATTCTTACATATTTTTGAAATAATATAGATAACTTATTCAAATTTTTACATCAAGTTGCCTAACTCTAATTTTCCTGAATTTTTAACCACTTAAGGGCCTACTTTTTCCATGATGATCCTGCACATACCCTTCTTTGAGACATCCTCATTTGTAGTCTATATGAGATGCCAACATGCCACACTTCTGTTTGTATTCTGTGTTTTTGTCTTAGGTTGAAAACTTGCTAGTTTGTGAGGAAAACCTTTGTGACCTACTCTTTCTAATTCTAGAACTCTCACTCTATTCCTCGAGGTAATTTAGGGTAATTTTCTCCCAGGATTCTCTTGAGAATAAAGAGAGTCATGAGCAATGAATCCCCCTTCTCTTCATTTTTGGGAACTCGAACCCCATTCATATTGTCAGGGTTATATGCCAACCTTTGGTCAACTTGTCTATATCTCTAGATTTGAAAATGTACTTTCCATTTTTATTCCTTTTATCTCTTTCCAAATTTGTTAAGAAACTTCAATAATTCCTCTTACAGGCATGTGAAAGCAAGTTCTTTTCTCCTTTCTTATTATTATTTGTTGATCTCTGTCATGGAATTCCTTCGAAGGATATTTTTTTGCAAGAAGATGAAATCATTGATACCTTTCTTAACATTAATCTACCCTATCTTCATTCCAATGCACTCTCTTATAGATATGATGCATTACTGAATGATGATTCTCCTCATTCCAATACACTCTCTTCTAGAGATTATGCATTTGTGAATGATAAATCCCTTCTCACATTGAATCCTCCAAGGATAGATGTTGAGCATATTTCTCTAAATGAATCCTCTATAAGTTGAAAGGAATTTATAAATGCTATTTGTGTCTCTATCATCCTTAAAAGGCTTAAGAGATCAGTCATTTACTTGAATCCAGCTAGTCCTTCTCCTAAGAGGATTTTTTTTATTAATGGTGTTCCATTTGATAGTGATTCTCTTGATCTTTCTAAGGCTACCTCTTATAGAGTGGTAGCCCATACCTATGATACTATAAAGAATAAATTAAATTTTAATCAACCTATTTATTTAAAAACTTCTCAACCAAGTCTTCCTTCAACACCTAAACCCATGACTAAATAACCTGGTGATTATTATCTTATCGAGCAACTCCATGTTACTTCAACCAAGATCTCCCTATAACAATTGCTTTAGTCTACTTTGATTTATCAAGGTATGCTTTAGGAAGCCTTGCCAAAGATCCTCTCACCTTCTTCTGTCAAGCCTGTGAATGTTAATGTGTTGATAGCTCAAATTCATTTGGATTCACCGAATATTATGTTCTATCCATAGGAACTCCCACCTCTGTAAGAATAGAAGCAAGCTAACCCTCTAATGATCATAAGTTAACATAAATAATATTAGCATTAGATGTGCTCTTGTTGGCGTTGGTTCAGTGCCCAATGTATGTAGCATTGATTTTTTGTTTAACATTAAAATTGATTCATCTTCTATTACTTCTTTTCTCTTATTATTTGTGGTTTCGATAATGTTGGTCAACAAGCCCTGTGCACAAAATTCTTTCCTTTGAGGTTGCGGCCTATTACCATACCCACCCTTATATATGTTATGTTAGAAAAATTACCACATAATCTTCTTCTTGGAAGACCATGGATTCATACTATGTGTGCACTCTCGTCTACCTTGCACAAATCTATTAAGTTCATTCATAACAATCAAGTAGTCACAATCAAGGCTGACCCTAATATCATACACTTATGTGAGATGGTAGTTGTTGGTTAGGCTTTGGTTGTGCCTACTCTTGTCCCTTTGGTGTCTTCCAATATGATGATGTCTACTATAGTAGTACCCATTACAAAGGAAAAACTTGAGGCACATGTCCCCAAAGAAGATCCTTTTGAAGTAAGAAATATTAAGTCTACTCCTTCTACATCTTTACAAGAGAATACATGTCTTGGTGATGATTGGGGTTCTTTATAATTTATAGGATCCTTCATTGGGGAATATAAAGTTGCCCTGATCCACTTAGAGCTTCTGATAACATCATCCAAACCCGCTATCAAAGATGGTTATTCTTTTTTATTGTGGGGTAATGTGAACACAAATTGTAATGTTCTTAATGTTGATCCTCCCACCTCTAAGGAATATGATCATGATTCTGTTAAAGAGGCTAAAGTTGGAAGTCTTGTAAAGAAGGACAATGGCGGTCTCATAGAAGAGTATAATCCCAATTACTAGAATAATGCTCTCTATGAATATCCTCCTCCTCAAGATTTGCAAACACATTATGGCCCTAGCTTTAAACTTGTCTCTAAATATGGCTATGGCCATAAATGTTGTTGGCATAACAAACTAGGCATTTAGGTCCTTATAGAATGTGTATCTCATAAACTTAATTTGGGAATTGGGTGCTTCAATGAATAGTCTAAATGGAAACCATGGTTGAATATTGACATGATTTCTTCTCAACCTCATTCTCTCAGATTGATTCATCTACCATTATCTACTATATTCACACCTTCTTCATGTGAGTAGTCAAGATTTTGTCCACAAGAGGAAGGGTTGCTTCCTACTTCTCATTCTTTATCTAAGTAGGAGAATATTTTTTTGAGGCTTCTTAAAGCCCACTTAATTACTCTTCCTCCTCATACACAAGAAATTTCATAAGCATGATAAAGAAAAATAGTCTTTCTATATATACCATAGAGTTCCTAGCCATTCCACTAGTGAATGTAAGGCCTTGAAGGATAAAATAGAACAACTTCGTGATTCTAGTGTCATCACTCATCTATTTGTTGATGCACCTACCTCTTCTTCAAATGACAAGTGATATTGAGGTCTATCTCTATCCTATCTATTCTAAGTATTTTCTCATGAGGTTCCCACACCTTCCTTATATAGTATCTTGCATGGTTCTCCTCCCCTATACATTAGGGGTAGTGATAACTTGTTTTGGAGATGTATTTCCTTCTTAAGGACCCCTTTTCTTATCTCATATCTTTCAATTGGAGTATTCCTTTGAATAATTTATGTATTGAAGGGTTCCATGCTAACATTCTTCTCAAAACAATTCTATGGTGTCTTGAAATATTTGATGTTTGATGGTGTCTCGCTTGGGGGCAGCCTAACTAGACCTATGTTATATCTTGGCATCTAGCTTGGGGAAAATCCTACCAGGCCTACCTTTTCTATGATTGTCCTGTAATGTAGCTTGTAGAAACCATCAAATTCTCTTATTTTTCTTCCTCTACAAGATCGAGAACCTATAGAGCTTCTTTGCATCAAGCTTTCCTTGTAGGACTGAGCACCTATGAGGACCAATCAAACTCTATGTATACTTTCACATCTAGCCCCCTAGGACCAAGAACCTATGGAGCCTCCTTTGTAAGACTGATCACTTGTAAATTTCTTTCTCTCTATAGGACCAAGCACCTATGGAGCCTTTTTTTCATCTTTCATGGGACTAAGCACCAATGGAGAAAATTTTGTAGGACCAAGTACCTATAGAGATTTTTTCCATGTTTGACAGGATTGAGCACCTATAGAGATTTTGTTCAAATTTCCACAAGATAGAGTACCTGTGTAGCCTTCTCTCTTCTCTCTTCTCTCCTAGCTCAATTTTGTGTATATACTAGATTGAATACTTGCATCTTCTTCATCTTGAGTATATACTTCTTTCTCTCTTCGACATTGGTTGCCTCCATATCTTTTGGGTGCATTCTTCTCTTGAAGCAATTGATCCTTACATTCTTATCTCCAATTATCAATTCCTCAATATGTTATTTCTTAATTTGGTGATGATGCATGGTGTTGAGAAAACCTTCTACATTGAGGTCTCTTTCACTTTGATAACTCAAATTTTGTTAGTTTGTTATGTGCCTTGGTGTGTATGTTATCCATGTTTTTATTCATATGTTCTAACCTTGTGATGTAATGACTTTTTATGTTCTAACCTTGTTGTCTTGTGAAGATTTTTCTTGTCTAATGCATTTTTTTGTAGGTCTTCAGCCTAGGGGCATGCTTCCTTAGTTTGAAGAGTTTCTACTTCCTCTACAATATCCTTTTGTTATCATTATGTTATTTATGTTTAGTAGATTTCCTTTAGCATGCATATTAGTGTAGATTCATATGCCCACTAAAGTGGGTACAAAATGTAATGTCATAAAATTGCATCCCTTACAATTTCACATGCATTATTGTATCCACTTTAGTTTCAACTCCCTTAGAACTTGTGGGTATGTGCAGGATCATAATGGGCCAAAAAGTGGCAATATGATGGGTATGTGGCTGACGACTATTTTTTAACCCAAAATTGATGAAACAAAAAGGGTTTTTAAAGGATATTCTCAGCTTTCCACCAATATAAATTATGTTTTACATTGAATTTAAGAAGTAATTATTATTTATTTTCTATTCAAATTATGATTAAAGTCTTGATTGATAGGCTAATTGAAAAACATCTATAGCTTTCAAATGGTATCACATTTTTTGAATCCAAAACACGCGTCACATTCTATAGGATTAAAAAAAGAAAAATTGAATTTCATGACCATTCGATTTTGCATACTTAAATAATTACAAAAAAATATGCATCACATTGGTGCATGAGTCCTCTACTTATATTAAAATATTATAAAAATAATATATCATTTTATTGTGGTTATAGACTTTATTCAATTTAAGTACCACTTTGAAATGAAATCAAGTTTAGAAACTACATTCGATTTGCTACAAATTCTATTCTTACATATTTTTAAAATAATATAGATAACTTATTCAATTTTTTATGTCAAGTTGCCTAACTCTGATTTTTCTAATTTTTTTGCCACTTAAGGGCCTATTTTTTCCATGATGATCTTGCACATACCCTTGTGTAGGATCATTTTAGCCCTTGGATCAACCTTTTTCCCCTCTCAAGATGATCAGGACCCCTTTTCAACAACTACCCTTTGCATGTCAGCTTTGCATCAAAACCTATTTTTTTCTCATTTTAGTCATTTTACAGTATGACGTGTCACTAGTACACTGCATGTACATCCCCATGTTGACCTATTGTCCCATGAAATTTCAACATTCAAACAACCATTTTCAAGTGCCTTGCCACTTGTTAGCTACTTTTATCAGTGGTAATGTCTGAGGACACCTTGTAATGGCTCGAGAAGCTTCTTTTCCCTCCTCTTCTCTCTTTAAATGTTATCTTTTCAATTCTTTTTTGCTTCTAGATTCTCTTTAGCTTATTGGATTCTCTCTTATCTTTCTTTTTTTCTCTCTTGTTTACATAGCTCCCTATACCTTGCTACAACTCTCTCAAGTTCTTACAACACTATTTGCAACACTCTTGGATCTGTAGTGTAGGAAAATGCATACCCTTGCATTTTCACACTTTTTTGGGCCCACCTTGCTTTATTTATCCTTATTTATGTCTTAAGTGGTCCAATTTTGCATCCACAAGCCTAATAAACTACATATTTTTTTGGCTAATCTTGAAAAACATCAATGGATAAATGATAATTTAAAGATTTTCATTGTGTGTGCCTAGATTTTTGGTTGGGACTAAGATGCTACCTAGGGAATCTTTGTCCCCCAAAGGTATTGTGACCCTAATTTCAAAGGCATCTTAAATGGGCCCCTTTTTTGGAGTATGTGCCCTAAGTTTCATGCCTCGAGACTAAGACGCCACCTAGGGAATCTTACTCCCCCTTAGGTTATTTTTGGGATTTAATTTCAAATATTGGTGGAATTTAGCCTCCTTTAATTAATGAATTCATATGTCATCTTGGTGTGGTGTAATTTCAAGATATTAAGCATAGATTAGTATAAATACAAGGTTTCTCCACTCATTTTTCATATGCAAGACATCAAGAATTTTGTGAGAGCATTCCTAATAGCATAATTGAGTTCACAAGAGAATTCAAGAGAAATTCATCAAGTATTTGGAGCCATCATCAAGATTCAAGCATCATGTCAAAGATCTTCTTGCATCATGTGTGTTTTTGAGCTAACATTTATGATGTAGGGTTTTTATTCAAGCAAGCAATTCAAGTCAAGATCTACATTCAAGCTAGCCATTTCATACAATTTTGTAGACTTCATAACAAGGATTTGGTGAGTTACAACATAGAATTTTTTTCATTCATCATTTCCCTTCATTATTTCATTTCATTCCAAAGTTTAATTACCAACAAGGGGTTTAACCAAAGAAAACCCCTATTTACTAACAATCAAAGAGTTTTTTCTCCCTTGCATGTTTTTTTTTGTAGATTTAAGTTGAAGACTTGAAGATCATTTGAAGTGCAAAGTTTTCATATTTGCAGAGACTCACCTACATGCCAGATCTAGAAGTTTTAGGACCCAAGATCTGAGTAGAAGAATGTGCAGAAATTGAGCCTCAAGACCACATTTGGAGATTTCAAAAATTCTAGATGGGACTAAGTCACCACCTAGGGCTTCTTATTCCTAGGTATTTGCAGGATCATGATGGCCCAAAAAGTGGCAATATGATGGGTATGTGGCTGACAACTTTTTGTTTACCCAAAATTGATGAAACGAAAAAGGTTTTAAAAGGAGATTCTTAACTTTATACCAATATAAATTATTCTTTACTTTGAATTTAATAAATAATTCTTATTCATTTTCTATTTGAATTATGACTAAAGTCCTAATTGATAGGATGATTGAAAAAAATCTAAACCTTTCAAATGGTATCACATTTTTTGAATCTAAAACATGTGTCAGATTCTATGCTTTGCATACTATAAGACTAAAAAAAAATGAATTTCATGAATTTTTTACCAAGTTAAGGTGGTCAGACATAGTAGTTTTTATATTTTTTCAAGTTGTAATAAAAAATTAATAATTAATTAAATTTACTTGGAAAAAAATTACAAAAAAATATGCATCACATCGGGACATGAGTCCTCTACTTATATCTAAAATCTTATAAAAAAATATTATCATTTTATTGTGGTTAGGGTGGTTAGACAGGACACCTACTTATTTTTTCCCGAAATTTAACTACTAATCCAATGAAATTTCAAATTTTCACCAAATAGATTTAAAAAAAAAAAACTAGTTGTTTAGAAACTACATTCAATTTACTACAGATTCTATTCTTACATATTTTTGAAATAATATAGATAATTTATTCAAATTTTTACGTCAAGTCACCTACCTCTGATTTTTCTAAATTTTTTGCCACTTAAAGGCCTATTTTTTCTATGAAATTATCCTTGTGTAAGTTGCATGGAAATTGAGATTTTCCCCATCTAGGATTTTCCAACCAATTATTTTCCATTATGTTCTAGTAGTACCCATTTTTGAGTGAGAACTCAATCTGGGCGCTAGTGAAATCCATAGGTGAGTAGGGATCTTTTTCTAGAATTGTCAAGCATGAGGCAAAGGTGGCTCTTTGAATTTTAACCAATAACTAGTTCTCCTCAGTTCTTATTTCTCGAGTTTGAGTCATATAATTCCTTATACATTCAAGAATTAACTTTGGGCATTGGATGGCCATAGGGAATGAGGCATCCTCTATGAATCCACTTTCTATTATTCTTTGTGTGATGGGTGGTGGATTGGGAGCATTTATTTTTTCTCTAATCTCATTCATATTTACTTTCCCAAGCTTGGTGTCTCCTATCCTAGGCATGTCACATGTTAACCCTAAGATGTACTCATAACCCTAACACTTAATTCTTTCCATCTTTGGAATGTTAGGGTTTGAATGGATTTTCACTAGATAATTTAAAATGCAAGAAAAACAAAGCTTGACAAATGATGAATAGAAAACTGGATACCTAAAGAGATATCACATTTTTTCTACTTAATCATTCACTAATGTCCTAGGGATCCCATTTGGATTGACTAATAACCTAACAAGGTGAGTCAATTCACAATTAGGAAGGACCTAGGAGGGGTTTCTTTAAGTTCTAAGGAGTTCACCAACAAGCAAATGCTTGGAAAAGGAAATGTTGGAAAACACAACGTGATGTGCAAAATGAACTATAACTAGAAATGCAAGCTAAATGAGAGATGAAAATAATGAAATTATGCAATAGGGAGATACTATATGTGTACCTAGGAAATTTGGAGATGTTGTGAGGATTTTGGAAATGTAGAGATGCTACCAAAAAGTGTTGAGGACTAAGATTCCCAGAATGGCATATTAGTACCGCTGTTGTTTTTCAAGGAAAATACAAATTCTCTGGATCTCGAATCCGGATCTTGGAAAATCTCTAAAAAATATGTTCAGGGGGACTAAGACCCCAAGATGGCATATTAGTCTTGTTATGAATTTTTATAAACTCTGAATAGGATCTTGAGCTCCAAGGTCTGCACTTGCTTCTCCTTTGATCTCAGTTTATGAAACTTCAAAATTCAACCTATAGATGAGTTTCAAGGAAGATGACAACTTTATAATGCAACTTTGGAACATTTTCAACTTTTCACTCCAAGTAATCTTCAAGTCTACAACCTAGATCTACAATCACAAATATGCAAGATGGAAAAACTTGTTGTTTGTTAGTGAATGGGGGTTTTCCTTGGTCAAACCCCTTGTTGGTAATTAAACCTTGAAATGAAATAGAATAATGAAATAAATGGTGAATGAACAACATGGAATGCTACAACTCACCAAACCCTTGTGAAATCTAAAAACTTGTGTGTAATGGTTGCAATGAACATGGATCTTGAATGCTTGATAGATAGGACTTGAATTGCTTGCTTGAATCAAAACCCTACATCACAAATGTTAGCACAACACACATGATGCAAGAAACTCTTTGATATGATGCTTGATGAATTTTCTCTTGAATGCTCTTGTAAACTCAATTATGCTATGATAAAATCTCTCATGAAAGACTTGATTAGAATGAATGAATGAACCTTGTATTTATACTTACTTATGCTTAATATCTCAAAATTATATCACAACAAGCTGATATATAAAATCATTAATTAAAGGAGGCTAAATCTCGCCAAGATTTGAAATTGAATCCTGAAAATAAGCCAAGGAGGACTAAGGTGCCCTAGGAGGTGTCTTAGTCCCAAGGCTCAATTCTTGAGGCACAGACTCTAAAAAGGGACCTATTTTGGTGGTTTCAAAATCAAGGTCCCAAGACCCATGGAGGAAAAAGACACCCTAGGTGGCATTTTAGTCCCACTCCACAAATCAAGGACACATAGACAAAAAAATTAAATGATCATTTATCCTTTGAGGTTTGTTAGGATTTTCCATAAAAATATATAGTTTATAGGGCTTGTGGATGCAAATTAGGACCAATTAAGCAATAAAGAAGCATAAATAAAGCAAGTCAGGCCCAAACAAGTGTGAAAATGAAAGGGTATGCATTTTTCCTACACTAAAAGAACTATAAGCTCACAAGGGAAATATAAGGATACAAATACTTCAGAATGACCCTAGATTTTGAAGGAAAAAATCTACATTGGCATAATCTCTATCATCATGTTTCCTAGTGTGAGTGTCAGAGATGAAGAATGCTTGTTCTTTGCATGAATTTCCTTTAATTCCCCTTGGGAAATTTGGAATTATATAGGATTGAATAAAATCCCCTCGTCATGTAGGAACATGTAAAATTTCATATCACCACCTCATCATAACCACTTTTCAAAAGTTTGAAAAGGAACGGCTATATCAGTGCTAGAGAATTGGAGACAAGAATCTTTCGAGGTCTACGAGGTTGAATTTTCTTTGGGATAGAGAGAGCCAAAATGGTGAAGTTGGAATGTCACAGATATGATAGGTTCAAGATTAAACCTATCTGGAAGGAAGTTTCCATGGTGTTGATGCAGTATTTGACCCTCAATGGCAAGTACATGACATTGTATGGTCATCACTTTGTGATGCTTAATCATTTTTGGCACGGTAAGCTCATTTATTTCCCCTTCTATTTTTTTCTTTCATTGGAAGAGGGGATTGCAAATTTTAGAAAGAATCTTAAAAACCCTTTCTTACATGAGGGTTTAATGTTGCTTATCATTGATTACATTAAGGTTAACTAAATTGATGTAGCTCCTCGTCCCCTTGATTCGAAAAATAAGAAGGGGAGTTGGAAATGCCTGGTTGAGGAGGTGGTTGAGATTGAGGGGATGAAAATTGAGGTGGATTCTAAGGCGTGGTTGGATGGGTACCACACTGATTTAGACTATACTCCCTTTTCTAGTGGGAAGAAACCCTCTACTAGTAAGGAAAAACCCTCCATCTTGCATGTAAAGTGAAAATCTAAGGAGGTTTGTGGTGAGGATGTTGAGGAGGGAATATATAGTGGTAAGAAGGCTAAGATTCAAGGGATGGTGTGCTCAAAGGATGTGGTGGAAAATCTTCCAAAGGTCTTAGAAGGTAATCAAGTTGATGAGGTGGCAAATTTTGGGAATGTGAACCTAGGTTTTGGTGTTGGTGGAGGGACCTATGCTACTAGAAAGGGGAATAGTGTGGTGGATGTGGATGATTCTATTCATGCATCAACCTCTAAAGAAAAATTTACTGCCAAAGTTAATCTTCCTGATGGTTTTTAGAATGATGACCCCCTCATGAGCTCCCATCAAGGGAGAGGTTTTTTCTAGGGTTCCATGGACTTTTTACAAGCCTTGGGTTTGGTTAAGGAAGGGGCTGAAATTTCTTTCAATTTGCTTATGTGGCTAGTTCAGGAGGTTCAAGACCTCCATAACAAGCATAACACAATTTCTCGATGCAATATCTCCATGCTTCGTAGTCTTAAGGAGAAGAATTCCATTTTCAGTTTGGCTAGTTCTATGAATTGTAGTGTTGGCGTTGTGGTGGATGAGGTGGCCAATTTGAAGAGAGACTATGGCTCAAGGCTATCTTTGTTGGAAAAGAACTATCGGCAGTTGCATAGGGACATGGACATGATCATCAATCTTATCAAGGAGAAATTGGAATCCTCGACAGAAGGTCTTGTGTTCCTCAACGAGAAGGCAAAGGAATGGATGGGTAGATCTATGTTTAGTTAGCTGACAAACAAGGAGTTGGGGGAGAACGTTGACAAGGAGCTGCAAACCATAGACTTCCACATAGGGCCAAATGTTCACACTTGGAGAAAAACCAAGAAGCGCAAAATTATGCCTAGGTAGTCCACATGGAGGAGGTCATGGAAATGCATGACAAGATTATTTCCAAGGAACTAGAAGCAGCTAGAATGCTCAAGGAACTTCTCTAATGCCTCCTTGTTCTATTATTTTTGTTTGGTTTTGTTGTTGTGTGATTTTTGTTTCATGCTAGTGGGTTGTTGATGTCTCTGTAATCATCTTGTTTTGGTGTGTTGGGTGGGCAGCCCATTGCTTTATCTTTGCTGCCACTACTCTTTTGTGTATAGGGTTTCAGGAACCCTTCAAAACCTATTTATTGTTAATAAAAAATAGTTAATTGTTTTTTCATTTGTAATGTATTCCATAGAAATAAATGAGCCATGCCATTTTGTCCTAGGATCTTAATTCATAGTTCCCCTTAAGAAATCCTACGACAACCCCTTAATCCATCATAATTTCTCTTAATTTAATGTAGTTTTTAATGAGATTTCACATTACATTAATAGTTAATTGTTTTTCATCTGTAATGTATGCCTTATACATAAATGAGCGATGCCATTTTTTCCTAGGACCTTAATTCATAGTTCCCCTTAAACCATCCTATGAGGACCCCTTAAGCCATCATAATTTCTCCTATTTTAATATAATTTTTAATGAAATTTCATATCACATTAACAGTTAATTAGTTTTTTCATTTTTAATTGATGCCTTAGTCATAAATGAGCCTTATATATATTTTCATTTGTATTCAATTAGGTCATTTATATTGAATGGTTTAAGGGGATTTTTAAACGTGTATCTTACTTTTTAAAATTAGAAATATAATGCAGGTTCCCTTATATCTTAGAGATCATTGATCAATTCAATATTGATGATGTCCATAATCCACCTCAATGCCCTCCATCTCCACCCCTTCACCTTGACCTCCACCCACGCCACCTTATAACCCCCCACCTCCACCACTTGAATCTAATGCTTCTCTCTTGCAAGCATGAATCGATGTGAATGTTAGATCCATTTAGGATCAAATCAATGTTATTTAGAATGAAGAAAGTATTCCACCACCTTTGAGGAATTTTGCATCTACGATGGAGAATGTCATTGATGTCGTTAGGTCCATGGATGTGGTCTTAGATGAGCATCAATGATGGCTAGAGGAGAGGAGACAATCCTATTCTAAAAAGGAAAACACAAAGAAATGAAGAGATGAAATAGAGAGCTGTAACACTTTATTAACACAATGATCTTATTGAATTTTATTGAATAATTTTGCAACTCACATTGGCAATGATCAAATTTTTATAAAGAATTTTACCTTGGATGGATATTTTATAAATAATTTGGTTGGATGGATATTTTTAGTATTGAATATATGAATATAATAGTATAATGATGAATATAATAATATAATTTATGACTACCATCACAATGTTAAAGGGGATTAAACCATAAAACCTAAAGCCATCATATTTTCCTAGGATAATTAGGCCATAGATCTTCTTAAAACTATACTTAGGACCCCTTAAAATCCATCATATATTATTAATTACATCCTTTAAAAGTACATTTTAAAAAATAATATATCTTTAACTTAATGAAATTTGGTTGCCTTGGGAAACTTCACCAAATTTTATCCACTTAAGTCATCAATTTGTACTAGGAACTTCATCCATAGATCCCCTTAAGCCATCCTATTATGATCCCTTAAGCCATCATAATTTCTCCTAATTTAATGTAATTTTTATTGATATTTCACATCACATTAGAAAGTATTTGTTACTTCATTTGTAATATGCCTTAGACATAAATGAGTCTTAGGGATTTTTTCATTTGTATTCGATTAGGTCACATCACATTAACAATTTTTTGTTTTTCATTTACATGCGTTAGACATAAATGAGCTTTTTGTGAATATTTTAAGTTTATTTTTTAGTATGTACATGTATTAAAATTACATAGTTCTAGATCTTAAATTTTGAAATTTATATGTACACATGATAAAGTTGAATGATGTATTCATGCATTGTACATCCTATATTTTTATTTTAAACATGTATCTTAAATTTTGAAATTTTTATGTACATGTTCAAGTTGAATCAATGCATGTATGTGTATGTATATGTATATGTATGTATCCAATTTAAAAAAATTTGCATCTACATTTAAAATTTAACTATTACTTGTAATTTTTTATTTGTTTGCTAATCTTGTATAATTTAATGTCGGTTCACTTATATATATCATGGATCAATTCAATATTGATGATATCATCAATCCACCTCCTCAGCTACCTCCACCTCTACCCCCTTCACCTCAACCTCCCCCTCCAGCCCCTCCACCTCATAACATCCCACCTCCACCACCTCTAGGATCTAATGAGGCTTGCTTGTGAGCACAAATCAGTGACAATGTCATATCCATTTAAAATCAAATCAATGCTATGCAAAACAAAGCATTGATTCCACCACACGTGAGGAATTTTTCATTTGCGATTGCAAACATTATTGATTGCATCAGGTCTATTGATGTGTACTTAGATATAGGCATCAACAATGGCAGGAGGATATGAGACAATTTTATTTAGATGGTCTCTCCTATAAACAAATTTTGGGCTTGAAAGTACAAAAATCCCATCTTGCACCTTTTTTTGTCAACCCTTCCACTCACTAACCCATTCATGCAAATAAATCTAGAATATCGATGAGGTGGTGCATATATCCACAAATGATTGCACATTTTTGGGAGTGATGATGGGTGGTATTTGACCATCCACCACATGCTAATTTGGAGGTCCCTTTGTATTTTTTGAGGAAATTATATGCAAAGTTTGTTTTCAGTAAAAGGCCCAATTATTTTTATTTTAAATCATTTCAAGGTGTTGGTGGTAGTATGCCACAAAAAAGGTTAGAGGCACGGGTTGATCCCCAATGGCCCATTCATGCAAAACCTCTTGTTTCTCCTCACTCCTACCATTCCTACACCTATACATCATCATGCGGTTATATCCACATTAGGATCTTTGAGTATGCTCACAGGAAACCTTGATGAGCATACTTCTATGATGGCAGCTAGGGGGCCTAGAGACTACAATAACAGAGGAGCATTCTATGGAGCTAGTCCTAGTACTAATCCATGAGTGTTGACACCCCATGTATGTACTAGTTGTCATCATCTATGTTATGGACCTGATTAGGCTACACTTAGTTTGGGTGGATATGGAGATTCTGGTGGTGAATCTAGTCACATCAGTTCATACATTGATTTTCTTACTATAGAGCATCACCCTGCAGACAATGCGACACAAGTATAAATATGCATATACATGTTGAATTTATAAGAATTTTAATGAACATATGTATAAAAAAAATGCAATGTTTTAGCAATAAACTATTTGGTGTAGATGGCACTGACCATAGGGGAATCATCTACTCCTCAAGTACATATGTCAACACTAGTTCTAGTTAGCAAACCTTATGGGGTCTTTTGATTTCAAATTTTTAAATAATATATGAAATATTTTTTTAAATTGACTTTTTAATTTGTAATTCAATCATGAAAATATGTTTTAAATATTTATATTGGTTTAGGGGAGTCAATCAACTTCCACATTGGTTCCACCTGAGGGGTTTTTGATTGCTCATCCATTGTTAGGCATCTCACATCAGGTGCAAGTACATTTATATTGTAAATTGTTTAAAGTTACTATACTTACAATTATGAATTTTGAATTCACTATATATCAAACATGGATGTACAAGTAAATATTATAAGATTTATGTCTATGTATGTAGGTTGACACAACAATGAGAATGGGGATCAAACGCACATTTGATGTGGCAACAATTCAAGGGGAATTTGAATTTTAGGTTGTTTAAAAAAAATCTACACAATCTATGCACACTTGAATATGTATTTTAACCTAATTAAAGTACATGTGCTTTAAATTTGACCTTGTAGGACTTTGTTAGTGCAAATTTTTTCCTTGATAAGGTCAAACCACCTCAACTAAGACATGTCAAGCAGCCTCATATCATGGTAATTTAATTTTTTAATTATATTGAAAGTCAATTAAAAATTATACATTGTGAATAACTTAAATTAAATTTAAAATTGAATATATATATATGTGTGTGTGTGTGTGTGTGTGTGTGTGTGTGTGTGTGTGCACTCATACATGTTAAATATTTATACTACAAATGTAGTGATTCATAGTGAAGGCATTAAATTATCAAAGAAGTATAAATGATATAATTAAGTATAAATATTTAGGATATGTCCTAATAGGATGTCTTAAGGGGATGAAAAGCTTCAAAGTACATGTCTCATATTTATATAACATATAATTTAGGATGACTCGTCATAATAATCACATTCTATACAATTTAAATAGTGTCAATGTTTATTTAAATCATGTCATAATAGGATATCTTAATGGGTCCTAATACGACGTCTTAAGGGGATCAAAGAAGTTCTCAAAATTTGGTGAAGTTTCCCAAGGCAACCAAATTTAACAAGAATATACATGATATTTAGTGATTATACAATAAAATTCAAAGTTTCAAAGTAGGGTGACTCATCATAACAAATGATTTAATTAAGCATAATTAAGTATTAGAATTTATGGTGACTCACCATAAAAAATTATATGAATAAGTATAAATATTTAGGATATGTCCTAATAGGACATCTTAAGGGGATGAAATACTTCAAAGTACATGTCTCATATTTAATCACAATTGATATAATTAACTTGGAATTTAGGATGAGTCATCATAACAATCACATTCTATTAATAAGTATGAGTTTGATCATATAATTCAGTATAATAAAGTATAAATATTTAGTAATATAATAAAGTATTAGACTTTACAGTAACTCATCATAACAAATGATATTATTAATTATAAAATATTTAGGATATGTCCTAATAGGTAATTAAACCAATTAATGAGATAATGAAATAAGGACATGAAAGCATGAAGCATGGAACATGAAACATGAATAATGATACCTTGAATGATGTCTTGTAAATCTACAATCTAACATGAAATGGCCATGAAGGATGTAGATTTAGATCTTGAGATAAGTGTATAACAATTCTTGACCTTGGATCTTAAATGCAACATCACAACACTAGCTTAATAACATGTTTGATGCTTGATATCCTTGACATGATGATGGATCTTGAATTGCTGCAACAAATGATGAAGAATCTACCCTTGAAAGCCTTAGAAAATGATCTTGAATGCTCTCTTGATGGTCTTGTAAAGTCTTGGAATGCTTAACTCTTGAATGCTTGACTTGATATCATGAACACTTACTGAAGTAATGATTTGAGACCTCATGTATATAGGAAATCCATCTAATATCCCATTTATTAGATCCCACAGGCTGAAATTCATGAAATTTGAACTTAAAAGCTAGATTTCCTACTCAAAACCTTAAAAAGGGACCAAATGGGACTCATACACCATATTTGGTGAATGGGCCCACCTGGTGAGACTCATATGTCCAAGGTGGTGTATGGGTCCCACAATGCCTTTTTAGAGAGAGAAAATGTTGGGGAGTGAAGAAATTAAGTTTATTTGTTGATATTCTCAAGATTTCTATTAAAATATGCCTTGGGATGCATAATATAGGGTCTTAGGGGCCTATTAATGATGATATTAAGGTCATAAATGCAAGAGGGCCCAAAATTCAATGTGAAAGTGTAAATAAATACACTTTACAACACTAATTTAATAAAAAATTGGGTTTATTTAGCTCAAAAGGGCCCTAACTCCCATGTGAATGTGTGAAACACATTACAACACTAGATTAGGTCCATTTAGTTTACAAGACTCCTAAATTTAATGTGAAGGTGTAAATAAATAAACTTTACAACACTAAATAAAGGAAAATTTAGGTTTATTTATCTTTAAATGGGCCCAAAACCTAATGTGGATGTGTAAAACTCATTGTAACACTAGATCAAGGTGATATCAAGTCCAATTTATCATTAATTATTCCCAAATTAAGTGAAATTGTACCATTTCCAAGGGCATACAATTTATGTTGTTACATTTAGCCCCCTTTTTAGTGAGAGGATGAACTTGCTTCAAACTCACACTAGACATTCAAGAGGGGTCCAAGTGTACTGATGCAGATGGTCTAGGATAATAAATATCGAGGGAGTGGTCAAGCCCCCAGGATCCAAGTTCCTACATCAAACCAACATAAGCACAAAAGGACACGCAGATGGTGTATAATATGTAGCATCAAGATACCTCTCTAAAAAGTCCTAGTGGAACCCATATGCCACCTTAGGTGTATGAGTCCTATTTGGCCCTTTTTTAAGGTTTTGAGTGAGAAAACATCGAGTGAAGAAATTAAGTTTATTTGTTGATATTGTTAGGATTTCTATTAAAATATGCCTTGGGGTCCATAACTTAGGGTCTTAGGGGCCTATTAATGATGATATTAAGGTCATAAATGTAGGAGGGACCAAAATTCAATATGAAAGTGTAAATAAATACACTTTACAACACTAAATTAAGGTAAAATTGGGTCTATTTAGCTTGAAAGGGCCCTAACTCCCATGTAAATGTGTGAAACATATTACAAAACTAGATTAGGTCCATTTAGTTTACAAGCCTCCTAAATTTAATGTGAAGGTGTAAATAAATACACCTTACAACACTAAATTAAGAAAAAGCTAGGTTTCTTTAGCTTTAAAAGGGCCCAAAACCTAATGTGGATGTGTATAACTCATAACAACACTAGATCAAGGTGATATCAAGTCCAATTTATCATTAATTATTCCTAAATTAAGTGAAATTGTACCATTTCCAAGGGCATACAATTTTTTTTGTTACATTAGTTTTTATATTTGAAATCACTGCAACAAAGCACCATTATTGAGTTCTCAATCCTAGTTTTGTATCAAGAGGTATGGAATATGGCATCTAAAGGATAATAGGACACAAACTCCACTGACTAAATAACCTTTATGCAAAAGAAATCAATCACATATAAACAATAAATCCCATGCATATCAAAAAATAATATCATAATATCCATATAAAATACATCACCTTACCATCCATCAATAAAATCTAGCATAAGCATCATCATATAGGATCCATAAATATAAAATATATCACATGCATAATTAAATCATCACATAATCAAGAGCCATATAGATAATCAAATCTGCATAAACCATATAGAAACAAATCCATAATATCATATATATCAAAATATAATGTCATGATACAAAATGTATGAGAGTCTCTCGTGTGTACAAAAAATAGAACCCATCCTGGGGCATAAGTACAAAAATTCATAATCAAATATACTATCCTATGCTCCCTACATCTAACCACTTATCAAGAGACCTATGTGGTGGATCTCTCCATGGTGCTCAAGGTGGACCCATAGTAACTGATGGCCCTGAGCAAGCTGGCCCATGTGACCTCATGCTAACTGAAACACTGGCTATCCTCTACTCTAGAGGCACAACCTCCTAATATGCCTAACTCCATCTCTCTGCCTCCCAAGTAGCACGACCAAAATCTACAAACCTAACTACCACTCCACCATCCAACATATTGTGGGCTACATCCCACTCCCATCAAATCTTGTCTACCTCCCTCTGCAGCTGATCCAATTGTACACCATCTTTCCCACCACCTCCTACATCCAATAATCCCTATAATCTGGCTACCTCTAGCCTAGTTGCATCTCTCTCACCAACTAAGGTGACCACCTCTACCTAGGATGTGTCTCTCTCTTTTGTCAAAGTGGCAACGTAACCATCCATCTAACCCTATAATTGGACCACATCTTCCAGTGCTATATCCATCTCACCCACAACCTATAAGTGGGCCTCCCATGCCTAATCACACTCCTAACATACCCTATCCCTCTCCAATGATAGTGCATCCATCTGAGCCTATAAATCCCCACCTCTCTAATGCACATGACACCCCTTCTCTCCCCCAACACCCTCCTCTCCTCCAACACCCTCTCCTCCAATATCCTCCCTAAAAAAGGAAAAATCACCAAAAAAAATGACTTTGTAAAACCCTAATTCTAGAAGTTTCTAAAAAGCTTGTTATAAGGGGTTGATATTGGGGTAATAGTGTGTAGAAAAGGTGATTATTCATGAGATTGTAATAATTTTTGCACTAGATAATAAAATCATTTGATGGTTGTAGTTTTGTGGATGTAGACCGGATTGGGTGAACCACATTAAATTCTCTGTGTTGTCTTGTTTCTACTATAATTTTTGGTGTGTTTTATTTCTATGTTTTATTGATCAAATATACATTTAACTATTAGATATCTACCTTGTAACCCTAACAAGTGGTATCAGAGTGGGTTGTGTTTGATTATCATCTATAGGAAAGTCTCACGGTTGAGTGGGAGTCTCACAGTTAAGTGGGAACAATTGTGGACGAGGGTAAATTGAAGGTAGATAAATTATTCAATGGTTAGAACTATCAGTTATGGAAGATCCAGATGGAGGATTATCTCTATCACAAGGATTTATGGAGGCCATTTGAAGGAATAGACAAGAAACTAGAAATAATGAGTGATGAGGAATGAAAATTTTTGGATAGAAAGGTACTGGGAGCCATTCATTTATGCCTGGCACAATCCGTGGCATTCAATATTACAACAACAAAGACAACTCAAGATTTGATGGAAACAATAGCGAAGTTATATGAAAAGCCTTCCACTTCAAATAAGGTATTTCTTATTAAGGGTTTATTTAATATGAAAATGGTAGAAGGTAGGTTAGTTGTTGATCATTTAAATGAGTTTAATATGGTTACTAGTCAATTAACTTCTATAAATGTAAAGTTTGATGAAGAAGTTAGGGCTCTTTTGATTCTATGTTCTTTTCCAGAAAGCTAGAATAGCTTGGTAATGGTTGTTAGCAATTTTGTTTCTAGTTTGAATACATTGAAATTTGATGATGTTGTTTGTGTTATTTTGAGTGAGGTAGGAAACGCTCAGGTGGAAAATCCACATTAGGTAGTTTTTTAAATGTAGAAAGCATGGGTAGAACAAAGGATAGAGGAAACAATTCTACAATTCATGGGAAGTCACGAGGAAAATCAAAAGACAAAAGGTCCCAATCTAGAGACAAGATGGATTACTAGTATTGTGGTAAGTTGGGTCATTTAAATAAAGATTGTTGGTCTCAGAAAAATAAAGGAGACAAAAAGGAAGGCAATAAAGAAGAAAATGTGGTAAGTAATAAATATTATGAGGATTCTTTGATTCTTTCTCTTGATAATGCTGATGATTCTTGGGTGTTAGATTCAGGGGCTTCATTTTATGCTACACCCCATAGAAGTTATTTTCTTGATTATGTCCAAGGGGACTTTGGGATGGTTTATTTGGGAGATAACGAACCCTGTAAGATTGTTGGAAAGGGAAGAATCAAGATTAAGTTGCAAAATGGGAATCATTGGCTAATACATGAGGTAAGGCACATTCCAAAGTTAAAAAGAAATTTAATTTCAGCAGGACAACTAGATGATGAAGGTTGTGTTGTAACATTTAGTGATAAAAATTGGAAGGTTACAAAAGGTGCCTTAGTGTTAGCAAAAGGTGTGAAAGTAGGAACCTTATATCTTTGTACTGGTCATACTGTTTCTTCTACTTTAGCTATTATAGATAAAAATCAATGTTCAGGAACACTTGTTGCAATTCAATAGGTAGAAAATCAAATAGTTGTGGATTTTGAATAAGCACTATGGCATAATAGACTTGTGAATATGAGTGCAAAAGGTATGGAAATACTTCATTAAAAGAATGTTTTACTAGGTCTGAAATGTGTTAATATGGATTTATGTGAAAGTTGGGTGTATGGAAAGCAAAAGAGATTTAGTTTTCTCAAGGATGGGAAGCAAAAGAAAGATGATAAATTGGAGCTTGTGCATACAAATGTATGGGTACCAACTCAAGTATCTTCTCTCAATGGCTCTTGATACTATGTCACTTTTATTGATGATGCAACAAGGAAGGTATGGATTTATTTCCTTAGGAAGAAATGTGATGTATTTGAAAATTTTAAGAAATGGAAGAGCTTAGTTGAGAATGAGACAGGTAAAAATTTTAAATTTCTCATATCTAATAATAGTGGTGAGTATTGCAGCAAAGAGTTTGAAGATTATTGTTCCTCTAATGGTATTTGTAGGCATAAAATGGTTCCAAGGACTCCATAGGAAAATGGAGTGGCTGAGCGCATGAACAAAACAATATTGGAGCATGCATGAACTATGAGATTGCATGTTGGGCTACCTTTAAACATGTGGAAAGAGGCTATAAACACTATTATTTATTTAATCAATATAGGTCCCTCTAATCCTTTGGGTTGTGGTATTCTAGAGGAAGTTATTGATGGTTCAGATGAGCACAACAATAGTTAAGGAAAATATTACTATTCTGCTCTCCTGACAGAGGAAGAATAACACATGGATATCTAACTCCCAAGGTCTTTGTAATCGGTTCTCAATTGTGCTAATTTCACTCAATGGTTGATGTGAACTATAATGTTCAAGGGGGCTGTTGGTGTTGAGCTTGTGGATTGTTCTAAGATCAAGCATAAATTCAAACCTACTTTAACTGGGGTTTTTAAAGAAACAGAAAAAAAGATAGATCAAATATTTGGAACTGAAGAGAATAATAATTCATCCAACTTAACCAGACTTGTTACCTTTCAATTAATTGCTAACTAAAACTACAAAACAAAATTAACTTGTGATTAACACACAGTTTCATTCATTCACAGTGCTAATTTCAACAACAGATTGAAAATCACTATTTAAACAAAACATAAAATAAGACTTCATTCCTTGAAAGCTTTTCAAATAAAATGACTAACTAAAGATGAAAACCATTCAAGAATGCAATATGAAGTAGATTTAAATCTGGTTGCTTCTACTATTAGTGAAATAGATAAGCAACATTTACAAATCTAGCACAATCATTAGTGTACAAAAAACCTATATCTTCAGACTATTTCCATCTATACTAAGAAAACTTGAAAGATACATCATTACCTTCTGTCGAATCTAACTCCTATTCTATTGCTACTCTTAAGTTTCTCTACTGCTACTGATTTCTGAAAAATCTCTCTCTATATTTTCTAAAAACAAAATCATTTTTTTGAAAGAGGCAAAAATTCCATATATACAAAACGTGCCAAAAAGAATGTGCTGGACCCTCTTTAGGGTTTTACAAAATATCAGCCAGTTTCAGAAGTTTGGCCCTCAGATCTTTTGGAATGAAGTCAATGCTACATTCAATGTGCATCCCCGTGTCCATGTTGGTGACAGATCACACTCAAGAGAAGCCTTCATATCTTATGGAATACTTGCATTAACTTATGGCCTTTGTGTCCACCTTCGAACTTCCATTCCAAGCTACTTTGAATTCCCTAAAGCACTATCATTAATGTCTATCTACCTTTTCCAGTAGAAACCATAGCTGTCCCTAAGATTCACGGCTTCTTCCTCCTTTCGGCCTTCTTCCTGTTCTAGATCCTTCTGCATGTTGACCTCCTCTAGAAGTAGCATCAAATTTTCCCTTTAGATCCCCACACCATTGTTTACCAAACTACTCCATCGCTTTTGATCCCAGAGTAAGTCCATGTCATTTACATTCTATTGATTTCCTTCACAGGGGCAGTGAATCAGTCAAACTACCAATGGTTCACCTTTAGCTCCCTCTGATTGGGTGAAAACTTTCCACGTAAGATTCCTAGGTAGTCAAAGGTTGTTCACATAGAATCACATGTCAATGAGACACTAATTGTGCCTCTCCGATGTAATTATACCTCATAGAAGCTATCAACATAACATACGACGGTCAACAAGACTTCATAGCAAGTGGCTAGAGTCATATCGATATCCACAGTGGTCACCGAGACAATCGCTATCAGTCAGAGGTCATAGCAAGTTCCCATCGGTCACACCGATATCCCTTTTCTATTGGAAAATCCATCGCTATCGGCAAGACTCCCCATTGTTGGCAAAACTTCTTGTCGAATGCAAACTCTCGATGATGAGTCCTACCACAACCACATATCTATCAATGAGACTCTATTCTCTTGGCAGGACCTCATATCAAGCCCCTCATCCTTCTGTAAGACACCATCGGGTCAACCAAACATCACGGCAGGCAGCCAAAGTTATAGTGATATTCCCTTTCATCACCGAGACAATCGCACTCGGCAAGAATTCATATCGAGCCCAACACATTACACTGAAGGCAAAAAACATGTCGGTGAGAATACCACTAGTCGGCGAGATATCATGCCAAGCTCTTCCATTCTCCTCAATCTCATTCTATTTCAGTGAGACCTTTCATCGAAGCCACCTTGTTTCGGTGAGAACTCACATTAGTCAGGAAGACTTTACCCTATCGGCCAAACATTACGATGAATTAAAACCTTTTTCCAAGATCCGTCATTGATTGATAGGACTTTCCCCAGTTGATAAGACGTTATGCCAAAGGCAATCTTTCTTGGAAAGACCTCACCTCTTCAGCAAGACCTTATGTCGAAGAGATAACCTTTCACTGAGACCTCCATCTAGGACCACCACTCCATGTCAGAAAAACCCTATTGGGTCGGGAAGACTTCTCATCGAAGCCACCTTGTTTCAGCAAGAGCTTATTTCATTTAGGGGAGACTTTGCTTGGTTGGCGAGATCCTTCACCGAGCTCAAAACATTTTCCAAGACCCTTCATCGGTCGGCAGGACCTCTCTCCAAGGCCTTCATCTTTCAACGAGACTTCGCCCGGTTGGGAAGACTTTACCCCTTCGGCCAGACATCATGTAGAACTTAAATATTTCAGTGAGACTCCCCATGTTGGTAGGACTTCTCCCTGAAAGCACATCCTTATACCGAAGGCACCATCCTTTTAGTGAGACATCACTCAGTCGATGGGACTTCATGCCAAACTTAAATCTTTCCCCAACATCGTTTCACTTTAGCAAGATTCCACCCTATCGATGATACTTTTCCCCAAAGTCACGCCCTTATGCTGAACTCAAACCCTTTGGTGAGACTTCGCTTGGTTGGTGAGACTTCATGCTGATGCTACCCCCTATCATCGAGACTTTGATTTGTTGGGAAGACTTCTTCCTGAACCCAAATTTTACAGTGATGCTAGCCTTGTGTGCAATGGTCGGTGAGACCTCAATAGTCAGGGAGACATATAAAAACCCACAGCAATTAAAATGTCTGGCCGACCAGTATATTTCAAGTGAACAGGACCAACTTCTAGTCAGCAAGACAATAGGAGGGTCTCAACAACTTTCTTCCTCAGGATTTTTATGCCAAATCTGACAAAGGAATGCTTTCCAACTGAGTTCCTTGAGAAATGCATCAGGGGTATGATTTAATCCTGTAACACAAATTCCTCCATTAGTCCTCAAATCATATAAAATATATCATTTTTCATCATTTGATTTAATTTCAACAAAAAGAAACCCAACTCAGGCTGAAGTAGAACCAAAATTTGACAGAATAAAAGATAGACTTAGGAGGAAAACAAAAGAACTCCTAAGACCAAACCAACAATGAAAGGGGAAGAAAACAAAAGAAAAGGGGGACTCATTTTGTTTCAGAATAAAATGGGGTGGTTATGCAAGGCATAATAGAAGCATGGACAAGTAAGAAGGTGAGTTATTCTTTTTTCAAGACCTTCGGTTGTGAAGCATTTACACATATAGATTCTAAAAATAGAACCAAGCTTGATGCAAAATCAAATAAATTTATATTTATTGGATATGGCATTGATGAATTTGGTTATAGGCTTTGGGATTTTGAAAATCAAAAAATTGTGAGAAGTAAGGATTTCATATTCAATGAGAAAGTGATGTACAAAGATTAGTTGCAATAGTTTGAGAAGAAAGAAAATGATTATGTAGTGTTGGATGATACACCAAACATCAATGTTCTAGTGGTTCCTCATGCTTCGCAACAACAACAAAAAATACCACAAACTCTAGTGAATGTTAGATGATCTTCAAGGATAAGTAGACCTCTAGAAAGATTTTCTCTCTCTTTGTATTATATTTTATTAACTAATATTGGTGAATTGGAATGCTATGATGAAGCTATGTAGGTGGATACCAAGGTTTAGTGTCAGCATGGAATGGAAGAAGAAATGAACTTCTTACTGAAAAATCAAACTTGGAAATTATGCAAGTTGCCTGCAGGTAAATAGGATTTACCAAAAATATGGGTTTATAGGCTAAAAAAGGAGGATGGAGGTAAGAAAATATTTAAAGCCAGATTAGTTGCAAAGGGATTTGCACAGAAAAAGGGTATTGATTTTGATGAAATATTTTCTCTAGTTGTTAAAATGACTTCTATTCATATTGTTTTAAGTATTGTGGTTGCTGAAGATTTGGATTTAGAACAACTTGATGTTAAAAAAACCTTTCCCCATGGTAATTTGGAAGAGGAAATATATACGGAACAACCACAAGGATTTGAGTTTAAAGGTAGAGAAACTTGTGTTCAGATCATTGAAGAAAAGTTTATATGGCTTGAAGCAAGCACCTCACCAATTGTATATTAAATTTCACTAACTCATTTGAATGCAAAATCCAATGAAACTGTCTGATGAAATATGTATAATTTGATGTATCGTCGGGTGCTTGTAAAATTTGATGTGTAATTTTCAATTTTTTGAAAGTTTATTCCTGACGTTCATGGAAATTTCGATGAACCTGGAGTTCGTCGAAATGTCAGCTATCATTTTCATCGAATTTTTGACAAACATGAAAAATAGAAAAAAATAAAATTGTGGCTGACATAAAGAAAAGTGAGTTCATGCCTAATTTATTACGAGTGTTTTTCTCTACTTGAGACAATTTGTGGAGAACTAAGGATGATATTCTTGGGAAAAATCATAAAAAATTCAAGATATCACCAAGTTGAGGGCAGTCATTTTCTTTTTTTAGAATTCTATTGTGAAGTCAGATTTGTAGTTCCAGGCTTGAAAATCATATTTTAAAGCAACAACTCATCAAATTTTATTTTTAGAGGTTTAGGGTTTTGAGAATTTCATGTCCAAATTTTGCTGTGTGGAATCACCATAAGATCACAACCAAGGAACATATTCTTGTGACTATAATTATGTGATCCATAACTCTATTGGTCATGTGGCACAATTGTGCTATAACAAATACAAGATGCATTCATGTGTGACCCAAGTTTAATGTAGCTATGGTGTGATAGAAATGGAGGAACTTATATAATGTAGTTAATTTAGGTTGTATAATGTAGGTGTCAATCATCATTGGGTGGATTAAGGTGTCTCAAGTTTAATAGGTTAGGATGTAATTATAGCATGATCGAAGAGTGATGACCTCTTGCTACAATAAAGAGCTTATAATTCTGGTTGATATGCAGAGTGGTTGTGTTATATCAATTATGTAGTGCATTCAAGCACAACCCATGTTTAATGGGCTATTCTAGAGAGTGATCAAGATTTTCTAAACCTTATGAATGTTACTTGACATATATTTGCATAATCTCAAATTCCTTCAAAGGCTTTTGAAGTATCAATGTATCCTATATAGGGTTTAGAATGATTTCTTTTAATTAAAAATGTATATAAATGATGTATTTCCCTGTAATTAGATAATGTGGAGATCTCCTAAATCTGCCCCAACACACTATCCTCTTTGGCACTATATTCATTACTCTAGCTACTAGGGTTTTGCATGTGACATCTTTAATATCTTCATGACTGTGGCTTTTAAATAGATCTCGTCCTTTCTTTAATCCTTTTTATGGTAACCCTTGAGTTCCATAATCCACCTTCAATCTCTTCTAAGAACGGTGTCTTAAGCTAGACTGCATAGTATGCATATAAAATAAGTCCTTCATACCTACCATTGTTCCAAACCACCACTCACTTCCTTGCTTAAAATGTTGCCTCCATAAGCACAATAGTATGTTTTAAAATCATGGTTGCCAGTGATTGACCATTAAGGTCACCACATTCATCATGAAGATACAATGATATTTTTTTCTTCAAACTCAAGGAATTATGCAATATAACATTGTGAATTGTTTGTTGTGTGTGATTTGATTTTCTTACACATTTACTGCTTTGCTAACTTCCTTTAAGACTGGGTATTGCACCCTCATTTTCAATTTCAAACAACTCACTCACTATCACTTGAAGATTCCTTTCATGAGCATCCTTCTATAAAATCAAACTATGCCCTATAGACTACCTACTTACTACAAGGGACTCATTGTTTCATGGTATTGTAGTTCTTAAGATCCTTCAACCTTATTGACACTACTTCACAGTCCACAAGGTATTATTCACTATTCTCCCATCTTTGATGAATCTCAAAATATTGCTCAAATATGCAATTCACTATCTCTATTATACATTAATGGCTAAGAAGAAACATTGAACCTATGATTACCACTGCTACTTCATTTGGATAGTCATTCCCTGATTGCATTTTCCTTGTCTAACACTACCAAAAATATTTGAAAAACCCTTAAGGTCAACAAGTGGGTAAGGAAACTCACTGTTAAAATCTCCACTTTACTATACAAGGTTTGAGCTTTATTATCTTGTCATTACTCAGCCTCTTTTCGACTGTCACATCTCAAGTGACTGTCATTCTTCTTACCATAGATTGAATTTACAAATGTCATTAAGCTACATAGTGTGCTTGTTATTGGATACAATCTTTAGATTGTAGGATTTTTTTATTACCTACAATGTCTCAATCTTTCTAGTATTGCAACCTCACTAATCCGCTATAGTTATTGTTTATGTTTATGTTGTTTTTTATTAGGACTCTCTCAATGTTGAGGGCCCTAGGGATAAGCTCGTCATAAGAAGTGACACATTGGATCTTTAACTAAAAGGATAAATATGTATTGATATTAGCAATGATTATTCTGACTTGTTGCTCCTTAGGAATGGGTCACTTGCTCTTACTAGCTTGCTACCTCCATCATTGTAGGAAGTTTGCAATCAAGTTCAATATTTTGATTTTAGGAGTCTTAACGGTTGGAAATCATAGTGAAATCAAAATTTAATAATTTTTGGAATTATCATTTTAAATTGTTTTTTGAGGTCATTAACTTTAGACTATCTTCTCTCTTGCAGGGGTGGTTGCATGCCAAATTTTTTGTGTGTAAAATATCAGAATTATTAGATTATGTTACCTGTCTATGAATACAAATTATTAGAGTGTGAGTTTGATATTTTTTGAATATCTAAATAGTCAAGCTTGGTAAAGAAAAATCATATCAAATAATATTAGTCCAGAACAAAATGAAGAGACACTTGATAGATTGTGGGCTAGATTGAAAATAAAGGGTGATGAGAAAAGTTATTGTCCTTGAAATAATTTCAAGAGCTTACAGACGAGAGAAATTTTAATCACAACAACTAAGAAACATTGTAGATAGCATGGTCACATTGAAGGGGGGCATGCTTATCGTCCATTGGTAAGTTGTTCATTAAATGTGTTTATATTGATTGAATTTGTCAATGTTTATATCGTTTTAACATTATATGTATATAATCAATTGATCATGATCACAGTTTATTTGTGTCTATCATTATTATAAAGGTGGGGTGCCCTAGGGTAGATGATATGGATTATCACAGCCCGAAAAATGTGGTTTTGCAAGAGGATGAACATGACTCTTCAAATATTGAAGATGAAGCTAATGATCCTATGGAAGAAGATGATCATGCACTAGAAAACACAATTGAAGATGATGGTACGAATACATTGATCCATGACACATTTAGTGGCAGAGCTAATCATGATGATCAAGATGACTTTGATGATGTTCATGATTTACCTATACTTGAGAAGGCATAGAAGCCCCTTTATGAAGGCTCACAAACAACTCTTCTCTTTATTGTATTGTTGTTGTTGAACTTGAAGGTTATGAATGGTTTATCAAACATAGCAATCTCACAGATGTTAGGGTATGTCATATATGTCATCTTTTTTCATCTATTTTAATTGTTGTTAGTTCATCACTAGTAAATAAAGGACTAGTAAATAAATGATGAAATATGTACCATTAATATTCTTTATATGAACAAATTATTTTTTGTTGTAGATTGATTGGTGAATTTTTGTTACCACCATCAAATATTTTACCTTGCTCATATCGAGATTTATGTGCCACTATGAAAGATATCATAATGGAGTATCAAGCAATAGATGCATATCCCAATGATCATATTATATATCATAAAAAACAAGAATTTGTAACAGAATTCTTGGAATGTCATATCAGTAGATATTGAACAAATCAACTAACAAAAAAGTGCCTCGCAAGGTTCTTCGTTATATTCTTGTTATTCCATGTATGCAACAATTATTTAGGTGCGAAAGCTTAGCGCAATTTATGGATTACCATGCATGGAATAGAAGTGGAGATGACATTCTTCGAATGCCTGTGGATGGTTCTATATTTAGGGACATGGAGGAAAAATGGCTACACTTTAAAGAATAATCTCGTAATCTCAGGCTTTCATTGCGAGCGAACAGTGTCAATCCATTTGGAGAGTTGAGATCTATTTACTCAGTGTGGCCTATTTTTGTTATCCACAATAACATTCCTCCATGGATGTCAATAAAGAGGGAGCACATAATGTTGTCAATGATTTTTTCAGGTATTTTTTTACATCAATTTTCTTTAACGTAGTAGCATCTCATTTGTATTATTTGTTGCATAATGACTTATATTTTTTTCATTCAATTATCATGTACATTAATTTATATATATTGTAGTAAAATGGCTATAATAATTATGTAATGTTTATATTCATTCAACTAGGTAAGTACCAAGTTAAAGATATGAATGTATATATCGAGCCCCTTATTGACGAGTTACTAAAATTATGGAATGGTGTCACTATGTATGATGTCTCTAGACCAATAGGACAAAGACAATTTCAATTCCATGCATTGCTTGTATGGACAATTTATGATGCCCCAGGGCTAACACATTTTTGTGGTATGTTATAACGTTTGATTGCACTTTAACAATATTTAATTTGATAAAGTAGATATCATGCATATTTTTAAAATAATCTATTTATTATATATAATTAAAAAAATTGACATATTGAATCCAATTATATATGATCTTGCAAGTCTTCAAACAAAGGGAAAATTTGCATATCCAATTTGTGGTCCAAAGATGAAATCTCGTTGTTCAACAAGTTTAGAAAAATAGGTGCTTGATGAGTATAGGCACTTCCTCCATAGAAATCATAAGTATCGAACTACTGAAATACATCTTTTCAATGGGAAAAAGGAGAATATATCAAAACCATGAAGAATGACACCTCGCCTATGGAAGTTGGAATATAATAGAATTAATCGTCAAGGTTATACATCGGATCAAATTTTTTATCTATCATATATGATATGTTTTGAATTTATAGTTTTATATTGTGTTGTGTTTACTCATGGTGTAATTGACAATGATTGTCATTGTTAATTTGTTTAACTTATATGCTTCATGAAGGTTGTTAAGACATTAATGGTCAGCTTCCATAGGGACTGAAAAGTTATCTAAGACAATTTAGTAGGTTGCCCTACTATGAGCAGATACAAATTGTGCATTTGTTTGATACAATGCATATCGGAAAGAATATAACAAAAACATTATGAAAAATATTGGATGGAAGGCATGACAAAGAAAAAATTGTCAAAATTTGTAGTGACATTCAGGAAGCCAATCATGCAATGAAAAATTTCATTCAATTAAATAGCGATGGAGACCAAATTAATATAAGTGCCCTTCCTTAGTTATTAACAGAGCAACAAAGCAATGCTATAAAAGAAGTCATACAAAAAAATTTATTTCCCACAGGATTTGTTGTGAACATAAACAATATAATAACAAAGAAATGTGAATTTGGGCCAGGGATGAGAACACATGATTGACATACCTTCATTAAGGTAATTATTCTATTATATTATATACACTTTTACAATGTATGTACTTTTCAGTGTATTGTGTTTACTACTTTTGGAAAAATAATGAAAAAATCATTTTATAATTGTTGTAGTATGCTCTACCTCTATCTCTCCCATACAACTTTAACAACAATGTCAAGTAATTTATATATGATCTTGGAAAATACATGAGGTAAGTAGCGAGATTTGTTCAATTTATTGTATATATCTTATAATTGCTATTTTTTTTACTTGTTATGTAATATACTGTATATTTTTCTTAAATCTCGTTAATATATTTGTGCCTTGAATCACTTGTAGATATCTATCTTCTAAAGAAATTCATAAAGAAGATATAAATTATTGGAAGAGAAAAATTCCTCGTCTAATGTGTGGAATGAAAAAGTGTCTACCTTCAACATTTTTCAATGCATAAGAACACTACCTCATACACCAAGTTGAGGAGATTGAATTGTGTGGACCTATACACACAAGGTTAATGTGGATGGTTGAGAGGCACTTGAAATTTTTGAAGGCTTTGGTTAGACAAAGAGCACATCCTATGGGTTCTATGGTGGAGGGATATATGGTATACCAGACCATGGTGTACATTAGTGAATATCTTCTTAAGTTTGCAACAAATATCCATGTAGATCACATTTGGGATGCCAAATCCATTAACATATTCGAAGGGGAGTACTTGATGGGGAATGGTAGATTGAGGAAACTGAGAGGTAATTATAAGATGGCCATGGAGATTAATTGGAATATATTTTACTTATTTAATTTTTAATCTTCAATATACATCAATTATAAATTAAGGTTGTATACTATGGTATTTAACTAATTATACATCGTTTGTGAATTTTATTTTTTTGATACAGTTGGTCAAGAGTGAGATGCACTACATTTGTACGTTGCCAACAATCTTGATTGGATTATGGTATGGATTGAATGATGTCAACAATCTTGTCGCCCATTAACATAGGAAGGTGTGGCTTCATTGGTTAAAGAAGCTCATCGTAATGGAGATTCCAATGTTACACAAAGGGAAATTGGTTTAGCATATGGTTTAAGAGATAAACACGTATAAATATATTAATCACCCATATTATTTAATTATTTTCAAGTATATTGATGTATATATATGTTGAGATTGTTTTCTTTGCATACATTCATCCAAGAATAAATATGTTTATCAACTGATGATATTGCAATAATTTTTACATGTTTGACATATTGCAGGTGAAATACAATAAGGCTATGTGGTGAAATTTTCATAAATTTCAAATCAAAATGTTTGATGACATTAAGAAAACTTGTGATTCTAGTATAAGTGTAGTCTTTCAGGTGACTAATATTTCATCTAGAAGTGACATACATCCAAAAGTCTCAGAAAATCGATACTATGGGATTTTGGATGATATACTTGAGTGTGACTTTAAGTCCTTCAGATTAATTATGTTTGTCATCCTATGGTACATGCTACGATTGAATGAAAATGATCTTGAGAGAACTGTTATTGAACATGATAATGGATTTACCATGGTTAATACAAGGTTGATTGAGCGAGCTGGAAATGAGCCCTACATTCTTCCAAGCCAATGTGAGTAGGTATTTTACTCAGAGGTTCTAGGTAAACCAGGTTGGTCATTTGTTGTTAGACATGATCCAAGAGGAAGGTCAATAAAGTATAATGTGGTGGAAGAAGAAGATACTGAAGAACTAGAAGATGATGTAGATGACGATCAGGATCAACAGTTAGTTGATGATGTCCCTAACGAAGATCTCAAAGAGGAGGAACTAGATCATGATGATGTAGGAGTTAATGTTCATGAAGATGACATCTGTGTGGATGATGACATTATTAAAACTAATATTGATGACGATGATGATGATATGACCAATCCTTACAATGTCGAATCTGGATCGGATGATACAGACAAAGAGTTGGATGAAGAAGAAGATCAATGACATTGAAATGAATAAGTTATGCAAATATATTATCTATTTGATATTAATTTCTTGATAGAATTATATTTGACTTATGTGGCTACATAATTAATTCATGATTTTTTTAATTTTTATGCCATTGCATACTTAATTTAATGATGTACTCTTTAATGTTTGAAAGGTCAAAAAATTAAAACATTTCAATAGTGATGTTAACAACCTTGAAATTAGTGTGTTTTATGTTTCATGTGATCATAAAAGATTAAAAAGTCACTTGTAGAGGTGGTTGTTCAGTGGTTGATGTGTATGTTGGTTCTTTTTACAATGTAACCAGGTTTGTTTTTTAATCTACCTATGGAATTGCCAATTCCAATCGAAGGCAGCTCGAAGGACTTGGACCAACTGACGAGCACTTTAAAAGCCTCCTACACTTCGGACTCTGCAAGACCCAATAGGGTGATCCCTTAATGTGTTTACAACATCTACACCATTATTATAAACAACATTAACAATAGTAGACAATCTCACCTAATAGCTCAACACGATAAGTTAATATCAACTAGAATTGGTTGTTCATAGACAATATCAACTATCTAGAGTGTGAGATACATAAACATAATCCATTGTATAAGATAGTCAATGATTTTTAATTTGTAGCAAGCTCTAGACAAAGACAATCAAATATTGAACTACACTAGTAATTACAACTTAGATCAATTCCATATATCCATTGCAAGAGTCAAATTCATAAGCATCTAGAGCTTTATAATAGATTTAATACATCACATATAAGAGCCCTGACAATATTTTATTAAAATTTCATTAGTATGCATTCTAACCCAAGACTACTTATCAAATCCTTATACAACACATATCCGCCTATAATCCCATTCAAGCATTTTAATTAATTCCTTGAATTAAAGCTAAAATAGAATCATACACACCACAACAATGAGATGGATAAAACAACCCTTAGTTATTTCATTCAAAGTTTAGATATGCTTGTACAATGGAGAGACATGAGCTCAAATTTTCATTTCAACTCAAATGCTAGTACTGTTATACAACATTAAATCTCTATGAACTCAAAACCTAAATTGCATTTCTCTAAAACCATCGGACTTTACAATTCGCTCTGCAACTTCACCTAGACTCGACAAAAATTATCTGACTTGCTAACCCATACTTCTGGCCTTGAAATCCTTCTTATAGAAAATGAAGGAGCAAACAAGCACTGGGCCAAAAAGTACACATGTCACTAGTCAATTGGAGCACCTGGTGATATTCAAAAATTTGTTACAACCGCCACCACCTTGAAAATTATTCTTGTTCATCACATCAGCTAAGGAACATTGATGCAAAAAACCACAAGAAAACCACACCGAGAAAGTCGTCAACACAAAACTGGAACTGTTGCAACCACACCATCTGATCTACCACTTGTTAGTAGTTCACTCCTTTTACTCCTCCTTAGTCAAATATTTAGTTACCCAATTCTGGTACTCATCATCAGTCAGACAGTCAAAATTAATTACCTCATCCACCTTAGTATTATAAGGTGTGTATTTTACCACTACCAGATTCACATCCCTTTCAAAAGATTCCAAAAATGAGCTGGTACTAATGATTTTGTCCATACAGCTCACCAACAAATCATAGTCTGATTCATCACAAATTGAATTGATTTGATCATTAATGGCCTCACTTTCTTGATCCTGCCATTATTGAAATGACTCGATTTTCCCCTAGTCATCAATTATATCAGGTAACAATGTGTTACCCCAATCATTGAAATTATTCACCAGCTCCCTAATCTTCCTACACAAGTCATCTGGTAAGGTTTGAAAACCTTGCAATGATTTTACTAACACATGAGGAGGCTTTAATGATTGAGGCCTATTATTTATATCAAAACTTGAGGCCTTATACATGATATCTAAATCACTGGCCCTATGGATCCAATTTTCAATTATTGGTATCACTACTTCCTGATCCCTATCAATATTCTTTATTGCTACTAACAAAAAAGAATATCAAGAATGTATAGATAGAAATTTTCTATCAACCTTTTCATTTAAATGCCTCAAAACAATAGTAACAATTTCCTTTTTCTTTAAGAGAGATCCCTCCTCACTTTTCTTTAATGATGCCTGCAATTCATCAATTTTTTGTAAGAGCTGCTTCTTTGTAGGATTGATAGAGCACTTTGTTTCTTCTTCAACTTCCTCTGAAGAAAGGGTGAGGACAAGATTCTGATTGGGATATCCTGGTGTGGAAACAATTAAAGAAGCAAGAGGCACTAACCCTACTATGGAAGGTAATGTACTGGTTCCTGAAGCACTTGATGTCTCCCTAATATGCTTATACCTAAAACTCTCCACTTCAGTTTGCAACTCAACATTTTTCTGCTGCATCTTGCTCTACTCCTCAATCAAAAGGTTATATTTTTCCATTAAGCTCTTCCTTTCAACTTCCTCCCTTTTAGTATTCTTTTGGGCCAATTTGTACACATTCACAATCAAATTAGTGGCCTCAATGGTTGAGGTCTCTAAAGCTCTCTTTATTATCAATCCTCCCTTGAAATTTGGATTAATATCAAAAACATCTAGTTTTCTCCCTTGTGGGGCCAATGCCCAAATTGCCAAAGTTTTATATTCCTCACTAAAAGAAAAGTTTTGCAATGCTTCCTTGACCTCTTCTTTAGAGTCTTGAAAGGGATTCTTAGACTTCATAATAGCATTAAAGGCTATTTCATTTGTAATGTCCCATTCAGGCAGAATTAATACACCAACCCGACTCACCAGTTTTCTTCCTTCTTCAGGAGTGATGTTCTGGAATTTTTCCATTAATTTAGCTTTTACCTCCTCATCATTCTCCTAGTCTGACTTGTCAAGCCTTAGTTCTCTTCTCTGCCTACATTTATCTTGATACACTTCAAACTTCATCATCCATACCAATTGCAAGAATACAAGAGTTTTTACAAATGTATTGTCATCTAGAAACTCCTTGCATGTCTCCATTATGGCATCTTGTACACTTTTACCTTTCCTATCCAAATCAGATAAAACTAACTCAGCTAGCCTAGGAGGGGAAGGCATACCAACTTGCATGTCTTGATCAATAACAATAATCTCATCTATCTGATCCTCCTGTGGTTGATCAATTATTTTCCTCTTAGGGCTTGGCTCAGATGGTGATGATGGGGGATTGTTTTCTGGTGATGATTCTAAATCAATAATTTTGATTGCCCCATATACTTTGAATTTTGGACTTGGTTGTGGAGGCACTTTCATAATTTATTTTCCTTTTCTGTCCACTTATTCTTCATCACTGCTACTATCCTTTTTCCTCCTATAAATGGGCCACCTTTCCATAGGCTAGTATGTTGGCCTTGTTTCAATTGGTTTGGCACCTTGCTTTTGTACACCTAGACTCAATTCTAAATTTACCTTTTTTGTCCTCAATGTGCCCATAATTTCCTTGAAGTTTCCCATCAGAAAATCAATTTTCTTATGGTGGGGACTGAAATCCAACAATGGATAGTATTTTGGATCCATTTTGTGCACAACATCTGGTAGCTTGTGATAAGATATCCATTTCTCCTTGTTCAACTCCTATCTATTCAAATCAAATTCATTTCTAATCAAGTCTTCAAAGAAATTGAACTCATGCACAAATTTTCCATCTTTTATTCTTTGTCTAAAAAGAGAAAAGAAACCCTCAGGATCATGTTGCTGCTTTGGTCCACACCTCAAATGGTAATAATCAAAGAAATTATCAAAATGCATCCAGCCTCCCTTTGAAAATACAAAATCAGACACCACTATATAATCTGGGAAAAATGTTCCCTTACCCCTTCCAGTGAGGTTGTCCTCATGAATACAACCTATCTGCCACATAACTCTTGCAAATCCCACTCTTGGTGGCACATTGTATGGAAGTATATGAGGGGCTCCCTGAAAATCATATACTCTCAAGACAGTGCTGACATGGTATGGAATAATGTCACCCCAGTTAAGGTAAACCTTCAATTATGGCTTCCTCTCCTTTGGCCTGAGGAAATCATGTAATTCCTCAGGGATTCTAGGTATATTCACCATTAATCTAGCCCTTAATTTGGAAGCAAAACAATTATCAAATTGCACATAACTAGTGCTTTCCTTAGTACAAGATAAATCTACAGCCGATATCTATACTGACAATCTTTCTCCATCAATTGATTGCCTTAATTTCATCATCTCAGAGAAAAAGTTAGAATTCTTAAACAAAAACATATGCATTAGCATAGAATACCAAAAGAATTGAGTGCCGGTATCATTTTTTTGTAGCTTTGACAACCCTTCATGCATCCTCTCAACCAAGAAAGAATTGAAGTCATAGGTCACAGAGAAGTTAGGGTGTTGTATTTGCACTCCCATGAACATATAAGCAATGGGAATTACCGTACCAGGACTAAAACCCAAAATCTGACATAAAGAATAGAAAGTGGCCAGGGAATGGTTTGCAAAATAATTTAATTTGAAAAGTTCTTGGTCATTGGGGCTGATATGAAATATTGAACTTCCTGCCGTAGCCAGATGAGGTGGAAGCAACCTTGCTCTAAAAAGATATTTCAGCTTTGCATACTCCTGCTTCATTTCCTCAAGGTTGATAAGAACCAAGTCTTTGCTCAGTTCACTCAAGTCAAAAATATGTTGGACCTCTTCTCTATTAATGCTCAATAGAACCTTTCCATCATTGTCCTTGATTATCCGTGTAATAAGGTCATATCTTGTAGCCAATGTCCTAAGCAAGTCTACATCTGGGAATAAATTTGGTACCACCAGCTTCCCCATATCATACATCCATCCATTTGAAAAAGGGTGAGGAAAATTCCTCTGTCCATACCACAATCTGAACAATTCCAAGCCAATGAGGGGAACCCTAGCATTGGCAATGTTGGAGAAATTATACACTAACCCTTCCCCCAGGATTTTCCCTTGCATTAGGACCAATCCCTTCGTCCTATCATTCGTTAACAAGGGAAATTGATCTAGGAAAACATCATATATATATTGTTTCAAATATTCAATCTGGCCAAAGTGTTGCTTGGGTGGTGCCATCTCAGACAAACTAGAGCTTCTTTACAATGTTATAATTCAGATAGCTAGGACTAACCAGAGATAGAAAATTATAGGAAAAAATAGTGCAATTTCTTACAACTATAATTAAACTATAGCCCTAACACATTCATCAACAAGCTCACAACACGTCTAGCTAATCCTTTCCCAAATTGAAATGCAAAATGACTAGGACGCACAGAAAATAAACTCACGGCTTTGTTCATAGAACTCCCAAATTATGGCTGCAGAAACTCACAATTCTACCTTCAACTCTGAAACTGCTCCATGAAATAGTTGAATGCTTTGTGATATAGACCAGGTAGGAAAATTGATTTTATTGTCGATCAAATCATGCCAGCAAGTGTCTCATCCACCATTAAAGCTCAATTTCACGTTGCACGAACAACTCCAACCATATTTGATACATATTTAAATTCGATTCGTCGATTCTTCAGCTTGATCAAATCATCGATGACCACCTTCAAAACAAGTTGACATAATTGCCAACATGGTGATAAGGGGCCCACCTTACCATACACTATGAAGGAAGTCCACATGGTGGTTTCCCACGATATCGCAATCCTGAAACTTCTGATCGCGTGATGGCAAGCAACCGTTGATCCTGAGCATCAATGATCTTGTTCCTTTAACACAGTCACCAGCCATGTCGTTAACCTTCAAGCATCTTTCTAGTGAGATTATAACATATCCATTGATTTAGAACATGTGCATCTTGAGAACACTTTAGTAATTCACCCCTTAATACATTTAAAGTCGACTAGTGTTTCCTTTACTCTTTAGGCTTCATCAAATGAGACATGTGGCGCCCGCCCATGATTTCACAATCAACCCAAGCACCCTTTTGGGATGGTAGGGAATGGCTCAGATCAAATGGTAGTTGGTCAACAATAGTGCAAATTTGATCCCCCGGATAGGACACGTGGTGCCCGCCTGTGATTTCATGATCCTTCAATTCTCGATGACAAGATGGCAAGCACTGTTGATATTTGCAGGAAATAGATCAATGGCAGCACTAAATCAACCCTTGCAAAATAAAACATTCATTAAAAGGAGAAGTGGGAATTACTAGGCAGACGACAAACAACAACATAAGTTGTTTTAAAAACAATGAAGCAGGGGTTTATCTAAGACTTGGGAAAAAATAAAACCCAATGAAGGAGATAAAATTAAAAAAAAGGGGGCTAGCCTAGATGAGCCAATAAGACATAAGTCATTTTAATACCCTTCAAAAAGGTAATGGCGAAAAAGATCCCAACCTAGGCATAAAGTAAACATAAGGGTTTTGCATATAGGCAAAGCTAAAACCCCAACCTTAGGAATTTTCCAACACCATGAAAGACCAGAGACATAAGGCAAGGCATGAATGAAAAAAAAGGAGAAAATTTTTGAAGCTCCATCAATGTAAAACCCTATGGAGGAAATAAAGTATTAAAATCAAAGTTGGGTTTTAATTTTAATCCAATAATGTAAGCCTAAGCCATTAACCCCAGTGGTCATGTCATCGATGGCTTAGCCAAAGCCTTTCATTAAATACTAACTATGCAATGTGTAGGTTTTTTAGATTTGAAGATATGGGAGAAGATCTCAATCATACCCCACCAACTTACAGACCTAAGGTTTAGTCTTGTTATTTGGCACGAGGTCAACAAAAGGTAGATGTGTGTCCTATATGGAATGTGGGGCCCAATCTCCACTATTGAGCTCATAACCCATGGTTTTAGATCGACAGCCAAGTTCAAAAGCTAATGTAAATCTCATTTGTTCCCTGCTAACTCACAAGAGGGAGATGAAGGTTGGTTAAAAGTTGCGATGTCAACGAGATTGCAATGCGTAGCTCTAGCCGTTTAGTTTGCAAAATGCATAGGACCTACCGACATGGTAGTTGGTTTCTGAGATGCATTAATGTTATTGTTCATGAGGAAGGTGAATGATGCTTTGTTGGATGTCAAATAGAGTTAGCCCAAGATAAACCATTTGATCTGCCAACTCTTTAGGAGATCAACGGGTAGTATTCAAAGTTGGAAAATAACACATGGTGGTCATTTTATCGTACAACTGGTGAAGTATTAATGAATTATTCCTTGCTTGTGTAGTCATGTCAATCTCAATCTGTGTGAAGATGTTATTGTTTGCAATGATGAAGGGTGATCTGCGGAGTCTCATGTAGCTCAAGTTAAATGGTGATAGTACATACGCCACCAAATTTCCACGTTTGCACATGCATTTTTACTAAGCATTGATGAAGGTTGCCATTACCTTGCACAATAAATACAAGAGGAATTAACTGCTAATAGTTTCATTCTTGTAGAAGTTATAGCACTATGTGGGCTGAGTCTAATCGAGTTTGAGTGCTTTTCTAACAAGAGAAAATGAGTAAGTCAGTAAGGAGGTCTGTTTGTTTGAGCTCACAAAAGCTCGGCCTTGCTATTCAGGAAGGTGCTTTGGTTGAAAAGCCTAGCTTGTGCCCAGTAGATGTAGTAGAAGGTTGCAATTGTAGGATGTTGCTGCTCAACTAGTAGATGAAGGAAAGTAGTTGGTGTGCTCTATTACTAGTGTCAGTAGGAAAATAAGGTATGGGCATGGCTCCTCTGGATTCCAACACTCACCCATTGACCTTACGAGCAACACTTCTGATGATGTAATTGAGACTGACTCTAACTACTATTGGTATTTACCTCACTTCAATCACGGTCTGCCCTTTGATGAGGAAGTGATATATGTGGTGCCATTGTTTGTTAAACCCCAAGTGGATGGACTAGAACTGTATTGGGCAAGGACAAGAAAGAAGAGGAGGTTGAGGTTTCCTCTCCTCCTCTAGCAACAACTAGAAGTGGGCATGTATAGTGGGGTCTGAGTGTTGGTAAGGGCAGGGTGGCAAGTAAATAAGAATTTGTTGTGTGGGATGTAAAATTTTGTGTTGATGATGTTGTTGTTGGTGGTGGTGTTGGTTTTGCGTGTGTGGCACATTTTGATGTCGATTGTGTGCCTTCATGGAAATTTGGTTGCCTGGTTTTTTTGCATGGATAGCGACAAAGGGGATTTTGATGACAATTTTTGTTCCCTTTTCTTATGGTAGTTACAACTTTAGCTTTCCCCAATTCATGCACTATGTTTTGCAGATTCAACGTGTGGGAAGTTTTGAAATGAATGTCAAATGCAATGGATATTTTGTTCAAATGAAAATTTGTGGTGAAATTACATTTGAGCCCTAAGCTTGTTGCTCCTTTGTCATATAAAAGGGAATTCAAGGCTCATTTGTAGGGAGAGAACTGATGAAAGCTCTAGCTAGGTTTTGACTTGAATATATGGGTAGACATATATCTATCCTTTGATGAGAAAGTGATATATGTAGTGCCATTTGCTATTATAACCCCAAGTGGATAGACTAGAACCATATTGAGAAAGGAAAAGAAAGAAGAGGAGGCTGAGGTTTCCTCTCCTCCTCTAGCAACAACTAGAAGTGGGCATGTATACCAGGGTGTAAGTGTTGGTAAGGGCAGGGTGGCGGGTAAATAAGAAGTTGTTGTGTGGGATGTAAATTTTTTTGTTGATGATGTTGTTGTTGTTGGTGGTGTTGGTTCTACGTGTGTGGCACATTTTGATGTTGATTGTGTGCCTTCATGGAAATCTGGTTTCCTGGTTTTATTGCGTGCATAGCAAAAAAGGGGATTTTGATGACAATTTGTGTTCCCTTTTCTGATGGTAGTTACAACTTTAGCTTTCCCCAGTTCATGCACTATGTTTTGCAGATTCAACGTGTGGGAACTTTTGAAATGAAAGTCAAATGCAATGGAGATTTTGTTCAAATGAAAATTTGTGGTGAAATTACATTTGAGCCCGAAGCTTGTTGCTCCCTTGTCAAAGAAAAGGGAATTCAAGGTTCATTTGTAGGGAGAGAACTGATGAAAGCTCTATCTAGGTTTTGAGTTGAATATGTGGGTAGAAAGATAGGAATAGAATAGATAACCTATTTTCAGTTTTGGATGAATATATGCAAATTATCTTAAATTGTATGAAGATATGACTTATAAGCATGAATAAACATATAATTATAATATATTTTCTCTCTTTATGTGGATTTGAGTGAATTTTGAATGAAATGTTAATGATGTTGTCATTCTTCTTTTGAGAATTTGTTCAATTGTGTGTCTATGTAATTGATTTTATTCAAGAAAATCAATTAGATGCTTAAATGGAGTCATAAGTTTACAATTATTTACAAAGGATTTGATAAGTAGTAATATATCAGAGAATTGAGCTCCATAATGCAAGGTATTATATGAGTAGTCCATTTTATTAAATTCTTGGGTCATTTTTGCTAACGGTAAATGGGTAACTAAATATTTAACTAACAAAGAATAAAAGAATAATATGTAAATGGGTCACTCACTCACTCCCTCTATCTCTCTCCCCTTAACCATAAACCCTAAACCCTTAAACCATCTACCCTCTACCCTTAACCCTCCCTTTATCTTTCTCTCTCTCAAGTCTCTCCCTCATAGCACCACTCCCTCTCTGAGGTCTCTCACTCACTCACTCTATCTCAATTCTCTCCCTCCTACCCCTTCTCCCTCTCTTAGGTCTTTCTCTCACTCACTCACTCACTCCCCTCTACTGATAACCCTAAACCCTTAACCCTTAAAATCTAAACCCTTAAACCCTCTACCCTCTACCCTCTACCCTCTACCCTCTCTCTCTCTCAAGTCTCTCCCTCCTACCCCCTCTCCCTCTAGCAAGTCTCTCTCTCACTCACTCTCTCTATCTCACTCCCCTCTACCCTTAACCCTAAACCTTAAACCCTTAACCCTTAATCTATAAACCCTCTACCCTCTATCTCTCTCCCAATACTTGTATCATGACCTTGATTCAACCACTTCTCTTCTTTTGTTATTTCTAATAAATACACATAGTCTCCTCATTTTATCTTTATTGGAAAACCACCTGTCACATATGTGGGTGACCTAACAACTCACGTTCCTATGTGATGTGTGACAATCCAATAGGGTTATGGTGAGAGGGGCTTGAAAACAACTTGAAATGCTTCCTCATTTTTTAAAAGATGCATGTAATTGAACTTGATGCATCTATGAAGTCACTTCCTTTATAAGCAGATCATGGATCTTCTTAAGAAGATTGAAGGACATATCAACACAATATGTTGAATCTTTTGAATATGTCCTTTCCTGTCATGTCTTATGTTCCTTTCTTGTCCTGTCTTATGTTACTAGTCTTTTATGGTATTGGGAAAATCCTAAGGTTGGGTTTTTTTCTTTGACTGAATCCCTCTATCTCTCTCCCCTCTACCCGTAACCCTAAACCCTTAACCCTTAACCCTTAAACTCCAAACCCTTAAAACCTC
>VDFB02026320.1:32427897-32466427 GCA_007258455.2 Sequoia sempervirens | reverse complement strand
CCTCTATCTCTCTCCCCTCTACCCATAACCCTAAACCTTAACCCTTAAACCCTTTCCCCTCTACCCTCTTACTCTCAACTCACTCTATCTATCTCTCTCCCCTCTACCCTTAACCCTAAACCTTAAACCCTTAACCCTTAAACTCTAAACCCTTAAACCCTTAACCCTTAAACTCTAAACTGTTAATATTAGGTGTGTATTAAAACATTATAAAAGTATAAATTTTTGGATTTCTATTAGGAATTGAATGATAAATGATGATGAATGGGAAAATCTAAGGCACTTTAATATTTTCAACTAAAAATTTAGAGTTCGATTAGGATTAGTGTTCACTTAGGGTTAGGTTTAGGGTTCAATTAATGTTCAATTTGGGTTAGGATTGAGGACGAGGTTGGGTTTAATTAAGGTTATGAATTCAATAAGAGTTCACATAGGGTCAAGGTTAAGGTTAGGGTTGGGGTTAAGGTTCAATTAGGATAACAATTAGTGTTAGGGTTAGGATTAGAGTTCAACTATAGTTCAAAGTTAGGGTTATGGTACAATGAGGACTACTATACAATAAATGTTCAATTAGGGTTAATACTTAATTAAGGTTAGTTTCAAAGTTCAATTAGGGTTTGGGTTAGGGTTGGGATTAGGAATCAAGTAGGTTTGGGTTAGGGTTTTATTAGAGTTAGGTTTATGGTTTATTTAGAGTTAGGGTTAGGGTTAGGGGTAGAATTCAATTATTCTTAGTGGTAAATTACAATTAGATTTAGTGTTCAATTAGGATAAGGGTTAGAGTCCAAATAGGGGTAGGGTTTAACTAGGGTTAGGATTAGAATAGAATAAATTTTTGTGTTTAATTATGATATCTAGAATTTAGTATAATTTTAGAAAATGAAATGATTTGGACACAAAGAAAAAAAATAGAAAAGTTGATTTTATATAAATCTTATTTCTTAATTTATTCTAAAATTCTAATTAATAATTTTTTAATTAATATAAAATGAATATTTAATTTAATTTAATTTAATTGTGTTAGATAATTAGTAAAACTAAATAGATAATAAATATTTTATGGATTTTAAAAATTAGAATTTAGTTTAATTTTATTTATAATGTCAAATATTAAAATTTTAGATTGAAATACTTAATTGATTTTAAAATATTTATAATTAATGTTCAATTTATAAACTAATATTAAGAAATTAATAAATATAACTTGTGACATAATGTATTAAAGATGCATCAAAGTATTTATCATTCCTTCGGCTTCACCGGATGAGACACATGGCGCTCGCCTGTGATATCGCAATCAATAAAGAACTCACAACTTTTGATCACGCGATGGTGGGAAACTGTGGATCTCAACCATTGGCAATCCTATTCACTCAACATAGTCGCCAACCTTGTTATTAACCATCAAGCACCTTTCTACCAGGATTATAACATCTTTGTTGATTTAAAACATGTGCATCTTATAATTGCTTTAGTAACCCATGACATAATGTATTAAAGACCCATCAAAGTATTTATCATTCCTTTGGCTTCACTAGATGAGACACGTGGTGCTTGCCCGTGATATCATGATCAACTGATGGGGTCATCGCGGGATGGCAATGAATGACTAAGATTACAAGATGATTGATCTACAGCCATACAAGCTTGTCCCTCTACAAAATAAAAACATTTAGTAGGGGAGAGGGCCTAGTACATGTGGTTCTCGCCTATGATATCACGATCAACTAGTGGGGTCATCATGGGATGGCAGGGAATGACTGAGATCACATGATGATTCATCTACAACCATGCGAAATTGTCCCTCTACAAAATAAAAACATTTATTAGGGGAGAAAGCCGAGTAGTCGTGTGGGGTACAAAATAAAAACATTTATTAGGGGAGAGGGCACACTCAATCATGATGATAATACCTAGTCTTACCACATATTTATACTATATAATATAAATAAACAATCCAAATGTAAATAAAGAAATATATTTATACAATCCAAGAAAATAAGTTAAAATGTATTTAATAAAAAATTATATATCAATCTTTTTTTCTTTTTTAGATGAATTAAGAGTATGATTTAAAATATTTTAATTCAAATAACATAAATGATAAATTGAAGTGGGAAAACTTGAATATTATTATAAAATTTTGAGGTTTCATATTTATATACATGTGTGAGATTGATCTAATATTCCAGAAAATGAATGTTAAAATATAATGAAAAAAATAGGCATAGAATGAATGTAGAAGTAAAATCATATTTTCATATATTCATAAAATAAGATCTAATAAACAAAAAATATATGAAATTAAAAATAAAGGAAAAATAATTCAACCCAAATTTAGATATAAGAGAGATAATTAGATTATATGATAACTTTAAGGCTAGGGTTAGGGTATGATTAGGATTAGTGTCTGCTTAGGGTTATGATTAGAGTTATGAATCTATAATTAGGGTTCAATTAGGGTTCAATTAATGTTCACTTAGGGTTTCTTTCTTGGGAGAAGTTTATTGAATGGTAAGTGTATTTTGTAAAATTAATATGTCAAGAATTAATTTTAGATAATACTACATCTGATTTTTCATATGGTATTAAATTGTAGATTAAAATTGATAATGCATTTCCTTCTTTTGCATTTTAAGCTACCATAATATATGGCCTTAAAATACTATTCATATTTTGATCTTTTCTAAACTATACAACATGACATCCAACAAAAAAAATTGTTATGCATTTTTTCCAAGCACAAATCCTTAGAATTCTTAATATGTTACTTAGGTTAATTATTTATTGCAATAAATAAATACATGCTAATATATATATTATGGATTTGAAGGAAAATATTAAAATATTTATATATATAGAAAAAATTAAATGCAAGGGATTCAAGTACATACCTTTTCTTTTGTTAATGTTGATGAAGTGCCAAATTTGATGACATGGTATAAAAAACTAGAATATCATTGCTCTATGTGGCACTTGAAATTTTGTACAAAACTATAACTAACTCTACATCAAATTTGTGACTTTGGACCTATTTTGCATCAATAAATATGAGCTTTGACACATTCCTCCTAATCTAGCATACAATATGTACTTAAATGCTCAAAATAGTTGGGAGTAGTGTTGAGATTGGTGGATCTTTGGGAAGGTCCAATGCTTCACTTTTGTATCTCTCCCTATAGATAGAGGTAGAGATGAATATAGAATGAGAGAGGAAAAGGGATAAAAATAGATAGAGATATAGAGAGGCAGAAATAAATATATAGAGAGATAGGGAGATAGAGGGGGGATATACATACATATATATATATAGAGAGAGAGAGAGATATGGAAAGATAGAGATATAAGGAGATATAGAGAGAGGGGAGAGAGAGAGAGAGAGAGATAAGTAGAGAAAGACAAATAGAGATGGAGAGGGAGATATAAATAGGGGGAGATAGACAGAGAGAAAGAGAGAGGTAGAGATAGATAAATGGGAAGAGAAAGACATAGATATAGAGATATATGGGAAAATAAAGGGACAAATAGGTTGAGATATGAAGATAGATAGGGGTATAGGGAGGGAGCAAGAGAGAAAGATATGGGGAGAGATAGATAGAGGGAGGGAGAAAGGGAGAGAGATATGTAGAGAAGGGAGAGATAGAAGATGGGGAAGAGGGAGATATATGTAGAGAGGGGGAGGCTAATATAGAGAGATAGATAGAGATAGGAAAATAGATAGGGAGATAGATGCATAGGGAGATATACATATAGAAGTATATGGATAGAAAGAGATAGATAGATGAGAGAGGGAGATTGAGTAGTATATGGATAGAAAGAGATAGAGAGATGAGTGAGAGGGAGATCAAGTGAGAAATAAAGATAAAGATATAGAGTAGAAGAGATGGAGTGAGTAAGATAGAGAGAGGGAGACATTTCTAGAGATAGGAAGTGAGATGGATGGGTAGAGAGAGGGAGACATTTCTATAGATGGAGGGGGAGGGAGGAATATAGAGGTAGAGATGAATATAGAGTGAGAGAGGAAGAGTGAGACAAATTGATAGAGGTAGAGATGAATATAGAATGAGAGAGGAAGAGGGAGAAAAATTGATAGAGATATAGAGAGAGAGATAAGTAGAGAAAGACAAATAGAAATGGAGAGGGAGATAGAAATAAGGGGAGAGAGAGAGGGGGAGAGATAAATGGGAAGAGAATGACATAGATATAGAGATATATGGGAAAAGAAAGGGACAAAGAGGTTGACATATGAAGATAAATAGGGGTATAGGGAGAGAGCTCAGATGGGAAGAGATAGAGAGAGGGAGGGAGAAAGGGAAAGAGATAGGTAGAGGAGGGAGAGAGAATATGGGGAAGAGAGAGACATAAAGCTAAGATGTGTCAATATTTAAGAATCCAATTGTTTATTCTAAAATTCTTACAAACATTGTTAAATTTTTAGTTATGTTCAAGTATAATTGTTAGATAAAAAATGACCTTTCAGTTGGCACAAAATTATAGGAGACATAAAGTTTTCGACCAAATTGATGAGCATATATCCAATATTTCAATACAATTTTATATCCTGCATATAGAAATCTATATTTATTCACATATTCCACCCAAACTCAATCTCTCCAAGTGAGGTGTAGGCAAGCATATATGCAATATGTGATGTTTCTGCTAGATGATACTTACAATTATCTCCACCAAGCATGCTTGTAAACTCATGAAAATGATGTAAAATATTTTCTTCAATGACGATATTGTTAGCTATATCCTTCCTTAATGACATCTTTAGCTACTTTAAATTACAATTTAGAATCATCATCCAAGGTTGGGATATGATACATGAAGATATCTTGCTTTTCTTCTCTTTTTGTCTTCATTTTCCTCCACAAGCATGTTTTCCCAAGAGGAAACCAAGGAAGCCTTGATGGTATCAAGATTATCATAAGTTTATCCATAACCATCTTCAATCTTCATATTATGTTTCTTTGCCTTCCAATTTTCCATGTTAAATGAAAAAACTTCATTTTACACCTTATTTAAGTCATTTAATCCTTTATTTTTGTCTCCAATATATTTATTTAAAACTATAGACACCATCCAATTGAATTATGAGATTCTTCTCTTCTTCTATTAGGATGTAAGAAAAATCATTTGAGAGGTCTTTTTGGATCTTAGCCATTCTACTTTCAAGGAGATCCTTTCTTTGAAAAGGTTTTTAAAGACTTGGATATTCCACTCTTTTAGTCTGAGTTTTATGAATTTTAACTTTCAATTGAATATGCACATCTTAGTGCAATGATCAACTGTTTGGGTGAGCCAAGAGTCAGTGACAACCATTTCAAAGTTTTAGTTTTCCATCTACACTTTTTCAAACTTGAAAGACACTCTTCTATGCAATTTGTCCTTGTCTATGAGCTAGTAATCTGAACCAGCTTCAAATAGGGTTACAATTAGGGTTCAAATAGATTTATGGTTGGGGTTAAGCTTCAATTTGGGTTAAAGTTCAATTGATTAAAATTAAGCATCTTCAGAAGAAGGATATCTCTCAGCGTACTTTACATATATTTTTAAAATATAGGTATGATAGTGATAATACCCAACCTTACCACATATTTATACTATATATTGTAAATAAATAGTCCAAATGTAAATAAAGAAAAAACCAAATGTTGATAAAAAATGGACCCATACTGGAACACATGAGAACATCTAAATGTTATATGAAAAAAACATAAATACATTCATGAAGAAGTGAAATAAGTATTTTTTTTTGTTTCAAATAAAATATCACAACTCTCCACTATAAGTATATTATTTAAAAAATAAAATGCTCATTTAATAAAATAAGACACTCATTGAAACAAGTATTGTTATCATAGTGAAAAAATATTGTTCATATGTGTACAACAATTGGGGTAGCAATGTACAAGTATTGGATAATTTTATATTAATAGTTTTTCCTATCACAAATATAAAAGGTGAGCATAATAAATAACATGTATTTCCCCATTAAATGTGAAGGATTTTCAAAAAAAATTAGTGTTCAAATATTGGTCCATTTTTGTTTAGTATAATTTGTATTTTAAATCATTATGTGTTATTTTTATAACAACAAATAGATTTTTTGTGTTCAACTATTAGTCCATATGTGTTGAATATAAAAGGTCGAGATATCAAAGATTTATGGTTATCAATAAGTATTTTGTCTCTCTCTCTCACTCACTCACTCCCTCTATCTCTCTTCCCTTTACCCTTTACCCTTTACCCTCCCTTTATCTCTCTCTCTCTCAAGTCTCTCCCTCCTAGCAACACTCCCTCTCTGAGGTCTCTCTCTCTCTCTCACTTACACGCTCACTCTATCTCAAGTCTCTCCCTCCTACCCCTTCTCCCTCTCTTAGGTCTTTCTCTCACTCACTCACTCCCTCTAACTCTCTCCCCTCAACCTTGAACCCTAAACCCTAAACCCTTAACCCTTAAAACCTCTACCCTCTACCCTTAACCCTCCCTTCCTTTATCTATCTCCCACTCGCTCCCACTCTCTCTCAATTCTCTCCCTCCTACCCCTCATCCCTAAACCCTCAACCATAAACCCTTAAACCCTAAACCCTTAAACCTTATATACTATAAACTCAACACTCTTCCCCTCTCCCTTCCCCCTCCTAATTAATCTCTCTCTCTCTACCTCTCTCTACCACTCCCTCTCTGAGGTCTCTCTCAATCACTCACTCACTCTATCTCAAGTCTATCCCTCCTACCCCTTCTCCCTCTCTAGGTCTTTCTCTCACTCACTCACTCCCTCTATCTCTCTCCCCTCCACCTTAAACAATGTACCCTCTACCCTTAACCCTCTCTCCCTCTATCTATCTCCCACTCCCTCCCTCTCCTCTCTCTCAAGTATCTTCAATATCCTACCCTCTCCCTCTCTTAGGTCTCTCTCTCTCTCTCACTCCCTTTATCTCTCTCCCCTTAACCCTAAACCATAAACCCTAAACCCTTAACCCTCCCTTCTTTTATCTCTCTCCCACTCCCTCCCTCTCTCTCTCTCAAGTCTCTCCCTCCTACCTCCTCAACCATAAACACTTAAACCTTCTATCCTCTACCCTCAACACTCTTCACCTCCCCCTTCCCCTTCCTATTTCTCTCTCTCCCTCTACCTCTCCCCTTCTTCCCCTCTCCCTTCCCCCTCCTAATTATTTCTCTATATATATCTCTCTCCCACTTTCCCTCTCTCTATATCCCTTTATCTCTCTCCCTCTCTCTCTCTCTCTCTTTCCCACCCTCCACCTCCTAATTACTCTTGGGTATATGTGTGGAAAAATTAGATAACTGATTTAGATCGGATATCCAATTTATAGCACAAAAATATTACATTTTTTTTTTCAAATTAGATATCAGACACGAATTGGATATCCAAAACAAATCGGATATTTTATTTGTAGTACTTTGGCTTGGGAATTGCTATGGAGCAATGTACTGATAGCCAACCCCAAAAAAAAGTCAAATCAGGATTTTCACATTTTTTGGCGAGTTCAAAATGCTACTTTTTTCATGTTGCCACTTTGTATCGCATCATGATCCTACACATACCGAGGTCTAAATCAGGTAATTTTTATTGCTAAGGTGGATCACTCCTTTCTTCAAAGGCCATATACTTATGATTGAGTCAAGTGTTCTTTTCTTTAGAAAATTCCTATTTCCTTTTTGATAGGTTAATTATCATTTGATTAGATGGGTTATGAAGCACTTATTTCAAGCAAATATATTTATGAAAGAAGTATATTGTCATGAAATTAAATATGATTTGTATTCTAATGTAAAAACTACAAAGAATGTAAACAATTCTTTCAACACATAAACTATTATGTAGTAGTCAATTAAAATGAAAAAGCTTACTCTATATTAGTTAGGATACACAACTAAGAAAATTATTTAAACTTACTTATTTATCCTAGAGGAACTAAGTATATAGTATACAAAGAAAACCAACAAACCCACAACTACCCCTATTTTGAAGGATTTTAGTTTTCTCCCCTTCCCGATCTTGCTAATATTGTCTAATTATTTTAAAGAGATGAAGGGTCATAACACAACTTTATTCAACCCAGTAAATAGCTTGGTTAATGAAACTTGACAAAAGAAACAAAATGATTGCTACATTCGGCATTTCATGTTGAATGAAGAGTGGTGACAATAATCTACTTATAGTTTAATAAAACACTATTTTTATAAGAAGGCTTGACATTAGAAAGATAAGTGTTACTTATAGTTTAATAAAACACTATTATAGTTTTACCGACATATACTATTGTATGTTTTCATGGCTTCTTAGTTAATATATGGGGAGATAGAGAAATATGGGGAGAGTATGATAGAGAGATAGAGATATATGGGAAGAGAAAGAGAGATGGAGATATATGGGAAGAGAAAGGAAGAGAGGTGGAGATAGAGATTCGATGGATAGGGGAGATAGGGAGGAAGATATGGTGAGAGATAGAGAGGGGGAGGGAGAGAAATGTATATAGATAGAAAGAGATAGAGAGTGGAGTAAGAGGGAGATAAAAAGAGAAATAGAGATAGAGATATAGATTAGGAGAGATGGAGGGAGAGATGGAGTGAATGAGAGAGAAAGGGGAGAGAGGGAGAGATAGCTCAATAGATAGAGGGGGGAAGAGGCAAGAGTGAAATAGATAGTGGGAGATATCGAGATATAGAGAGCGACAAGGAGAGATATATCAATCACCCTCCCTATATCTCTATCTATTCATCCTTATCTCTTTATCTATCTACCCCTCTCTATCTCTTTGTCTCCCTTTCTATTTGTATGTTTGTCATTATCTCCCTCTCTCTATATATTTTCTTTCCTATATTTATCTTTGTCTCCTTAAGTATGCAATGGGTTCATTGAAGAGGTCTTAAAGGAGAATTATCATATCTTTAATCAAATGGCATGCTACCTTGAGCATAACTCCCCAACGACACATGCCATCCTTGGATTGTTGACATGAAACAACCAATAAAATTTTAGTTTCTCTCTCTCATATTAATATATATTACTATTATATTAAATATATATTATATTAATTATAGTTTGTATTATATAAAAATAAACTTATTATTAATTATTAATTATAATAATTTTATACGTATTTACTAATTTTATTAAAGAAAATCATATATAATTATAATAAGTTGAATAATTATATTATTTATTATGTAAAATATAGCTAATATATACTTAACTATATTGTAGAATATTAAAACCTAGCTAAATGGTGCCAAAATTTTGAACTTAATTAACATACTATAAAACCTAATGAAACCAGGTTGTAGCTCATCAAATTGGAGAAGTGAAAGGTCAATTCCAGCACCGAGGAAGAGTTTGGAGTACTGAAAACAAGTTCAATGCTAGTGTCGAGGAAGAGTTTGGAGTAGTGAAAACAAGGTCAATGCCAGTGTCGAGGAAGAGTTTGGAGTTAAAACAAGGTCAATACCAGCACCAATGAAGAGTTTGGAGGATTGAAAACAAGGTCAATATCAGTGTTGAGGAAAAGTTTGGAGTGAAAACAAGGTCAATACCAGCACCGAGGAAGAGTTTGGAGTTAAAACAAGTTCAATACTAGCGCCAACGAAGAGTTTGGAGGAGTGAAAACAAGGTTAATATCAACACTGAGGAAGAGTTTGGAGGAGTGAAAACAAGGTCAATACTAGCATTGAGGATGAGGTTGAGGGCACTCAGGGAAAATCGATGACCAAGGGGAAATGAGTACTGTAAGTTTGGCACCCCCATTCTCTTTAACCTTCAATTTTCATGCCTAGTTTCCAAAGATCTTCTTGTACATTGGCACCCCCATTCTCATAAAATGGTATAAGATAAGACAAAAAAAATAGCTTAGTCGTTCACATTTTTATCCACCAGCCTCAGGTCTTGGAAAAACTCCCATAATCTACCCACATCTTGGTTGAGGTCTAGGATTTCATCACAAATAGCCTTCATCGCATGAGTCTAAAGCAATTGTAGACTTAGCCCAAGTATATGCTAGGCTACGGTAGATCTAATGAATGGAAATAGAGGAATACAATTCTTTTTTAATACCTCCACCACAAACATATACAAGGTGTTGATTTTTTTTATGGTAAACAAGTTAATCTTCTAATCAACCTATGGAATTCTCAATTCCAATAAAGGGAAGCTCTTAGGACCTAGACCAACTGATGAGTATTTGAAAGACCTCCTAAACTATGGGCTCTGCAAGACCTAGGAGGGTGATCCCTTAATATGTTTACAACCTCTGCACCATCATTGTAAACAACATTAACAAAAAAAGATAATCTCATTTAATACCTCAACATAATAGGATAATATTGAATATAATTGGCTATTTATCAATACTATCAACTATTTGGAGCATGCGATAACTATAACAAAATTTCACAGTATAAGAGTCATTGATTTGCAATTTGTAGCAAGCTCTAGGTAAAGGAAAATGATTACTAAACCATATGAATAAGTACAACTTAGATTAGTGCCATAGATACATTGGAGGACTCAAATTTATAAGAATCCAAGGGTTTATGATAGATTTAACACATAACATATAAGATCCTTGATAACTTGCTTTACAATATCATCAAAATGTATACACACCACAATAGTGAGATGAACGAAATAACCCTTGATCATTTTATTCAAAATTTAGATATGCTTGTACAATGGAAAGACATGAATTCAAATTAATCATATCAATTCAAATACCAGTACTATTATAAAACATCAAATCCCCATGAATTCAAAACCTACTACAGAATGACTCAAAACCTAAATTGCATTTTCCCTAAAACCATCAGAATTTACAATTTGCTCTGCAACTTCATCTAGACTTAGCCAAAAATATCTAACTTGCTAACCCATACTTCTGGCCTTGAAATCCTTCTTATAGAAAAAGAAGGAGAAAACAAGCATCGGGCCAAAAAACACTCGTGTCACCAGCCAATTGGACTACCTTGTGATATTCCAAATTTTTTTACAACAATCTCCCTAGAGAATCTTCTTGTTCATTATGCCCACTGAGAATGGTTGATGCAGCAAAAAAAAAATTCAAGAATTCCATGCCTAGACTATCACCAAAAAAAAAAACTGGAATCCGTTGTAACTGTAACAACTGATTTGTCAACTATTAGCAGCCTACTCCTTTTCACTCTTCCTCAGTTAAATATACATTTACCAATTTTTGGTACTCTTCATCATTTGGCCAATCAAAATTGATCACCTCATTCACCTTGACACTATAAGGTTTGTACTTAACTGCCACCTGATTCGCTTCTCTTTCAAAAGACTCCAAGAATGAGTTGGTGCTAATGATTTTTTCCATACAACTCACTAACAAATCATAATTTGAGTTACCCTGTTTTTGAGGGTTTTGTAGTTGAAACATGATATAAAGGGTCTCTTAAACTTTTTGTGATTATTGTAGCTTGTGTAAGAGACCCCATGGATACTATTGTAATTATAGGATGCATGAATAGGGCGTAGGATGAGAAATAAAGAAGGTATAGCTATTGTCCTCAATAATTTTGTGAAGAAAAGCATGTGAAATGAGAGGTTCAAGCCTAGGTTTCAACAAAACATGTATGGAAGATTTGATTTTATGAATTTTTATCCATGTGCAGACCTAATGGGTTGTTTTTGAACATTGAATATAAATGATACACACACACAGACAGATATATATATATATATATATATATATATATATATGTATGTATGTATGTGTATTTTTAAATGTAAATATAAATGCAATTACTGGATGCTCTCCTAGAACAATAAATTTAACATATCATTAAAGAAATCTATATCTATGTATATAAATGTGTATTTCTAAATGTAAAGAGCATATGGTTTTGTAGTGTTATAGATACAACATATCCATAAATTAATATAATTGAAGTTCTAAAGTCTTCAACACATATAATATGAAATCTATCAAACTATTAAACTACATGAGAAATAAATGAAAACAGTAAATGCATATGTATGTGTATTTGTAAATGTAAGTGTAAAATAAATAAGAATAATGAAAATTATAAAAGAATACAAGGAAAGGTCTCCTCCCTTCTTGGTAGTGATAGCCTCCTCCACACACAACCCTTAAAAATTATGAATAGAGAAATATAATCTTTGAAGAACTCAAAGTTGATTCTCTCCTACCTGATGCAATTAGTCATTTTACCCTTACAAACATTTATAGTGATTACTAGAGGCTCATAGACCAATTCTTCATAATAGAAGAATTTGATCATACTTTTCCAATGATGGCATTATGAGAAAACCTTAGGTTAATTGAATAATTCCTAGCTAAGTTCTTTAAATCATGTCCAACCGTATAAGAGAAGACTGCTGCTATGTGTACCTGGATACCATGGACAAGGGCTAGTATTTGGGCTCTTTCATCAATCATCCTACCTTAAAACATACCAAAAGTCTCATAGCAATTAGACATAGGAAGATTTAATATGACTTAAAAGAAAATTATTTCCCAAGCGTAAACTTATGATGACTTAACTAGGCCTAGTACACACTCCCTCCCAATTAACCACTTAGACATATGGAAATTAAATGTAAATTTTCTGCTATTTTTAGTCATGTAGGTGTCCAATAAACCACTTGGTAGTGTTTCCCTTCAAGTTTATTTAATTGAATAAAGAGAAAAAGTCCTGTGATTACAATTAGAGAATACATTTGAGGCCTTGGTTGTGTAATTGGTGGACCATAGTCACATTTAACACTTGTTACAAAATTTGGGAGTTAAAACATTAAGTAGATTTGATTTGTGATGGACACATTTGGATAGTAGTAACAATAGCTTGCAATCTATCAAGACTATTACCTTATAACTTATGAAATTCTAGCGATGGAATGATAGATTAATCATAATGTCACCTTGGGATCACATCACCATGAAAGAACTTCATCTAACATCCTTATGAGTGAAGGTACAATGAAATAGGTATTTGTCAGATCTATCTTCCTTGAGCAAGGGAAATTTAGGAAGAGAAGAGGAAAGTGAGACATGTAGTATGTCTAAAAGAGGGAGATCAACTAGAGGTCAACAGATTAGAAAAAAATTTTGTAAACGCATGGAATTTTTTCTTGCTGAAGGGGGGTCATGTTCTTATGATGATGAGAGCATAGGTGACATCAAGGTTCCTTTGAGGTACAAACATCTACGGAAACAATGGGCACCCAAGGAACTTCCTCCAATAAACACTGATTTTTGTGTCAACGAGAGGATATATCGCATATCACCATCGTCATTACATGGTTTGGGCCTATTTTTCATGGATGACATAAAGGTTTGTTACAAAAAATTTATTGAATTGATGGAGTATGTTGGACCCTGTTATAGTTACAAATATTGGATGCAACTAGTTCAATATACACAAAGTATGCGTAGGTATGCACTGTCAGCAAATTATATACAACTAAAAGATAAGGATCAAAATAAAGGAGTAGCTATGTACATTGACAAAAGGCCAAAAGCATTAGGGAATATTGAATGGTTTATAAATAGTACACGACCTGGGTCAACAAATAGGAAACCCAATTGCATATTCGAGGCGCGCGAGGGAAACCGTGCATTTAGTATGTGCGATAAAATCAATAATTGCAGGGGAAGAGTTGCTAATCAATTACAATTTGAATCACTTAGTTACAAACACAGTTACTATGGGGGTGGTACGTACTATGTACCATTTTACCCAATCTCTAATTAATGACTCCAATATACCATTTTATTCTTATGTTTTTTTTTGTAAGTCTATTGGTTTCATTTCGGTAATGTTTTTTTATATTTAATTTTTGTCATAGGGGGACATTGATAGTGTAGAGAAGGCTCTGGCCCAGAGCATGGATTGTGATGTATCTTCAGGGGCTTCTACCTGATAGGTTTACCTGATTGTAATTGTACAAATTAGATACAAGCAAAATATTTTATTATTATGGGTATGTGTAGGATCATCATGGAAGAAACATGCCCTTAAGTGGCAAAAAGGTTAGAAAAATCAGAGTTAGGCAACTTGATGTAAAAATTTGAATAAGTTATACATATTATTTCAAAAATATGTAAGAATAGAATCTGTAGAAAATTGAATGTAGTTTCTAAACTACTAGGTTAGTTTACAAAAAAAAATCTATTTGGTGAAATTTTGAAATTTTAATACAGTAGTACTTAAATTTTAGGGAAAAAATAAGAAGTAGGTGTCTATCTGACCACCCTAACCACAATAAAATGATAATATTTTTATAAGATTTTAGATATAAGTAGAGGACTCATGTCTCGATGTGATGCATATTTTATTGTAATTTTTTTCCAAGTAAATAATTAATTTTTTTATTACAACTTTTAAAGAATATAAAAACTTATGTCGACCACCTTAACTTGGTAAAAATTCATGAAATTCAATTTTTATTTTTTTAATACTATATTATCTGAAGCATAGAATGTGACACATATTTTGGATTCAAAAAATGTGATACCATTTGAAATCTATAGATGTTTTTCAACTACTATCAATTAGGACTTTAGTCATAATTTGAATAGAAAATGGATAATAATTACTTATTGAATTCAAAGTAAAGAATAATTTATATTGGTAGAAAGTTGATAATCTCCTTTAAAACCCTTTTCATTTCATCAATTTTGGGTAAAAACAAGTCATCAACCACATACCCATCATATTGCCACTTTTTGGCCCATCATGATCCTGCACATACCCTTATATTTTTTTCATAAGTTTTTTGGGTTAATTTCTATAATTTTTTTAATATTCTTGTTGCAGTCAACTGATCGGGGAAAGGCACCAATAGTAGAGGAAAGCATCCATAGTGAGGTGCAGTCAATATTTTGTGATGATTACATCACTTATTCAACAAACCCTCTCGATACGGTAAAGAAGATCCAAAAAATATGCAATGAAGAAATGGTTAAGTTGATGTTCATAGTGCCTCAAAAAGATGAGATAAGAGAGGGTTAAAATATTGACTAAGAGATTACAAAACTTGCAATTAAGTTGTCATGAGGTCTTTAATTATAATATAAGTGCATTCATGGTTTTATATTTTGTACTCTTTTATGTCATGAACTAAAATATGTGTTGTTTTTATATGGTTATTTTCCTCCTCATGATGCTCTTGGCCATGATCAAAGTACTGCAAGTGCTGCCCAAGGAGTAAGGGTTGGTACAAGTGTCCATCTTGATCTTCCTACACATACATCACATCATCTGACCCCATCATCCATGCCTATATTATCATCTGAAATGTTGGCAACACATACCATGCAGGCATCCGTTAATGCACCCTCTGGCAGTGAACACATACTAGAACATGTGTCAGGACATGTACTTGGGGATGCAGAGGCCACTAGTACTGGTGATGTTTTAGCAGTATTTCTTGGATCTTCCCGTATTACTAGTATGGCAACATTGCCGGTCACACTTATGGTGATCGAGAATTTCATTCCCATGAAGATAGAGAAGGTCCCAGTACTTTAAAATGTTTTAATTATGATTATATATAATCCAATTGAAATTTACTTATTGATCACTCTTTTTAGACTATTGATCCAATGATCATTTTGCAGGAAATGATGTTTTTTATAAACATCTAAGTGATATTACATTGGAGCTCTTCAGGCCCACCATACGTACACGATGGAATGCCCAAAATCAAGATTTAAAATACTAGCTCATTAACTGTTTAGATGTGATGTTCGGTGATAAAATATTCAACCAAACCAAGGTCCTTAATAAAGTTGGTACCTATCTAAAGTATGTGAGGGACCAATATAGGTCACATTTAGAGAAGAAAAAAAAGTATGAGCGTCCCCCCATGATTCTAGAGAGGGAGTGGAAGGACCTAGTGTTAGATGGAAAGGAGAAGGCTGAAAAGAAAAAAAGGAAAGACACCACCAGGCCAAGGCAGGTATGTGATACTATCAACAATGTAATTATATACTGATTACTCTTTCTTTTACATAATCTAACGTATTTAAAATTTTTCATAGGCTATCCAACACATCAAATGCAACAAAGGCAAGACTAGAAAAGCACAAGCAACACAAACTTGGCTCTGGTGGTTATATGAAATTAGCCGCACGAATTGTAAGTATCAATAAATAAAATATTGCATCCAAAACATAATAAATTGAAAACAAATTTAGTTTTATCACACCATAGAAGCAAAATTCATGATCTTATGCAAAAGTTTAGGGCTTTGAATTCAATAGAGTTCCCACATAAGAGGACCTAAAGATTTCCTTCCAGCAAGGCTATGGAGCCATGGCTGAATGCCTAAGAGTCTTGACTAGGCAAACACAAACTTCCATTGCATCTGACATGCAGGTAAATAAACTCAATAAAGTTTATTTAAAATTGAATACTTGTGCAATCTATTCAATATTAATTTCCACCATAAAGTAATTACATGCCTATTTGTTTTAAACATTCAAGCAATGATAATACTGCACATGACATTGGAATGTAGCCTGGTGAGGGTGGAACACAACATGTAGATGAAGGTCATGGTGTGCATCTTTGTAATTTAGAGCATGTAGAGCGTGATCAACATGTTGAGCATGATCAGGATAGAGAAGATCAAGAATATGATGTGGCCCCATCAAGTAAAGAGGACCACTCTAAATTTTTTTAAAACATATTTAATTGCAATTGGTGTATTAATTAATGTAACCTTTCGTGTTTCAACTTTAGATCATGTAGAGTGTGATCAACGCATTGAGCATGATCAAGCTAGAGAAGATCAAGAACATGATGTGGCCCCATCAGGTAAAGAGGACCATCCTAATGTTCTCTTAAAAATATTTAATTTTAATTGGTGTATTAATTAATGTAACCTTTCGTGTTTCAACTGCAGATCATGATTTAGAGGGTGTTCAGCATGTTGAGCATGAGAATATAACAAAAGTTTAGGAACATGATGTGGACCCATAAGGTAAAGAGAACCACTATAATGTTATTTTAATTAATGAAATACTTGTAACAATAATAATAAAACATATCAATTTAACATTTCTTTCTTATTGCAGCAGACCCCCCTTGCAGCAACATCCACGTCATGAGCACACGACTAGGTGTACATTAAGATCACAAGTAGAGGGAAGAACCACTAAAGGGGGGAAAAATATCAATTTATAAAATGATACTCCACTTCAGCTTTATGTAGCTTTTAAAAAGAAACAAAAAAAAAGCGATTGTAATCATATCATGACAACCATATTTTTGATAATATGTAAAAACTGAAAGAATGAATATTATATGTTAATGAATGAATGTTATATGTTAATGAATGAATGTTATATGTTATTAATGGATGAATGAATGATTAATGTTAAATGACTTGGTATGGGAAATTGAGAGTGATGTGAGGGGGGGGCAGGGGCCAAATGAGCTTCCACCATCATGCGGTTGGCCATGTTAAGTAGAGAATGTTAAACTATTCTCGAAACAAAGAGAAGCTCAATAAGGTAATGTGCTTTTCAATATAAGAAATGCATCATTTGAAGCATCAAACCAATATGCAAAGATGAAAGAAAGTGCTAACTTTTCACTATGGTGGCAGAAAAATGATTCTTTATACCCTCAATCCATGCTCTAAATCATAATTTGAATTTTTTTCCATTCCAATGTTCCGAGTTTAGTTTGTTTGTATGGCTTTGAATGAATACCACATTGTGTTGTGTGTGGATTTGGTTTCATTGCTTTGTTTCTTCTATTTTTAGTGGTGACATAACTCTAAAATTTGACTTTTGTGCATAACAGGTTAGTGGAAAAATTGACAGCTCTGAAGGGTTTAGAGGCTTGATTGAGATAGATACACGGATATTTGGATCTTGTTGTTGATGGGAGGCTTCGACTTAACCATGAAAATTTGTACCATCTATAGGTATGCAAAGTTTCTCTACTTACATTCATTCTTGATCATAAATGTTGTAAATGATATTAATGCTTCAAACTTAAGATTTGTTTCATTGTTATAATGATAAAAATGTTATACTTTTCTATACATTCAAGCATTATCTTGTCCCCTACCCTTTGCTCTCTCCCCCCTCCTTTTAAGAATTTTCTTTGTCATAAAAGATTCACATTTTTGTCTCATTTACACAAATTTATCTAAAGCACTAGGAGTGAATAAAGATGTGTAAAAGATGATGGATTATGTCTAAACAACAACTTCCCATCTTATAGCTAATTAAATCCATAATATTTGAATAGTTTAGAGCTCAAATAATGCTTATATATGCATGTGTAGCAATAAGGGAGCCTATGTGAAGATTGAAATTTAAAATATCACTTTGGTATTTTTCCTTAGGTAGTGAAATGATATTTTGAGTAATACAAACCTACACACACATTGATATTTTTTGGCATTGCATTGAATTTTTTTTTCTCTTATACCTACTCTTGGCTAGACATGGAGGTATATAATATTGGTTTCTGGGTTTATTTTGTAAGTAGTTAATTTCACAGAGAAAGACTAAAATATTCTTAATGTCTTGTGTCAAGTGTGAAAGCATATGAATCACTTGCTGAAGGCACCATTTTGTATTCATCCAAAAATTGGTTTATTCTTTTTTTTTTTATGTTTCTTGCATGTGTTTGTTTTAGGCTCTAGAGATGTAGCTTAGCTCTTTCCTTTGCACTTTTCATCTATTTTGATGATTATAGTAGATTTTCCTCATAATTTCTCATGTAGATCTATTTGTACCCTTATTTTCTACCAATCAATTTGCAAACCACTCACATATTAAGGACCATTTCACTAACTTGTAGTCATCCATTACTTCATATGTTGTAGGTTGTGTCTGTGTTCCAATAAATCTAATGATTGCGAGAACTTTAATCCTACAAGTGTACCCAATATTTCTCAAGTAAAAGTCTTACCTTATTTTATAGTACTTTAAATGGTTAATTGAAGGTGCTTCTTTAGATCTAAGATAGGTGAACCTTGGATTAAAATATGCCATTAGATGGGAAGTATAATGATAAAACTGAGGTCCATTGAACAAAAATTATGAACATAATTTATTGGACTATGAATAATGTTACAATTATAATTATTTTTCCTTTACCTACCTCTACATTAATGAAAAAGATAGATCCCTATAAATCTAACCATGAAAGTGTTGAAATCTGCAGTATCTGCAGGACTCGGGAAACTATCAAACATATTATTTTTGAATGTTTTTATGCTCAGGAAATTTGGTACTTATTTTTCCATAAGCTGAAGGTTTGGAATAGCACTGGTAAAATTAATTGGCATGATATTTTGTTTTGTAATTTCAAGCTCAAGTTTGATTTCAAGGTCAAGTTTGATTGTAAGATATTAAGTAGTCAAAGGAAAGTCCTAGTGACCCCCAAAGTCACAGCGATAAGTTATCATTGGTGAGAATCGTAGCGATACACTTAAGACTGAAGGAATAATTCTCGGGGAGACTCAGAATGTCAGTATGACTACATGACACCATAGTGACATATGATATATTAGCTATCAGTGAGACTCTGAACATCAATGAGACTGTGTGACACCAAAGCAATATGTAATATTGACTATCAAAGAGACTCAAGGCATTGGAAAACTACATGATGTCTTAGCGGGTGTCTAATAAACATGGAAAATGACTGAATAAAATAATTTCAAGAGATCTGAATACGAAGGGATGTGACTTGATTGATCTCCCACCGATGGTACATTTCAACAATTTTTTATTTTTTTTAAATTGCATTGTTTTGTCAAAATTTTGACGAACACAACTGATGAATCACCAAAAAGGTCTGATGAAATTGCTATAGCTATGAAAAAGGCTTCGTTGTAACTCCTTGTACATTTCATTGACATTTCAATGAAGTCCATTGATGAACCACAGAAAAGGCCCGATGAAGTTGCTTGGCTGCGATGAAGGCTTCGTTGTGACTCCTTGGCCATTTTATTGTAAGTTCAACGAAGTCCACCAATGAACCATATAAAAGGTCCGACGAAGTTTCTTGGATGCAACGAAGGCTTCATTGTAACTCCTTGGCCATTTCATCACACTTTCAACGTAGTTCACCGACGAACCATAGAAAAGGTCCGACGAAGTTTCTTGGCTATGAAGAAGGCTTTGTGGTAAATACTTTCTCATTTCGTCGAAATGGTGATGAGCTTTAGGTGTTCTTTCGATGCCCATTTCATCGATATTCTGACGAACATCTGAGTCATTTTATGATGCAGACGACTGACAAATCTGTGTCGTTAGTTCGACGTTTAATTTTTCGTCAAACGTGCGACAAAAAAAAAGTGATGAAAATGTTTGTCATTTCATCACTTTTCTGACAAATATTTTTTGAACCATCGATGAACGTCTGTTGGAAAATGGTGTCAAATTCAGTAGTTTTTGATATCTTTATGGCTAAGCATGGCTATAGTCGATGTACTTCAGACCATTTTATTTATTTTAAGAGGTTGGATGATGATAGCTACATAATTTTATGTTTATATGTTGATGATATGCTTGTAGAGGGGTCTAACATGGATCACATAAAGGATTTAAAACAACAGTTAGAAAATTCATTTTCTATGAAGGATTTGGGGGCAACAAAGCAAATCTTTGATATGAAGATTACAAGAGATAGGAAAAATAGAATTTTTTTTTTATCTTAGGTTGATTATGTTGAAAAGGTGTTACAAAGATTTCATATGGAGAATGCAAAAGTTGTCAGCACACCTTTTCCCAGTCATGTTAAATTGACTAAGGCTATGTGTCCAAAGACATAATAGGAGGAAGAAACAATGTCCAAGGTACCATATGCTTCAACTATAGGTAGTTTTATGTATTCCATTGTATGCACAAGACCAAATATTGCACATGTTGTAGGAGTTGTTAGCAGGTATATGAGGTATCCTAGTGTTGAGCATTGGAATGCAGTAAAATAGATTCCCAGGTACTTGAGAGGTACATCCAATAAATTTTTATGTTTTGAGGGCTCTAATATTGATTTAAAAGGCTATGTTGACTCATATTTATTAGGGGATATAGATACTAGGTGGAGTACTGCTGGCTATGTATTTATAGTTGGTGGGACAATAGTGAGTTGGATTTATTAGAAGCAAAAGGTGGTTGCTTTATCCATCACAGAGGTAGATTATGTTGTTGCAATAGAGGAAAAAAAGGAGATGATATGGTTGCAACTTTTCATGGAAGAGTTGGGAAAATAATAGGCTAAAAATTACTTGTTTATAGATAGCCAGAGTGCTATACATCTTGCTAATAATTTTTCCTTGCACTCTAAAACAAAACACATATAGTTGAGCTATCATTTCATTCGGTTAGTGTTGGAGGATGGAGAGGTCAAGCTGGACAAGATACATACAAATGCAAATCTAGCGGATATGTTTATGAAGGCATTAACAAGGGAGAAGTTAAGCTCCTCTTCAACTTTAGTTGGCCTTCAAAGTTGAATTCAGGTATAATAGAGCAATAGGGTCCAAGGTACTTATTTCCAATGGGAGTTATAAGTGTAGCAGCGTCGTCTAGGATTAGTCTCCAAGTGGGAGATTGTTGGTATGTGGTGACTGATCATTCTATACTATACACCTAGCATGTATCCTTGCATCATCATCAAAAAAGGAAAAATCACTAAAAAAGAAAAAAATTGACTTTGTAAAACCCTAATTCTGGAAGATTCTAAAAGGCTTGTTATAAGGGGTTGGGATGGGGGTTACACTATGTAGAAAAGGCAGTTATTTGTGAGATTTTAATAATTTTTGCAATGGATAATAAAATCATTGGATGGTTGTGGTTTTGTGGATGTAGCCTGGATTGGGTAAACCATGTTAAATTCTATGTGTTGTCTTGTTCCTGCTATAATTTTTTGTGTGTTTTATTTCTCTATTTTATTGATCAAATCTGCATTTAATTGGTAGATATCCACCTTCTAACCCTAACAACACATTATGCATGTGCCATTTCCCAAACCCGCCATGCATATGCATATCAAATGCATGCACGCCAAATGCAGGCACTGTGATTTTTAACACGGGCACCAAAATTAACCGTAGATGCCTCTTTATGTAGGCACAATTTCTTTGCATGCAAGCACCACAATCGTGCCTTTAGGTGTTGTTTCATGAAATGGTTCGTTCATTTCCCAAAATTCATCCACTAATTTAACCTACACTGGAACCACCTAACCTAACCTAAACCTAGGGGATAGGTAACATACCAGCTCTCCTACATCCTTCGCTTGTTGATACTCTCGAACTTGCTCCGCACAATGCGTATCACGAGGAATTTGCACCATTGCTCCACTCTGCCACCTCAACTTCACTCCAATCAAAAGTTAAAAATGACTCTTTGGGCCCCTCAAAGCCTATTTATAGACTATTTAACACTAATTAACTTCTAATCACCTCCCCAACCCTAATTTATTTTCTACTAGATGCATCAAAAGTCTCGTTCTCCCTCCCTATTCTGCCTAATTTCTTTGTTTCTTCTCCTGATTTTTACTAACTTTTTCTTCTACACCAATCCCCACCATTTTAATTCACATTTTTTGAGATCCTAGCTGAAAATATTTTTTCAAAATTTTTTGGTCAGTCCCTCGAGGGGGCATCAATAACCCTTCATTTCACTGGGGCAAATTTTTAAACTTCTTTGATGTAGTATCACTTGGGACACTGCATCAAAGAGGGGAAAAATGTAGTCACCCCAAATATGACTTTACTTTGTCTCAATTAATTAAATAATTTTATTTAATTAATTTACCCATCTTCTCCTTTTTAATTAATTAAATATATTTATTTAATTAATTATGTCATTATCGAAATCTATAGTTCTTCTAGTTAATTAAATAATTCTTTTTATTTAATTAAACCCATCATAAATCCAATTACATTAATTAATCCTTCATTAATTAATGAACTAACCTCCATTAGTCCATTCTCCAACTTTTGACTCCACCTAGGTTGATAAACCCATGATTTATTAACCTCACCCACCTCATTATACTAATTAATCTCTAATTAACTATCCTAACCCCCATCTTACCAATATTCTCTAATTTGAAATTCACCATCAACCTTCTAATATTGTCATATTAATGCCACAAATCCCACCTACCTCCACTATCTTACACATAGCCTCCAAAATTAAATGAGTTGTCATTCCAATGTGTGCTCACACATGTGTGAACATACCTCACTCTTCTCCATACACCTAATTGTGAAACTTTTCATAATGCTAATTGGCCACATCCATTGATACATGCATCACCTGTACACTCAATCTTATCCCTCCATTTTACCCTCCAATTTTCCATAAATTGGGTGGTCATCCCCTCATTTCATCATCTTGAATTATGCTAATCTTATGTTGGTGCAATTGTGAGGAATCCTCATTTCAATCTTAGAGAAAAATCAACAAGACTTGGGTGCATCTTGGAGCTCAATTAAGGAGGATATCAAAGGTATAATCATTGTGTTTTTGCTTTATGCTTGTTTTCTCATTGATTTATGCTTTTGAGTTTGATTTCTAACCCCTCCACAAATGGTACTTAATAGAGGTAAAGGCATGACTTAATCGACACATGATAAGGTTTTAAAAACCATTGTGGTAGCTGAAAAAGTTATATGAACTTACAAAAAGACTGATGAAGGACCAAATGAGTTGAAGGGTACAAATTATCTCTAAAAGAAAAGGTTTGAGAACCATGGTGGTGACTAACATAGCTCTAAGAAACATCCAAAATACTAACATTAGACTTAGCCAAAATTTTCAAAGAATTTGGAAATATGGGGCCAGTCAAGACATGAACGCATAGGCATAAAACATAACTTAAACCATCCAGAAACTAACTCAACCAGTCAATGAGAAAATAGAAAGAATGACTAAGGCATAAAATAATTAGGTTTTTAGGATTGTTTTAGCCCTATGGTGAACCCTATACACAAAAAATTGTAAACCCTAACCATCTCAAAACCATCAGAACACTCAAAAATTTGAGTAACTTATGACCCAGAACTCAAAAAATTTATAGACTCCATCAATGGCCCCACTCTATCATGTGTGGAGCCCCCACCTCTACCCTAAAAATTTAGATAGTCAAAATAATTTGGAATCTTATTGAGGATGAACTCACAATAGAGTTTCCTCAAAAAGTATTGTGTGACCTCATAGTTATTGCACAAAGGTTAGTCAAAAACCATCCACCACGTATGTCAAAAATTATTTTTTATTCATTCATTATGGCACCAATGGATGAGGAACCTTTTGCATGCAAATGGTAAAGGTTGATTGGTTTGTGGGTCTATGAAAAGGGTAGACAAGTTAGATTTGATAATTTTATCTTTCTTCACTTGCACATATGAAAGTTTATTTGCATAAAAAAAATTTAATTCCTCTCTTATTAGACCAAAAATTAAATTGTGCACTCGTTGATCCTACATGACATATAGTAGACTGTAGGGATTTAGCAAGGCCTCTCCTATGAGAGTGTATTGCGATAGTATCATTTAACCATGCAATCAATTTTTCAAGTTATTTTTTGTTGTTTTCTATTTTCCTTAGATTTTCTTTTGTATTCAAATGAGATGTATACAAATTGATGGAGGAATTTGATGTTGTTCTTGTTTATTATGGTCTCCATGAGGAGCTAATTGAGAATTTTCAATATTCAGAGGTGGAGATTGATTTCTTGGAAATTAAAAAAACTTAATTAGAAACCTAATTCAATCTACAATTTAATTCAAATTTAAAACTAAAAAACCATAAATGCATCTCTTTCATGTTTTCAACATCTTAGTGGCATCTTCATGAAGATTCACAAGCTCCAAGTTAAAAAAAATGGACTCTATTTGACAAGTGTGGGTTGAGAAGAGGAAAAATGTAATACCCAAAATTGTCAAAATGTGGAATGAGGGTAAAGAGTCTAGTTTTTAATTAGCTTTTCTCATTTGGTGAGGGAAAAATTCAGCACTCACCAAATGTGCAATTTCATTAAAACATGAAAGTGGCACCTTTTTGTGTTACAACTTTGTTCACATACCTTTTAATACTATTTTACTTATGAGACACATGGATCTGCTAGCTAGAATGTTGTGTAATTATGTGTTTCCTTGTAAAACACACAAATTCATAGGCTAGCAAACTACATCATGCTAGTTGACTATAAATAATGCATAAATGTTTAACATCACGATTTGATAACTACACCTCAAGTAGTGTTGGTGTAATTAATTATTTAATTACACTTTAGCATAAGTTTACTTAGGAATATTCTATTTCCTAGGTTAATTATTATCCTTATCTTATTGAGCTGTCTTTATGCTCAAAATAGGATTAGGGTTGTGCATGTCTTGTTTTTTGCATAATCGCCTTTTTGAAGGCTTTTACATTATTTGTAAGACAATTTCTTTCAATATCATAATGCTGATTTTTACTTGCACAAAATTGGTTTGAGAGTTTACATAACATCTTTCATTTTTGTTTTGAATGTCTATTGCATGTGATAGGTGATTGCTTGCAAGTGATTCTTGGAGACTGTGAAGATGGTATCAGAGCTTCAGACCTGTTGCTGCCTGTTCGTGCTTTGAAGATATTCTCTCATAGCCATTTTTCATTTTTGCTTCAAAAATCCAGCTTCTACTCAGTTGTAGGAAAAATGATTTCTAGGTTTCATAGCTAGGGTCGAAATCTGAACTGGGTATTTTTTAGATTTTTGATAGCTTGTATGGATTTGGAAAAAACTATTGTTAAAAAATTGGCATGCGTCATTTTTCTCTTAGCTGAAGGTTTAAAATTTTTGTTTTTTCATCTTTTGCTTGCTAGATCAAAAAACGATTTCTAGGTTTTGTTCTTAGCTTCAAAATATTTCTGGGTTTTTGTTTTTGTCCACTCATCATGAACAAATTTTGCAGAAATTAAATCAGAAGTAAACTTTTTTTGCTAGAAAACCCATTTCATGTAGGCTAAATTCAATTTTTTTGAAAAATTCATAACTTTTGGCTATGGTGTCAGATTTTCACAAATGAGATATCATCGAAAAGCTGGTTTCAGCCTCTACATAGATTTGAGGTCCTTTTTCATCATGGAGGTAGATGTGAACATTGGTTTGAGCATGCACTCAATTTTATTTTCATGCACTAGGTTTACATTTTCTCTGTAGTTTGTGCATGTTTTGCATTCTCTCCTTTTACAATCATTGGTTATTGTAATAAATGAACTGAGATAAAGTTCCATCAGAGGGGGTTTCTTACATAATAATATGATTAGAGTGTGCATGCACTTTGATCCCCATCTTCATCTCAATTTGATAGTAGCTCACATGGGTTATCTGGTTTTCTAGTTTTCTTTTGGCCACTTTTTGGCTATAGCTTGACACATATCAGATTCATCGGTTCACACTTCAGTTGAGAGATTATGTTTCTTGATCCTCATTGGTTCAGATTCTTCTTAGTTTGAGGGCCATGTTTTTATGGTTAATTTTCCAGAGTCTATATGGTACTCCTTCCCATGGAAGAGTTTTAGTCTTAGTTTGGCATTGGCATCAAGTTACATGGCTTCTAGATTATGTCATCATCTCATCTCTTGTTGCTTCATAGATTCTAGGGTTGTTCCAGTTTGTGAGTTTTCCAGTGTTCCATGGCATCGGGTCTGCTGTCACATTATCATGATTTCGGTTTTAGTTTCAGTTGTAGACAGAAGTATCTTTCATTGCTTGTTAGATTGCAGTTCGAGTGTTACTCCACAATGTTCTTCCAGTGCTTCTTTGCAGCAATCATCTCATTTTAGGGGGGTTTTGTCCCACTATGTTTTCCTTCTCTACTTCACTATTGCATATTTTACTTGGGTACCTGATCAGGCCTTGTTGCCAGGACCCATTCATGCTTTTTTGCATTCATCTTAGTTTTAGGTGCATGCTTTTTTAGTCTCCCTAAGTTGCACTTATGGGGGGTGTTGGTGTAATTAATTAGTTAATTACACTTTAGCATAAGTTTACTTAGGAATATTCTATTTCCTAGCTTAATTATTATCCTTATCTTATTGAGCTATCTTTATGCTCAAAATAAGATTAGGGTTGTGCATGTCTTGCTTTTTGCATGATTTCCTTTTTGAAGGCTTTTGCATTATTTGTAAGACAATTTCTTTCAATATCATAATGTTGATTTTTACTTGCACAAACTTGGTTTGAGAGTTTACAGAAAATCTTTCATTTTTGTTCTGAATATCTGTTGCATGTGATAGGTGATTGCTTGCATGTGATTCTTGGGGACTGTGAAGTTGGTTTTTCAACTTCTACAAGTAGTGAATAAAATTAATTTTATAGGGGATAAATTTGTAATAACACATCAATGAGCACATAAAAATTTAATGACACAAGGGATGAATTGGAAATCATATGTCAAGGAGCACATAAATGTTTAACATCATGGGGGATCAATTGGTAACCATGCCTCAAGGGGTATTATAGGTACCACCACCACTAAGGGGGCACATCAATAAGTCAAATCTCACTAGATGAAAATTTGTGGATGTATGAAAATGGACAACATGATATGACCCCACTTAAAATATTAGCATCCTTTATATGTTGATATTTTAAGGAAAAGAAGGGTAAATGGTATCCTCAACAAGGATGCACACTTCCCAAAAGTAGTTACCCTTTCCCCCAAGTTTATAGGAAGAAAAAAATATGTTAGAGACTACAACATTTCATCTCATTTGTTAAGTATGGTTGCACGCATGATTATACAACCATGAATGGAAATGAGCACCTACATAAGGCTAATAATGCCACATATTGAGGAGCAACATAATAGGAACTAACTTATACTAGAATGAACAATATAATTGTAAGTATCCATGTTTGGAAATATTTTAATATGTACCTTAATGATGGTCCTATGATGAAGGATTTTTGTATTTCTCTCTTAGAAGCATGAAAATTGGGTATGTGCAAGATTATCATGGAAAAAACAAGCCCTTAAGTGGCAAAAAAAAAAAAAAAATCGAGTTAGGCAATTTGACATAAAACTTTGAATAATTTATCTATATTATTTCAAAGAAAAGTAAGAATGGAATATGTAGTAAATTGAATTTAGATTCCAAACTACTAGTTTTTTTTAAAAGAAAAAAAATCTATTTAGTGAAATTTTGAAATTTCAATGCAGTTGTACTTAAATTTCAAGGAAAAAATAAGAAGTAGGTGTCAGTCTGACCACCCTAACCACAATAAAATCATAATATTTTTTTATAAGATTTTAGATATAAGTAGAGGACTCATGTCTCGATGTGATTACTATTCTTTTATAATTTTTTTCCAAGTAAATAATTAATTATGAATTTGTTATCACTTCTTTAAAAAATATAAAAACTCGTATGTCTAACCACCTTAACTTGGTCAAAAATTCATGACTTTTTTTTTTAATCCTATAGTATTCAAAGCATAGAATGTGACACATGTTTTAGATTCAAACAATGCGATACCATTTGAAAGCTATAGATACATTTTTTTTAATCATTCTATCAATCAGGACTTTAGTCATAATTTAAATAGAAAATGAATAATAATCATTTATTAAATTCAAAGTAAAACATGATTTATTGGTATGTGTAGTATCATCGTAGAAAAAATAGGCCCTTAAGTGGCAAAAAAATTAGAAAAATCAGAGTTAGGCAACTTGACATAAAAATTTGAATAAGTTATCTATATTATTTCAAAAATATGTAAGAATAGAATCTATAGAAAAGTGAATGTAGTTTCTAAACTACTAGGTTTGTTTAAAAAATAAATAAATCCATTTGGTGAAAATTTGAAATTTCAATGTAGTAGTACTTAAATTTCAGGGAAAAAATAGGAAGTAGGTGTCTGTCTGACCACCCTAACCACAATAAAATGATAATATTTTTTTTATAAGATTTTAGATATAAGTAGAGGAATCATGTCTCGATGAGGTGCATATTTTTTTGTAATTTTTTTCCAAGTAAATAATTAATTATGAATTTTTATTACAACTTTTAAAAAATATAAAACTTGTATGTCTACCACCTTAACTTGGTCAAAACTTCATGAAATTCAATTTTTATTTTTTTAATCCTATAGTATGCAAAGCATAGAATGTGATACATGTTTTGGATTCAAAAAATGTGATACCATTTGAAAGCTATAAATATTTTTCAATTAGCCTATCAATCAAGACTTTAATCGTAATTTGAATAGAAAATGAATAATAATTACTTATTAAATTCAAAGTAAAACATAATTTATATTGGTGGAAAGCTCAGAATCTCCTTTAAAACCCCTTTTCATTTCATCAATTTTTGGTTAAAAAAATTTATCAGCCACTTACCCATCATATTGCCACTTTTTGGCCCATCATGATCCTGTACATACCCTTATATTGGTAGAAAGCTGAGAATCACCTTTAAAAACTATTATCGTTCTATCAATTTTGGGTAAAAAAAAAGTAATCAGCCACATACCCTACACATACCCATCATATTGCCACTTTTTGGCCCATCATGATCCTACACATACCCAATTGTCAATAGAATGCAAGAGCACTTAATTATATGCACAAAAAGATAAATTTTGTTATGTTTGTTTGGTATATTTATTTCATGTGGTGGACCTAAATCCTAATAAAGGTTGTTAGAATTGTGAAAAAAATGAGCCAAAAGATCAAACAATGAACAAATACACCTTCCATGCAAGAGATCTGCAAATAATATATGCAATTCCTCCACAAGAAAAAAGATACAAAATGTAAGAGACTATCAAAAGATATGACAGCCCGAGAGAGTAGAAGAGAGATGATACAATGTGGGTTGAGTGCTATATAGGAGCAACACTAAATGGTAAATGGATTAGATTATGACAAGTGTCAACATCTCATGCAATGGGATAGAAGGATGTAATAATAGCTCACTTCAAATAACATAGAAATGAACTTAGTTAACTAAATAAAAAACTCCTAAGTTTAGCTTAAGTGCATGAGAATAAATTAGACTAATAATTAATTAAAGATTAATTAATTATTAGCTAATGAATGATTACTCTAACACCCCCCTTAAGATGAAATTAGGGAGTAGCTAAAAAACCTAAAAATAGAATGCATGATGGGTCCCGATAAACAAGGCCTGGTGAGGTACCTCTTAATGCCAAAAATTGGCATGGTAACAGACTTTATGGGAAACCCAATTAATAAGGGGACCAATTGCACTAAACTAAGTGACCTCTAGGTTCTTAAAGAAGTTGGCTTCTTTTGTACTGACACTGACTATGGGGTTTTCCAAAAAGTGTACGTGGATGGATGCAATGTGGCACATAGATAGGACCCAATTAAAAAGCGAAGGGAAGCAGCATTGAATTGCTCATGGTGTTGGCATGTGGAAGCATGGAGGGAGCCATTAGAAGAGTGAAGGAAGAAGTTTCTATGAAGAGAACTTGGAAGGAACATGGTAGTAGTAGATGAATTTCTTCAAAAAGGGGACCCGATGATGTTCAAATAGATGGGGCATGAGTTGGTACATAGAAAAAATAAAAAACCACCCAGAAGGAGCTCAAGGAAATTTTATGTCCACAACTTTTGGTGACTACCAGGGAAATTTTTCCTACAAAACGAGGAACCCAAAAAAAATTTGATTTTTAGACTAGAGCCTTATCCATTGGGCGACACAATCAAATATTGGAGAGAGTGGTCTGTAGAAGTAGCCAGTCGGCCTCAGATGGCGTCGATATGTCGCACAGATTCTCTTGCACTCTGTGCAGATCAATCATTTCTTTGTATGGCATCATCATGGATATACCGGCCCTAGACTTAAGTTGGAAGAGTAGCCACACTATCAAGTGAGTGATTCCATCAATATCCTCTGTAATAGGAGGCTATCTGAAGCTTTGAAAAGTGGATGAGTCATGTTTCTTCTCCTCAATCTTCATCGTGATCTACTCCATTGTGGCCACCGATTCATCTGCAAGAAACAGGGAGGGTAAGCCCATCTGAGTTAGTTGGGAGAACCTAGCCCACATGTTATTCATGGTTCAGTTCAGTGTGGTAGCAAACTTGCTAGCATGGAGGATGGTTGTGTGGCAGTGGATGAACTTCTTTGTTGTTTTGGTAGCAACTTTTCAGTCTTTGATCCCTGCGTTTGCTAAGTCCTCATCTAGGACCATGTACAATTTATCTAACAATTTTTTTGCTTCAGAAACCTTTTCCACAATAAACTGAGGGAACCACTCAATCACCCCATGCACTTCCCTACCCAAACTTGTTGCATGTGCCATAAATTGGAGTGTTCACTAAAGAGTCAAGTAGAAGCCTTTGAATTTTTCCTAGTATGAGATATATAATTATTGAGCCACCAGAAGGAGATCTGACTATGTAGCACGAGGTTGGGAAAGACTCTTCAAAAGATTGATATTTGCATCAAATTGATCCAATATCCTATGTTAATTCCACAACTTGGTTGTTTGCAGCCACAAGTTGTCCCTGCAGGGGTATCAATTCTATGGACTAGTTTTCTTTGGCTTAGTTTTTGTTTGCAAATTTTGTTTCAAGGGAAGACTTCATCTCCTAGACCTCATTCTCCAACTAATCCTTTTGGTCCTCAAGTTTTATGTCCTACTACATTTTTTTCTCTAATTGAGCATGTTGATGCTCAAACTCTTTAGTTTTTCGTTGCATCTCCTACTCTTCCTGAGCTAATTGGTCCTGATATTCTTGGGTTTTTCTATTGTAGCTCGGAAACCAGATTAGAATCATAAGATTAGAACTTTGCAAGTTCTTCTTGGAGCTTAGCTTGCCTGGTCTACACTTTTTCTAATAAGAATACAAATTGTGCATCCCTTGCCTTGTCCTTCACCAACAGGACCTTGACTCTTTCATTGACAATTCTTAGTTCTTCTTCTCTCTTCTTTAGCTAGCGATTGGACTTAAGGAAGTCAGTGGTCACCACCCGCTATTTCTCTTCCATGAGCTCAACTTTGTCTTGTGGCTAAGCTATGCTCAGATCAAGTCCCATGGCATACATGTAATCATTGGGCTACATTTCCTCCTCTAGCTTGATTACGGTTGGATACATGGTTACGAAATACAGTGATTGTTGAGCCTCATTAAAAATAGTCTATACCTTTGGCTCCACTAGCTTCTTTGCATCCTTGGCCTTTTGCTTCTGGATCTTGATAGCCCGTGCCTATTTTTTTTAAGGCCCTCAAAAAAAAATTGTTGGTGACCTAATGAGTCTACCTACGAAGGGTGCACCAAGAGGAAGGGGAAAATAGAATGAGAGGGTGGTGGATCTCGGTGATGTTTTCCTCATAACAAAGATATTTTTCATTGAGAATGGAGGAATAAGCCAAAGCCTAGTTTTCAATCCAGCGAGAGGTCTCAAGGGAAGCGGTGGTGGTAGTGGAGTCATGGAGGATTCCATCTGTTGGGAAGACTCAGTTGGGGCGAATATAGTAGTAACAATAGGGGTATTAATGGCAGCTACAAATACAAAGGGTGAAGAGATAGCAAATGTGAAATGGGTAGTGGTGAAAGGTGGAAAGGTCTGTGGAGGAGTCAAGGAAAATAGTCTCACCTGGGACAACTAGGAGAAACCTCCCATAACCATTGCGATAGAAGTGGAAAAAGAAGGGCCAATACTTGAAGTGAGGGGCCCATGGACACAACAAGAGAAGAGGGAGCAAAATTTACCTATTGTTCAGATGATTGCAGTCCTTGGCTTGCCATGTCCTCCTGCAAACTCTCTCTAGGAGTTGCTTTTGTGTGTTGTTGTTTGATGGGTAAGGAATCGTCCACCTCCATTACCTTTGACTATTGTTGTGAGGTTTTTTTTTGGTTCTTTTTGTGGTCTAGGTGTGAGTCATCAAGGCCCTTGCACACGATATGTTCACTCACACATTTGAAGAAACTTTGATAGGCTACTTCATCGCATTCTCCTTCAGCTGCATTGGGGTCATTTATGCTTCTATTTACTTCTCCTTTCCATCACTGGTATATGTTTTGACCTCCTCCAGGTTGATATCTTCATCATCACTTCCTCCAGAATCAGTATGTGCATCATTCCACAATTTATCAAATCTTTCATTTGTCTCTATGCTCTGATAAGGGGCATCAAGGCATTGGATTTCTTGTTAGTAGACCCAAACATCCTTAATTCTCTCCTCGCTCCTATTGAAATTCCTCATCAAATCATTGTGAAGAGTGGCCCCAATTTAACGCTTCTCATTATACTTCATCGAAGGGAAGTAGAACTTAATCCATGGCGGCTTACTATCCTTAGTTGGAAAATGAGCACCAATAGCTCATCCTAGTCCTTCAATTGGTTCTGCCACTTCTCCTAGTAAGGTTGGGGGATATGTGTTACCTTGACATGTTCATTTGGTAAGTCATTATCAGGGTTGTAATTCCATTTATCATAAATCCATACTATCCCTAGATGATCCATCTTCACCTCTAGCAGCTTATGAGTCTTCTTCTTGGCCATAACCACCATTTTAAAGCTTAGTGGGTAGGTGAAAAATCCTTTCTTCTTGGCTGGTCCTCCACAAAAAGTATAGTCAATAATTGATACTTTCCAAAAAAAATTTGAGGACCAACACCCAATTTGTAAGACATGTCAGAAGCTAGAATGGTTCCCTAGTAAAGCCACACATTCAAATGAATGTGAAATTTTCTTTAAGAAACCAGTTGCATTTCAGAGTGAAATTCTGCATATACTTCATTTGGTGTAAGGTGAGTCGGTAAAGGTTTCCATCCTCACTCAAATCCTATAGAATTGGAGTAAAGAAATAATTAGAAAGTACATAATAATCATAAGTTGAGGAGAGGAGAGGATTCAATATAGAAAATGGCCTTCTTCTTCCCTTTTCATCAAATATAGCCAACCTCACATGTTTTTTGAAGAAATCAGGGTTCTGATGCAAAAACATATGGGTGAGGAAAGAAGGAAACATGAACATCTACTACATTTTTTATGCCCTTATCTACCTCAAAATCTCCTCAATGATGAATTCGACAAATTCATACCAGAAAAAGGAACATTGCCTACACAACTAAAACACTAGACCCAATTGAAACTCTTGAACATACCTATTAGTGTCCAAGCCACAAACAAATGCCATCATTAAGAAGGCATCTTGTAGGTCCACAAGGAAAGCATTATACACCACCAGAATTTGTGGTGAATTTTTATGATCTTCCATGGGCCTTTTAATTTCTTTGTTATAAAAATATAGAGCCAGATTTCTCGTTCTCCATATTTCCTCCACTTTGCTAGAGTGAATGATTCTATCTTTTCCACTTTGGAGCTTTATTTGGGGATGCATAGCAAGTTCTAGATAGCTTATGGGCAGATATTAATGTTGCTCAATTTTTACCTACAGGATTAATTAGGCATGGGTCTAATTTTTCAAGTATTCAGGGGGGGCCAAATCAATTGAATTTTTCCTTAGGTCACCAAGACATTTGTGTTCAGTGTGAGGTCTTTCCGATCAACCGCAGTCTCACCAAAAGAATGGAGCTCTCGGCATAATATTGGCATTGGTGGGAGGTTTGGACAATAAATAAAGGTCTCACCGAGATGTCTCACCGACAAGTGGTGGTCTCCCCAAAAGAAGGTTTAGCTTGCCGAGAGATGAAGGCTTTGGTGTGAAGTCTTATTGATAGATGAAAGTATCGCCAAAATGGCCAGCATCGGGGAGAAGTCCTACCCAAAGATGGAGGTCTTGGCGAAGGTTGGTGCTTTCACTATGAACTCTTGCCGACCCGGTGAGGTCTCACCGAAGGGGTAAGGTCTCAGTGTAATGTGGTGGCTTCAATGAAAGGTCCTACCGACAGATGAAAGTCTCACTGATAGTTGTTCAAAAGGTCATCGGCAGGGAGGAAAAATATTGCCTTCAACAAAAGGTCTGGCTGATAAGAAGAAATCTCAGAAAAAGGAAAGGAGCTCGACATGATGTCTTGGTGAATGAAGGAGGTCTCGCCGAGAGATATCCCTTCGGCAAAAGGTCTGACCAAAGAGGAAAAGTCTCGCTGAGGGTTCACAGTTCAGTGTAATGTCTTGCTAATTGCTGAGGTCTTGGTGACAAGGAAGGAGGTCTCAGTGAAGGAAAGGAGCTTGGCAAAAGGTCTCACCAACCGAGCAATGTATCCTCAACTAAAATAAGCTCTCATCGAAATAAGGTAGCTTTAACAAGAACTCTTGTCGACCCGATAGGGTCTTGTCGAGATGAAATGAGCTTGCCAAAGGATCTTGCCTTCGAAATAATGTCTAGTCGACCCGATGGTGTCTCGCCGAAGTATGAGGTGGCTATGGTGGGACTCATCGCCAAGAGTTTGCATTCGACCGGAAGTGTTGCCAAAAATGGGGAGTCTTGCTAATAGTGATGGATTTTCCAATAGAAATGGTGATATCAGTATGATTTCTGAGGACTCGCTATGATTTTTGGCTGATAGCAATGGTCTAGGCGACAATGTTGGACATCAATAGGATTCTAGCCACTCCCTATGAACTCTTGCTAACTATTGCGTCTTATGTCGATAGCTACTATGAGGTGTACTCACATCGGGGAGACATGATTAGTGTCTCACCGACATGCGATTTTGTCTGAGGGACCTTTGACCACCCGTGAATCTTATGTGGAGTGTGTTTTCCCAATCAGGGAGAACTAAGGGTGAACCATTAACTGCTGGACTATTATGACCGCCCTTGTGGAAGGTCAACATAATGCAAGCGGTATGGATCTAATCTGTGATCAAAGGCATGGGTCAGCTTGGTGAAACAATAGTCCTCAAATATAACAAAAAGGGCAGATGTTGCTTCTTGAAGATGGTCAACATGAGGAAAGATCTAAAATAGGAGGAAGGTTGAGGGGGAAGAAGCCACTAGTCTTAGGGACAGTTGGGATGCAGATTGGCAGGAGTGGATCAACATTTATGATAGCACTCAAAATATTCAAAGTAACTCTTCAAGGATGTTCAAGGGTGGACACAGAGGCCACAAGTTAATGTTGTGGTTGCAAAAGATCTTAAGACTTCTCCTAAGGGCAATCCTTCATACTGACATGGACATAGGGATGCAATCGAATGCAGAATTAACTTCATAGAAAGATCTAGGGGCAGATCATTCTGGAGGCTGATATTTTTGTAAACCCTAGGGGCTAGGACTTTTGTATATATGGCTTTTTGCCTCTTTCTAAAGGGGGTTCAAATTATGCATTTGAGGGAGTTAATGATTTTTAACAATCCTTTCTCAACTGATGTATGTTGTGTAACTATTTTGGAATTTGGAATACAAAGATTACCTTGAAGATTAGTGTTAGTTTTTTTTCATACTACCTTCATTCTTCTTTCAGATTATGCAATTTTCTGAACTGTTCTTATTATATTTGCATTTGAGTTTCAAGAGTTGTGAAATTCATCTTTCCTTCTAAAAATACAGGTGCAAATTAAGCCCCTTTTTCATATATTATGCATAAATTTCATGAGATTTATGTTGGGTAGATGAAATAACTATCATCCTTTTTCTAGTGTATGTTCATCTTTTATTTCATGATTCTTGTCAGTTTGGTGTATCACCATAGGATTTAGTTTTCATTTCCATGCACTCCTTGTCCCTTTTCTTTACAAAGATGAGTAGTTAGGTGATAACACAAAGGAAACCATCCTTCTCTGAAGGTTGACCTCTGTTTACAAGAAACCTACAGATTTAGAGGTCTTCCCATGTTACACTAGATTGTTGAATTCTACATTCTACATGGTGGAAAATCTAAGTGATAACAGTTCTGGCACATAGTTCCACATTATATTGTTGGTTTGGTATGCAACTAGCAAGTTTCAGACTTTGCAAAAGTCATTTTTGCATACCTGGGGACTCCATAAAGAGAAAGAGCTCAAAATCAGTGCTTTTATAGTTTATGAGAAGAGTTCAGACAAGGAGCAGGTCAGTTTTTTTGAATATTTGCAGCTGTCACCACCCAAAAGACAAGGTAGAGAAAGAAAAAGGGCACCTCCTTCTAAGAGAGTATAATCTACACCACTTGGTGTTAGACCAGAAGTTGCATTTTCACCATCAAGAAGGAGAGGAAGACCATCTAAAAAAAACATTAAGAATCGATCAGCCTCACCTAGCCTTGGAACAAAAAGGTCTCCTTTAAGCAATCCAACTACTTTTGCTAGTTATATATTTTCAAGTTTTGTCGTTGCAGCAAGTTCATCAACTGCAGTTTTTACAAATCCAAATCTACCTCTAATGGTTGCTCCCAAAAATCAACCTTTTATGCCATTTAATGGAGGTAGTCCATTAAATTTGACACAACACAATGATATCCCAATGGCAGCTTTGAAAAATTTTCCAACTTTCACTGGGGAAGATCATATTACCCCAATTGAACACATATAAGATGTTGCTTCCTTATGTGGTGTGCACCATATCACACAAGAAGATATAGCTGTAAGACTACTTGCAACATCATTCAAAGGAAGAGCATTATAGTGGTTCAGGATTCTTGGAGTAGGTTCAGTTGCCACTTGGGATGAGTTTGGTGACAAATTACACAGATAGTTTCAAGACAAGTCTGATAATTTGTCTTTGTTGGAGCAATTAACTATGCTTAGGAGGGCTCCTCAGGAGAAAATGAATGATTTCAACTTCAGATTTCAAAGAACCTAGGATAGAATTCCTACAACAGTGAGACCACCTCTAGAATATACATTTTTATACTTTTTGAAGGCTCTTAACAGCGATATAGCCATTATGATGCAATCAATGGGGGTGTTTCCCTACCAGATGCATTTGAAGTAGCAATCAGAGCTGAAAACAACCTAATACAAGTTGTTAAACTTGCTCCTAGGCCACCAATGCCTATATTTCTAGATATTCATTCGAATATCCCTTTGCATATACCACCTTTTGCACCCTTGCCACCTATTCCAACTGTTGTAACACAAGAAGTGACTGCTCTGAGATCTTCAATAGAGTTACAAGAGATCAAAAGTTTATTACAGAGTTTTGGAAATAATCTTGTGACCTTGGAAAAGTAGCAATCATATATTAGGCCTTATCAATAGCAGAATTTAGGTCAGCAACAACAATATTTATCAAGGTAATAGACAGGTTTATCAAGGCAACTACCAGGGCCCAAGATAGAGTGTAAACACAAGAACTTTTTAGGCTTATGCTTTAGCACCTGTTAGTGTAGTTAAGGATCTTGTCCCTATTCAAAACAACCTAGTAGCAGATTATGAGTGGTGCTACCCTTGTAACCAACCTCACAATCAGGTCACTTGCTCAAATGGACTCATTAATCAGGCACTTATGGTACAAAATTCCTCGAGTTCACAACAGAATGAATTTAATGATGCATCTTTGCAACACCAAGATCAACCTACCAATGATACTACCCTACTTAATTGGCAAGGTGAGGAATTCTATGAATTGAATATAGATAATTCTCCAGTAGCAGCTAACACAAGGGTGAAGAAAAGAGCTTT
>VDFB02026320.1:32186491-32419634 GCA_007258455.2 Sequoia sempervirens | reverse complement strand
AGAATAAGCATTCACTGGCTATCATAGCCATGAAGTGGGTTTTGGGGAGGGACTGCATTAATTACGAGGATAAATATTGGGTTAATATTGACATGTGTTCTCACTTTGTAGCCTCATTACTTGATATTTAGGTTCCCAAGCCAATGATCCATCCCCTGGTGCTTGAAATATTTTTGAAGCACTACTTAAGTGGCCTTAGAGAGGTGGTGGTGAATGTTGTGTTTGGTTTGGGTCTTCCAACAATGAGTGACCTTCAAAAGTATATTGAAGAAGATGCAGTAGCTCCATGGGTATCATTCTTGAGTGGGTTCTACATCTAGTCACATGAAGAGCATCATCAATTGCTACAATGTGGTTCCCTTCTATGATGTGGACTGGTATACTAACTTCAGAAACTTGGTGTTCCTTCCACCATTGGCCATTGCTCCAGTTGATTTTGCTACTACTCCCAATGCTCCTACTGCCATTCTTTCTAATTATGTTGTTCTAGATGCTGTTGTTGATGCTTCAATTGCTCCTACTCGAGACTAAAAACCCTTTATGTTTTAAGAAATCAATACTCTACTAATCCATTTTTTGTATATATGCCTAGAAAAGGGCTTTATCGTACATATATATGAAGAAACTGCATATTATATAGATATACCTTAAAAGCATGGCCTCAGAGCCATTTTGAAATGTATTACCAAAGTATATATATTCGTATATAATGAATATACAACTTATATTAAAATTTTGTCTCCTTTGCCTTTTGATTCTACAATGTGGGCTTTCTTTTCTTCACTTCTTGATTACCTTTTCAATTTTTCACATATGGGTTTTCTATTATTTTCTACATATATGTGTTCATTTTAGTTTTCTGCATATGGGTGTGTTTAAATTTTTTTCTTCATGGGTTGCAAGTTACTTCTCTCTATTTCTTGCAATAATAGGTTCCCTTTATTTCTTGCTTCCTCGCATAGATGATTTATTGAAAAACTGGCCAACAAAAAACATGAAGGAAAATAATTACACTACTCACATATTTACACTAGCGACATAATAATGAAGCTTAATTAAACAATTTTAGGTGGATTCCATTAATAGGAATCCACAATGCTTCCTGCTCCATATTTTGTAATTAAAATGCATTATTTTGCTTGCATTGAATTATTCTGAAAGGGCCTTCCCACAGACTATTGAACTTTTTGTGTTGGCTTGGCTTTGTAGCCCTTTCATTGAAATTTAATACTAGGTCCCTGCACTTTAGACAATTTTTGGATGAGGCTTTCTTGTCGAACCATCTTTTAACCCCCTATTGCTGGTTGGACATGGCTATCAGGGCCTTTTCCCTTTTTTCCTCCACTTCCAGCAACTTCATCAATTGAACGTCCATGGCACCATTTTGTTCTACCTCAAGAGATTTGAGCAGTTGTTGCACATGAATCTCCATGGAGATGGGAAATACTGCTTCTTTCCCATACACTAACTCATATGACGAAGTCTTGAGGACTTTCTTGGGAGTTATGTAGTCTACCTAGAGCACTGCCTAAAGGTTCTTGTGCTATTCTCTTTGGTGTTCTGACCTAATTCTTTTAATGAGTCAGACTAAACTTTTGTTAGTTGACTCAGCCAGGCCATTTCCCTGCATGTAGTAATTTGATGACATTTTCAAGAATATGCCATGCACAAGTGCAAATTGACATACCTTAGATCCTAGGAAAGCCTTGGTGTTGTTAGAGATGATGGTCTTTGGTGGGAAAAATCTCATCACCAGTTCCTCAAGTCTACTATCTTCACCTCTATTGCATTCTTCAAGGGCATGGCTTTGGTGCACCTGGTAAAGTAGTTTGTGGCTGTGAGGATCCATTTGTGTCTAGCACTAGAAGTGGGATTGATCATCCTGATGAAATCGAGACCCCATTGTGCAAAAGGCTCATCAGTTACTATTGGATTGAGAGGCATTGTAAAATTTCTCCTTCTTCCTACAAAGAATTGGCATTCCTTGTAGGCTTTTACCAAGGAGTATGAGTCATTGAATAGCGTAGGCCAGAAGTACGTGTACATGATTTTGATGGCAGTGGTCTTTACAGAGAATTGTTCACCCACGAGGCTATTGTGGAAAGTGTCAAGAATTCTATTTGCTTGCTCTATGGTGACAGTGCAATAGAATGCCATTGAAGTTCCTTTTGAAAAGCACCCCTTCAATGAGTGCATATCCACTATTTTGAAGTTGGTAAAATCTTCTCTTTTGAGAAGGAAGGGGTGGTGGATTCCTTCTAGTGTGCATGAATTTCACTTTGTCCGCTAGCCAGCAGCCTTCGGATTTAGACTCAATTGTTAGAACCAGCTCTGGTCACTCTTCCTCAGCCGCCATTTCCTCATCATGCGCCAAATTTTTGCACAGTCCTCTTCCTCAGACGGTTTTTGTAGGCTTGACCTCAATGTCATATTCAAGGATCTTAGTGATCCAATTGGCCCTTTTTTTAGTGATTTCTCCTTCCATGATATATTCGTGAACACTAGAATGTGTGAGATAAACAATCACCTTGTTGCAAGATATAAGATGTCAAAACTTCTTGAGTCCTTTAACAATAGTGAACACTTGCATCTCTATGAAGTTGTAATTTGTTTCATATTCCTTTAGGGTCTAAGAGTGAAATGATATCAGATGTTCTCCCTTTCCTTCATCATCCTTTTGAGTTAAGACAGTAGCGATGCTTGACTTGCTACTGAATACATACATTATGAAGTCCTTCAATAGGTCTAGATTGACTAGCATAGGAGATGAATACATAGCATCCTTAACCTTTTTTAAGGCTTCTCTAGATTCTTTCATCCATTTGAATAGTTGATCCTTCTTTAGCATCAATGTGATTGGTCTAATTATTCCTACAAAATTTGAAATGAATTTTCTTACAAAATTTACCTTCCCTAGGAAAGACTGGACTCCTTTCTTGTTGAACGATAGGGGAATCTATTTTATTTCCTTCACTCACTCGAGATCAATTTCAATTCCTTCTTTAGACACTACATGTACCAACAGTTTTCCTTGCAACACTTTGAAAACACATTTTTTTTGGTTTAGGGATACCTCAAACTCTTGGAATTTTTTGAAAACCATCTCAAGGTGATCAAAATGATCATCCTTTGACTTAGAGAATAATGTCAGATTATCCAAATAGATTAGGATAATCTTGTTGATCAAATCACTAAAAGTGATATCCATGGCCTACTAGAAAGTGGCTCTCTTATTTGAGAGGCTAAAAATAATTTTAGCATATGCAAATGTTCCCCACTTGGTAGTGAATGTTGTTTTGTGTCGGTCCTCTTCTTTGACCTGGATCTAGTTGTAACTGGAGAATCCATCCAATAGAGAAAACATTTTGAATCCTTACATTGTTTGCAAGATTGACTCCATAAAAAGAAATGGGTAGTGGTCTTTTAGGGATGCTCTGTTCAGATCCTAAAATTTAACACATAGGCGGATGTCTCTGTTCTTCTTTCAAACTAGAACTAGGTTGGATACCCATGTGATGTTGTTGATTGAGAAGATGATCTAGGACTAAATTAGCTTTGTTAGCTCTTGTGCCATTAGTGCCTCAATTTTTGGATTCATTGGCCTTTGTTTTTGGCGAACTAGCTTTGCACCTTCCGTTAGCTCTATTATATATTGGATGATTTCGAGAGAATATTCCTTGAGTTCATCATATGACCAAGCCAGTACTCATTCATACTTCTCATAGAAGTTGATGATCCTTTATTTATCATGATGCAGAACATCCTTCCCAACTTTGAGTTTTCTTCCATTTCTAACTTGAAGGTCTGCATAGTCTCTTTTGTCTGCTACAAACTTCCTTTTGTCATTTCTTGCATCGTCACAATTGAATAGGTTTTTTAGAGTGACTAGACCCTTTAGAGGCTTTTTAGACTTTAGCTAAATGATTTATCCATCATAGGCCTTGATAATCTTTGGTTGGAGTTTCTCAACGAACTCTCCTATCTATTGTATGAATGAGGCGATGTGTTCATCACTGTTGAATACTTTCCAACTCTAATCATTATCTGGAATTTCTGGTTGAACAATCACTTGTACAGAGTGTTTGTTATGAATTAAGTCAGAATAAGGATCAAATTGAGATCTAATTGCAGCCATGCAATCCACATCAACATTTTATTCTTGGGGCACTGTCTAGATATTAAAGGCTTCAAAACCCTCAATCAGCTCCCAAACTCTATGTCTATAGGATCTCATGTAGACATTCTTGGCTATAGAAATCCCTCAAACTTGATTTATGATTAGCTCGGAGTCTCTAAACACCATTATTTTCTTGATTCCCATCCACTCTACAAGGCTTAGACCTTGTACTAAGCCTTCATGTTTAGCTTCACTATTTGAACAAGTGAACTAGAAGCAGAAAGACCAAAGTGTCTTTTCATTGTGTGGGGATATCAAATATATCATGGCTCCTATGCCAACCTTGCATCTTGCTCCATTGAAGTGCAACATCCATAGCTTTGAGACTTGATCACTTTCAAATTTCTTCATGACCTTCAAAATATCTTAATCTTCATCATAGATGACATAGGTGCCTAACCCGATAGCATGATAGTTGCTAAAAGGATTAGCATCTATATATTGGGTTAAGAGAACCTCCTTTGAATCCTTCTGGTCTCTAGTTACCTTTTCATCCTCTAGTAGCTCAGTGCAATACATTTCCTCTTTGGTGAAAAAGGTATGGGCAACCTCAAAGTTTATCAAGGCTTTGTCGGTCAAATGTTCTGAATGTAGAGGTTTGAATATTATTTTCATTTTAGATCCATGCTTGGTCTTGAGGATCAAGAGTGACCAATCCAAAGAAATATATCCACCCATCTTTGAAGTGAATTCCTGGAATAGGTAGAGGCCAAACATGGGGGGAACATCTATGATCATAGTGTCTTGTGGAATTGTGACTCTAGGGTAGGAGAACAAAGTCAAGGGAAGGTCATTGATCACACCTACAATTTCAACCTTATTCCCATCAAGCTGCATGACCCCCATTTTTAAGGGTTCATAGGTAATTCCTAAGGCTTCAGGTACCTACTTGGGCATGACTATGGTGCTAATGCTAGATTCAATCATGGAATTATGCAATAGTTTCTTCACCACAATAAGAGTTAGGAAAAAGGGTTTCAATTTTGGTTTATCTCTAACCTCAGTAGAGGCTTTCTCTATTCTATTTTTGAGAACTTTGGTAGAAGTTGATGGATGAATGGCCTTTACCTTAGGTGATTCCTCCATAGGCTCAATGGTTGGATCTTCTTGCAGAGCCTTTTGTAGCAAGTTTTTATGCTTCAGAATAGCTAAGATATCCCAAAGGGACACATTAGCAGATGATTTTTTCAATTGTTCCACCACATTGAATGGTGGAGGATTTGAAGGCTTCTGCTCCTTAGCCCTAGTTATGAAAATTTCCCTTCATGGTGGACATTTTTGTGCTACTGTTGAGGTACTAGGTGTCTAGTCAGAGTCACTTTTAGGCTTCAGGATGACTAGTTCACCTGTGAATCTTCTCTTTGAGTGAGTTTTGTAATTAAAATGTACTTGTGGTGTTTTTGATGGGGATACATTGTTGGTAAACATCGCCTCTCCTTCTTCCATCCATGAGAAGAGCATGTGATTAGGAGAAGTATATGTTTCTTGCTCCAGGGACATCCCTTTCATTTTTCACAGTGAGTACCATGTTTTCCATTTATGGAGAGGCATATACATAACCTCCATGGTCTAACATTGCACCTTGGCTGCATTGTTCTACCACCTTTTATTGTAGATTTTTATATGGGTAGTTTCGGGGAATATGTGCATCGCCATAGGCGAAGCACCAAGGGTTGATGTCATCAACTAAATTTTCTTACCCTACCATTAGTTCTTTGCTCAAGCTTGGGTTAGCACTTTGCATCAGAGTGGGTACTGATACTATTTGACTAGTTTTTTGAGACTACGGGTTTGTGCAAGTGCCTCCTTGGAACTGGTTTTGCTAGTAAGAAGGTCTTTCACCTTGATAATTTTGGTATGTTTGCTTCAGAGGCACAAACTAGTTTGATTTTATTATAGTTATTTCATTAGCAATGGTTTGCAACATTTCCTTAATGTCACTCATCTTGTCTTTTGAAGAGTTAGATGTAGAAGCAACATTTTGTGGTGCGCTCAGATACGTATACATGGATTGAGGAGGAGTGACCACACTGGTAGATGCCAATTCATGGCCGAGAACTAATATTTTAGGAAATATAGGCATGATGGGCTGAGGTAGCAACTTCCTAATGTCTATTAGATTGTTTTCTGCCTTGACTGTGAAATTGTATACATCTGGTAGAGTGGTTCCATCGAGAGACTAGATCATCATCGAGATGTCGGAATTGATGGAGTTCAAATAGAACATGAATGCCAACTTGACTGGCAGGTGAATAGCAGTCTGAATCCTCTGCCAAGTTATATGGAACCGAGCATTGAAGTTAGTCATGGCTTCGTATGGGCCCACTTAATGATTGATAGCTAACAATATTGTGAAGACCTATCTCCATCATTCAAGAATATTTCATAAAAAGGGTCTCTGAGCTGATCCCAGGTAGCGATAGTATTAGCTTGCAGAGTGCAGTACCAATCCAATGCTTTACCCTTGAAAGAGGCTGCAAGCAACCTTAGCACTATATTTTGGTTGGTAACTCTGTGCACCAAACATACATCTGCCACATCTTGTAGATGTTTTGATGGTATTCTTGAGCCATCTTTGGTAAATTTAGGTATAGCTTTTAAAGTAGAGACAAGGATAGGGGCCCAAATGGTGGGTACTACTTGTGCTACAAGGGCTCTTTTGACATCCCACACCACATAATTTATGTTAGTGATGGGAAACATGGCTAGCGGAGCAGGCAGAACATTCATTAAATGGGTTCCAGCTTATATTGTTCCTAGCGGCGGTACTAACAAACTAGGGTTATTCACTATTTGGGATCTAGTAACTAGCCGATGGATCATACACCCTCTTTATATTTAGGTACATTTAATCAGTCCCACCAGACATGCTAGAAAAAAGAAATTGTTGATGCCAAAAATTAGCAAGGTAACATCCTTTATGGGAAACTCAGTTAATGAGGGGACCAATTGCGTGAAACTGAGTGACCTCCAAGTTTTCTAAGAAGTTGGCTTCTTCTGTATTTGGGGTTTGGAATGGGAAAATGAAGGAGATATAAAAAATAAAGATCTAACTAAGGTGATGCACCAAGATTTAGATATAATTCATGATAAATCTATCTTTTGGATGCGATTTAAGGGCCCGTTCAACAATCTTCTATGCCCCAGAATAACAAAAATCAAAGGTGAAAACCTAAATAATTTATTCAATAACATAAAATAACTATCATACACACTTACTAAAAAGAAGAGTCAAAGACATGATCTAAACTAGTAAACTTGTATTTAAATCATAGAAGTTATGCAAATAAACAAACCACGACAATAATGGAAAAGTATAATGTTTTATCAAATAGTTAAGAAAATAGAAAGGCTGAATAATGGCATAGTCTGAGAGTCTTATACAATAATCTAAAAGCAATACAAAAGGTCTTGTGTCTTTCCCCTATTTTTTCTATATCTTTCAAACCCTTTTTCAGAAGGAAGAAGCAACATATATAGATACAAATCCCATCGTTTGGTGGGCCAATAACAAAAAAGATTTCATATCACAAGCAATGATGCCTACAACAATGATTTCCCTCAGCCATTACAATAGAAAATATTTGGGCCATGGAACGTAGTCGCTCTTGAAACAGATGCATCCCCTCTGAATGATGGTAGTGATCCTGAAAAACTCTTGTGTAGACATGTGTCATTCACCCAAGAAGTCAGTTAGAACACATGGAAATCTAGCGGGGCATGTTGCTCACTCTCTCCTTCCCTTCGATGAAGATCCCATAAAACAGACACATGGCAATAGGTCGGGGCCCGTTCGTTGATTCCTCCCTCCTTGCAATGAAAACCTATTGAAGACACATGGAGACATCCTCCACTATAGGCGCTAACTATGGGATCTACCCAAATGTGTACGGTGATGGATGTAATGTGGCACATAGATGGGGCCCAATTGAATAGCGAGGGGAAGTAGCATTGAAGTGCATGTGTTGTTGACATGTGGAAGCATGGTGGGAGCTATTAGAAGAGTGAAGGAAGAAGTTTCTAAGAAGAGCGTATGGTAGGAACGTAGCGACATTGGATGAAGTTCTTCAAAAAGGGAGCTCGATGATGTTCAAATAGATGGGGCATGGGCCAGTACATAGCAAAAATAAAAACAACCCAAAGGGAGCTCAAGGAAATTTTATGCCCACAATACCCATGTACAAATAAAAGATCTCTCAAAATTGGAGAAAAGGAGAAAACCATATGGGAAAAATTCCTATCCAAAAGAGAGAAAGGTGAATGAATAATTGAAAAATCCACCAAATCAAGGTGAAGGGCTGAGAAACCTCCAACCAAAACAATGTCCTAAAAAGGAGGAACATGTAGAACATTGCTAAAGCCTGAATAAGTTGTAGACTGTTATCAAATAATGACTGATATGGTGTTGAAATGAAGAACCTCCTTTGAATTAGATGATGATCAAGATCAAGATAATACTTGAATCTACATGAGCTCCCCTAACAACATTTCTCGAATTAGATGAAAAATAGAGGCAAACATTTAGAAATCAAAGATACAAATGTCAAGGTCAAGAAGATAGTAATTTGCATGAGTTCCCCAAATGGCACTACTCGAATCATATGTAAAAAAAAGGAAAACTTCTAAAATTCAAAGATATAGATGGTACATGAATCTTCATGAGTGACTCCAATGACACTACTCAACATGCAAGATGCAAGTCAAAGATATAGGTCCCACATAGTCTAAAGAACATTGATCATGAGAGAGACAATAATCTGCTTGAGTGTCCCTAATGACACTACTTGAATTAGATGTCAAACAAAGGAAAACATATGGAACTCAAAGATACAAATGATACATGAATCTGTATGAGTTATCATAACAACACTACCCAACATGAAAGATGCAAGTTGAATATATAAGTGCAAACATGAAAAAATATACTGACACACTTGATCCTGATTACTAACACCGTTTCGACCTGAATCATCTTCTTAGCTAATCATTATATTTCATCTCTTAATTAGATAAATCAATATTTATCCGATTAAGTCATTCTCTCATGTTAATTAAATAAATCAATGTTATTCAATTAACCCTCTAGTCTTTATTTAATTAAAACTCAAAACCCATTCTATTAAATTAAATCAATCCTCATTTAATTTAATCTAGCATCATCTCTCTTTAATTAAATAAATCAAAATCCTTTATTTAATTGAATCTAAATCACATTCTTCTCAACTTTGATTTAAATCAATCCAAAAATATAAATCAAATTATCACATAAACTAATCTCGTATTAAATTAATCAAATCCTGATTAATTTAATCCTAATCACCTAAATCCTCTAGATTTTGCCACTTGCACATGAAAATACATTTAATTGATTTATTAAAACTCTATTTTCTTTCAACATGACATCTTTAAGGGAATATTCCTCCAAGTTTGAAAATCCCTCCAAGTGGTTTGTCCTTCCAACAAAGCATTTATCTCATCTTACATGTCCTTGTGCATTCAACCAAGTGGTATTTAAGTCATTTTATTTCCCTCTCCAACAAGTCATTTCATGAATTTGAAAATCCACCTAATATCATTTATTGGCACATTGTCCAAAATGTGCTCAACCTTCAACCTCTCACATGTTGACAAGTGGCATTTGGCCATTGGTTGAAATTTAGTCCCACATTCATCCATTTTTCCTCATTCTTCAACATTCTGATCTATAAATTAGAGGCTTTCATTCTCATTTTGGATCCACAACTTAGAGAAAAGTTACTCTCTTCACATTGAGAGCTAATTTTATTCATTTCATAGAATTTTTCATCGTCTTTGCTAGGTTATTGCAGATTTCACCAAGGAGCTCATTGCTCTTCATCAACAAGTGGATCAATCTTTATAAAATCATCACAAAGCTTGCAAAGGATTTGGGAAAGGGCCAATTTAAACATCAAATTGGTACCAATTCCCCCATGGGATTCAGATTTTTCATTTTTAAATAGGATTTCATTGCTTTTCTTGTTTTGTTCTTCATTTTCTTCCTATTTTGAGCATTGTAGATGAATTTCATGGGGAATCTTAGTTCTAACTTACATATGGATCTAATATTGTGTTTTTTTGCTATGTTTGTGTAGGTCTAGGATTGGGGTTCACATTTTGGTGCTAGAGGAAGGGAAAATCTCAAGTTATTAATACATTTTTTCACAAAATTCTATGGTTTTTTGTGATTTTTGCATCTATAGGAAATTGCACTGCTATCAATCTAGTGGCACCATATAGTGATGCTAACTAGTTGAGCGGTGCCATGCAATGATGCTACAAACTTCAAACTCTGTCGTTGTGTCTTCCCACTAAGAAATTCAAAATTCAAACTCTGATGTTGGGAAAAATTTTTGACGCTGGGTTTTTCAAACTCCAAACCATGTCGCTGATAGAACCATCACCGCAATCACACTCTTTGTTTTGTTGCAGAGCACTATTGTCGGTCATAACAGCACCATATAGCATCACTGATCTCTTCAAACTGTGACGCATATGCGGGTTGCGCCACTTGGGTGTTGTAAAAAGTTGATTTCCAGTTATTTTGACATGTTCTTTTTTTCTTTGGATCATTTTGAGCTATTGACGTATTTTTTGCCTCTATTTTTCTCCGATTAATCAATTTTTGTAGGTGGAAGCAAGGAAGGATCAAGGAAGAGTTTGAAGTATAACATCATTTATCTATTGTATCAAGTGTCTTTAGACACTTTTAGAAGCAATTATAATTCAAATTCCAAGGGCTTTATCCCTTCAATCTTTTTAGGACTCACTAATTTCATTTGGGATTTAAAAAGAACAAGGAAAAAGGTTAAAAAGAACTTTAGGAAAACTTACTATATTTTGTTTAAGGTTAACAATTGAACAATCAAATTTCACACTTCCTTTGGTGCTTAAAAAAGAATCAAATCATTGCTTTGAGGATTTAAAATGAACATGTGCATCTTTTTTTTGTAATCTCTTACCCAAAATAATATCATGTAAAAGACGTATGCACTTCTCTCACACCTCACAGAAATCTTGAGAATAAAAAGGCTTTTGGTGATCTTAAGTTGTGTAAGTGATTGCCTCCACATTTCATTTGGGATTAAAAATTGAACAAAAATTTGTGAGTATGACTGGAACATATTGCGTGTGGGTATGTGTAGGATCACAATTGGCCAAAAAGTGGCAATATGATGTATATGTGGCTGGTGACTATTTATTTACCCAAAATTGATGAAACGAAAAAAGTTTTTAAAGGATATTCTCAGCTTTCCACCAATATTAATTATGTTTTACATTGAATTTAAGAAGTAATTATTATTTATTTTCTATTCAAATTATGACTAAAGTCCTGATTGATAGGCTAATTGAAAAACATCTATAGCTTTCAAATGGTATCACATTTTTTTAATCCAAAACATGTGTCACATTCTATAGGATTAAAAAAAGAAAAATTGAATTTCATGAAGTTTTGACCAAGTTAAGGTAGTAAAACATACGCATTTTTATATTTTTCATTTCCACCAATATAAATTATGCTTTACTTTAAATTTAATAAGAAACTATTATTCATTTTCTATTCAAATTATGACTAATGTCCTAATTGATAGGCTGATTGAAAAAAAATCCATAGCTTTCAAACAAAATCACATTTTTTAAATCCAAAACATGCATCACATTCTACGCTTCACATACTATAGGATTAAAAAAATAAAAAATTGAATTTCATGAAGTTTTGACCAAGTTAAGGTGTTCAGACATACAAGTTTTTATATTTTTTAAAAAGTTGTAATAAAAAAATTCATAATTAATTACTTACTTGGAAAAAAATACCAAAAAATATGCATCACATCATGAGTCCTCTACTTATATCTAAAATATTATAAAAAATATTATCATTTTATTGTGGTTAGGGTGGTCGACGCACACCTACTTATTTTCCCTCAAATTTAAGTACCATTGCATTGAAATTTCAATTTTTCACCAAATAGATTTTTTTTTTTTAAACAAACTTATTAGTTTCGAAACTACATTCAATTTGCTACAAATTCTATTCTTACATATTTTTCAAATAATATAGATAACTTATTCAAATTTTTACATCAAGTTTCCTAACTCTGATTTTTCTAAATTTTTTGCCACTTAAGGGCCTGTTTTTTCCATGATGATCTTGCACATACCCGTGTTTTCTTTCTTTGTTTCTCAACAAAGATTGATCAAACTTTGGATATGTTTTCTCACTTTTTTTTTATCTTAGAGGACCTGCCTTGTGGGAAAAAGTAATCACCCAAGGGAATGAACCAACCAGGAACACGCTAAAGCCAAGCAACTTCCAACCAATATATAAGTGTGGGTACTTGAGGAAAGGAAAGTATCATGAGGATTATACTGATGAGAAGGGTAGCAATGGTCTCTCACCGCATGGATGATCCCCCATGAACATAACGCCTGCATTAAAACCCTTGTTTAGAAAAGGTCAAAATCTTTGATCTATTCGTTGGTGCAAGAACAGTCATTCTAAGGGGGATCCTGTGTGGTCAAGCATCTAGCCATCTTCTAAGAGTAGGCGTAGCTAGATTTATCCAAGTGGGAACTCAACAAATACTATCTTTGATATCCAAAGGGTTGTGCATGTTCTTGGAAACAAAACACTTCGTTTGATCGTAAACATTGGGAAAACAAACATTCAACATTATCATCAAACTTCCAACCCTTTAGGAAGAAAATACCTTTGACCAAATTTAAGTGCTATTGCTTTTCCTATGGATTCTATCCATAGAGGTTTCTAAGCATTTGAATTTATATCTCAATTTTCTTACTAAATTCAACAATAGGAAACTTTTTCCTTGATTTCCTTGATTTCCACATATTACACTTTGTGGGATGATAAGAAATTTAGACATTAGACATCTAGTGTGAAAACCTAATCAAGAATTTTTTATGGTAAAAGGAAGTCATTAAGCAAAGACTAAAAAACAATTGAACCCTACACATGTGTCCTTTCAAATGATATCCCAAAAAATCAAATTTCAAAAATGAAAATCCAAAGGTCTCAGTCCAAAGGCTCGCAAGAAAAGGTTGTCCATGCTCTACGAATTTAGAGAAAGATTGAACTTCAATTTTTACAGAAGATCGTCAAGGAAGAATCCCAACTTGTATGAATTCTTTTATCAACAAAATCCAAATCTTTTGCAGCAATTTGAGCATCTTGTATGAGAATTAAAGCATATTCTTCAAAACTGAGGTCTTGTAAACAAGAGTCCTTTTTAGGTACAAATAGGATCAAATTCAACATTCATCCATATTTCAAACATCAAACCAAAATTATCTCACCAACAACTCTTGAAAATCTTGAAACCATCCTTTATGCTAGACTTTTTGGATAATCCATGAATCAAAATCCTTGAAATCAAACATCAAAACATTTTGTTTGGCTAGGTATGTGTAGATGTGTCCTTCTCCATATGCTTAACTGAATTAAAATCAAATCATCTTGTTTGGTTAAGTATGAGTAGATTCATCCTTCTCCCTACACTTAGTCAAATTATTATCTTGTGAGAAAGTCTATCCCATAGATAACATCCAACATCTTGGGATCTATTTGTTCATTATCCAAATCCAAAAAATAAAAACAATCTGAAACCAAATCAAGATGAAAATCAAAATCAAAATCCAAAAATCCAAGAATCCAAAATCAAGATCAAAACAAATCCAAGAATCCAAGAATCCAAAAAGTCCCAAAAGTCTAGCATCCCCTCAAGATCTTCTAGAGTTTAATCATTCATATCATCCATCTTTCATCTCATCATCATCTTTGATCCTTAAACATCCTAGATTTTCTCTTTTGTGCCTAAAGTTAGATCAATCTAAAGAAATAGAGGTTCATCTCACACATTCTTGAAAATTGATCCTTGTTTTATGGTGCAAACTAGATTGCAACACAAGGAGAATATGGAAGCCAACAAAGAAACATCAACTTAGAGTGACCTAAGTCAAACCAATTCTAAAATCAATCTCGTTGGATCAAGCAATCCCCTAACTAATCTTCCTCTATCATCACAAAATCCTCAAGAGGAAGGTCAAGTGGAGGATATCACCAATAATTCCTTCGGGATGACACAATATGAGATCATCGAAATGGTCCAAAATCCCAAATATCATAGGATTGTCAACATCATGATGAAGCTTCATCCCTCACAATATATGCTTGAATTAGCAAAACAAGGGGCTAAACTCCCTTTTGATTACAATGTGAGCACCATTGTGGAACAACCTCTTGGGATCATGTCCCCAACATCATTCACACTCCTGATTTCATCCACACCCCAAGTTGAAAGCATCACTCAATCCATCCCACAAATTACATCATCCATTGCTCCAACTTAACCCATTATTAACAAAGGGAGCACATTTCTCAATGCAATACAAACACACCCCCTTGTCAATAATCAAGATTTTGATACAAACACTATCTTGGAACAACCTGTCCCCCAAAATCCATTACAGCCATATGTCCCCCTCACCTTTCAAGATCCCAATGAACTGTCATCATCATTTCACACAACATCGCAAACCTCTTTCCCTATGACCTCGCAAGGAGAAGGTGACTTATTTGGACCAGGGGGCATCTTTGACCCTTCATCTTCATCATTTCCCCAAGGGAGTATGCCACTACTTTTCCAACACTTCCACCCTTATTGTTATCATCCAAATAACCTCTTGGTTTGGGGTTACCTTGATTATTGCCACTCATTCAAAGCAAACCCCCCGATCATCAATCAAAGCATCATACTGAATCCTACCACCTTGCCATCGATATCACAACAACATATGTAAACCATCCCAATAACACAAGCAACCATCACATCATTTAACATCCCCGAATATCTCAAAACATGGTCTCTCAAGGACCAAGCATATCGATCAAACCATCCACTACATAAATCCCCATTATCAATACAACAGTGCCTCTGATCACAATAACAAACACCATTCCAAATCTGCCACTACCACCTCTATTAAATTCAAATACGTCAAACTAATATAGCATTGTGTTACAAGCTGCCCAAAAATCTCCCTATCAAAAGGAACTCAAATAAATTCAAAATTGACAAGCTGGACAACTAGTCGCTTAACAATCACAAGCACAACAAGTTGCACAAGCTGCACAAGTATCTCAAGCCACACAAGCTACTCAAGCCACATAGGTCGTACAAACACAAGCACAAGTGCAAGTGCAAGCCAAAGAAAAAGCACAAGTGCAAGCTTAGTACCTCGAACAATAACAAGCCACCTAACAACAAGCATATCAGAAACCTTTGAAGCAATACCAAGATCAAAAAGAAGCATCCCAACTAACAGGCTCAACAACATGCATTACTAGTGCAACAGTAACAGGACCATCAACAAGCGTTGTTGGTACAACAACAATTACAAGAATACTTGGCATAGAAAAATGTGCAAATGCCATCCTCCAACACACCAACCAATCCACCCATCCCTCCAACAATCGAGCCACCTCAAAACACCTTCATCCCACCCCCTAATCCTCAAGACAATGTATCAACACAAATTAAGTTTCTTTCACTACAAGTGCTTAATCTTCAATTAGGGAAAACCACAAAGCCACCATAGAACTTGTGCCCCTATCCATTTGATAGGAGTATTGTCATTAGACCATTCCCAAAGGGATTTGAGATCCCAAAATTTGGCAAGTATCATGGAATAGGAAACCTTGAAGATCACATTAGGGAGTTCCAAGTACATTGCATGGAGGTCACATATGACAAAACTTATCTGGTGTGATTGTTCCCTTAGAGCTTAGTAGGTACCACCATTGAGTGGTTCTCTTTTCTCTTAGGAATCAAAAAATTCTAGGAAATCATGGATGCATTTGTGAAAAACTATGCCTTCAACATAGCTATGGATGTAAGCCTGGAAGAACTATCAGCTATGAAAAAATCCAAGGGAGAAACGTTTGCTTCATTCCTACAACACTAGCAATCAAAAGCCAACAAAAGTAAATGGGCCATGCCTGATGAACAAGAAGTGTGTACCATCATCAGAAATCTTGATAGACTTTTTTCCTTCCATCTCAAGATGCAATGCATCACAGCCTATGATCATTTGATCCCCAAGGTGCTCAATATCAAACGAGCTCTTATCTCACAAGGGGGAACACCTTCTTATCAAGAAAGTTGCCCATCTACCAGCTATAATGACAAACCTCGCACATGGGTGAAAAATAGAAATGTTACCAGTGATGGTGTTGTCGACACCAAAGTTGTCATCAGTGCTCCTCAGAAAAACACCCAAAAACCTCAACAACCACAAGCCAACAATCAAAACAATCGACAAGCCAACACCATCATGTAACAGCCGAACAACCAAATAGTCAACAATGTGGAAAATCAAGGTAGACTATCTCAGCGAAACAAAAATTCTCCCAAGTGGAAGTACACACCCCTTTGGGAATCAGCTGAATCTATCATGAAAATATTGGTGCGATAAAAACTCATCACAATTCCCACCTATGATAATTATCAAGAGCCCTTGGTAAAACCATCGTGGTACAATGAAAATCACCTTTGTGATTTCTGTAAGGGAAATTCGGTGCATCTTAGAGAAATCTCCAAGAATAGTGGTGCCTTCAGTAACTTCAATTTCGATTAGATTACCTCAAAGACACAAACAACTATGTCCTAAAGTGGAAATAGACACAATTCATTTCCCACATTAATCCTTTTAAGAGAAGAAAATGTAAATTCAACAGCAATGAACAACACAAGTTCTAGAAGTAGAACCATTAATAGATGAAAGATAAGACAGAAAACCATAACACACAGATTTACGTGGGGAAAACCCTTTCAGGTAAAAAACCCCACACTCAAAAGATTGAGCCATTGTATTATTCAGCAACTAAAGGTTACAATACAACTCAGGCTCTTAGCCTTTTTAGAGATTACATCTTGTTCATTCTGGATACAATTTGGTAACCAACTCTACCTCTATACATTTCTTGATCAACCTCTCAAACCAAACAATCTTCTTACTATTGCAATACCCTCACACAGTATATAGTACAGATCAACATGAGAGATCAACCATGGCATTCAATCCTTGATCAAGAGAGAATTCGACAGCATAACCCTGCCTCTCACTTCCTCTGTTTCGGCCTTCTAGCCAGCCACTCGGTCCTCACTGTATCAGTCACCTGTATCGAACAATCCAACCAAGCATCATCTTCTATTCTAGGCTATATTCATTTCATTTTTGTCTGTCGAGCTTCCTCTTAGAACTACCTCAACAAACTATCTTCCAATGGTTCCCATTTGACTCTTTTGATTGGTCGACAATGAGCCACATAGGATGGTCTTCACTTAGTCAAAAGGCTTCAATTTGTGTTGGCATGTTAGTGAGACACTAACCGTGTCTCCCTGATGCCACATAGCCCATATTGTCATTATCGCCAAGAGTTCTTCACTATCCGCTAGATGTTACATCAAGTCCAGAAAGTTATTGCTTAGACTTAAACTTGTCGCCAAGACCTCATACTGATGAACATCACTTGTATCACTATCGCTAGGACTTATCACAAAAGGCCAAGCATTCACACCAAGCTCACAAGTCATTCCAAAATGTTCATTAGTTGGAAAGACTATCGTCCTTCGCTAAGAGGTCATAATGATGTTCTATGTTACCCCGAAGTCTTCTGAAGGCCAGACATTTCATGTTTGCTAAGACTTCATACTGAGCTCAGGAGTCATATCGAAAAGTCCTTCTATCAGCAAGACTTATCATTCTCACCAAGACATCCCACCGAGTCTTCATGTTAATTTGAAGCATCCAAACGATCAGTAAGACAGGTACCACTTTCGCCAAGAGGTCATAGCGAAGTTCACAAGTCACATAGACAAGAGTATTCCCATTGGCAAGACTATCGTCTTTTGCCAAGAGATCATACCAATGCCTTCATGTTATATCGAAGCCGCCTTTCGCTAGGAGTCATACTGAACACATCCCAGAGCATCGATGAGACAAACGCCCATCGCCAAGAGTTCTTACCGAACCCTTTTGATTACCCTGATGACTCCAATCTGTGAGACATCACCATGTCGCCAAGAGTTCACGCTGAGCTCTTTGTGTTACCGTGAAGACTCCAAATGTATACCCATTGGTGAGACATTCCTTCATCGTAGAGACTTCTTCCCAAGACCTTTGACTTACCCCGATGGCCATATGCTATCGGTAAGACATTCTTCAGTCACTAGGACTTCTTCCCGAGTGTTCAAGTCACCCCAAAGCCCCTGATCGCTATGAGTCTCCCCAACACCCGATATACAATATGAATGGCCTATCGGCCAGAGATCTCCACAGGTGGTGAGAGGTTATACTAAACCAAATGTCACAAGGATAGGCTCCTTCAGTGAGACAAACACAAGGTCACAGGGACCTGAATAATTTCAATAAGGTTTCAACTGCTAGTCGGCTAGACATGTCACCAGTCTCAGTGACCATGCTTTCTTAGAGGTTTCAACCTATGAGATTGAGGCAACAATTCCAAAAATTTCCACAAAATCAAGGGACACACAATTGCTAGTTGTATGAGGTTGAAAACTTGATCCAAGACCTCATTGATGATAAAATCATAAATGTGGAACAACCACCAGGAAATCAAAATCTCAAGATTTACACAAATCTGATGCCCAATCGCAATAAGGGGAATAATAACAATGATAAACGAAAGGGTACCTTCAAAAATGTGAACCATGTGTATGAAAATGTTGTCAAATCTCTAGAAGAAATGGTCATTGTCATTACTATCAAAGGAGTCGAGGCCGATTGTGGAGTCACCACAAGAGGTGGAAAATTACCATTATAGGATCATCTCAACCTCCTAGAGCACCCACTTCCAACCCGAGATCCATTCCTAGTGGCTACAATGTCCTCAACCAGTTGAAGAGAACCCCAAATCAGATCTCCATCATGGAGTTGCTGAAGATTTCACCATCCCACAGAAAAATATTAGAAGAATCCTTGGCCTCATCTTCCATCCCCACTAATCTCGATGCAGATCAATTCCAAGCTATGATTGCACACCTCACCACACCTCACCTCCTGAAATTTTTAGAATAATACCTTCCAACACAACCATCTCACAGTCACACACTTTCATCCATAAAAAAAAGTCAAAAAAGTCTTGGTGGATGGACATGCAGGGTTGAACATATGCACCCTTAAATTAATAAAAAGCTTGGGCTTCTCCAAAGATGTTGTTGAAAAAGGAAAATGAATAACCATAAGAGCCTATGATGATCAAGAAAAAGTGTCTTAGGGAACTATCCAACTCCCTATTCAAGTAGGTCTAGCCATCATGGAAACAACTTGTCAAGTTCTCAACCTAGAATTTTCCTATAATATCCTCCTCGAGAATCCCTGGATTCATGGGATGCAAGTTGTTGCTTCCACCTTCCACCAGTGTGTAAAATTTCCATACCAAGGCCAAGAGGTCACTCTCCATGGGGATCTTAAATCCTTTTACTATTGTAAAAATTTGGAAGCCAAATATTACAAAATCACCCAAGTGCCTAAGAATGATGAGGGCCCCTCAACTCCATACATCAACCCAACTACTCTCGCCTCCACTTCTGCGATAGAGACACCCACCATCCCTGCCATCTCTGATATCAAGGTCATTATCAGGGACAATGGCTGTGGGGATTATACAATTTTGAAAAATTCTTTTGTAGTGGGAGAGTTACCACAATCTCCTAGGTCATGAGGGCGACCACAATCAAATAATGCTTCCCCATCCCAAACCTTTTTTGCAGGCTCCTCCAGATTTAGGAGTTGGGAAGACTTAGGTCAGGAAATAATAGAAGAGGACCCATCAAACCTCTTGTACCAAGAAAATAGACCAGCAACTGACCTACCTATGGATGATAGCAGTAAAGGTTTACAAATGATGCTCGCCATGGGCTATGATAGAAACCATAGGTTTGGACAGAATGACAATGGACTTCTAGTACCCATCATTCTTGAGATGCAAATGAGAAATCTTGGCCTGAGATGTACCCCTCTGAGTATAACCACATGTGGACGAATTCCCCCAGTTAAAGTAATTAATACTCCCCCTCAGCTATCAACATTCAAACTTTTCTTACCCGTATCTACAGGTTGAGTTATAGACAACTTTACATTTGACACAACTAATTTCTGTAGTAGTAGTGATAAGGAAGATTCCATAACCGATCTACCTATGCTTTCGAGGATACCTCTCTCCTCATGATTAGTACCTTATCATTTGATTCAACCAGACAAATCCATGAAATAAACCTAGTCTACCCCCACCTCATCAATTACAACCAATGAGGACCACCGGTTCTAGACACTTTCAAAAATGATGAGGCACTTTTAGAATTCATGAGACTGCAGGACACTATTCCATACAAATATTACAAGGTTGGGTTTGACATCATACTGGACACACAAGCCTATTACGGGTGTAGACACATAAAATTGTCATGGGCTTGCAACTCTTAGATTATTCAACATTGCCCCTTTCATTCTTAATAATTAATTAATTTTTAATTATTTAATTATTTTTTAAATTCATAATTCTTCTATTAATTAAATAATTTTAATTATTCAATTAATTCATTTTTATCTTTATTCTCCTCCTTGATTAATTAAATAAATTTTATTTATTTGATTACATCACTAATTAAGTCCCCTTCTTTCTAAAATTAAATAAATTCTTATTTATTTAATTTTTGTCCACTTTCCACTATAATTAAATAATTATTTTAATTATTTAATTATTCATTTGTCTTTTCTCTCATAAATTAAATAAATTTTATTTATTTAATTTGGTCCACTCTCTTGAATTTTGAATTAAATCATTATTTAATTCAAAATGATTCTTTTTGTCACATTCCTCTATAATTAAATAATTATTTTAATCATTTAATTATTCATTGGCCACCTAAATTAAATAATTTTTATTATTTAATTTCTTCAGCAACCTCTTTGTCTATGCCAATCTTATCTTCCACATCAAATCTTATTTCTTGACATCTCATTTAATCTTGGCCCTTGATTGAATTATCTCATAATTCAATCTCAACCCTTCATCTTTATCATTTTCCCTAATTTTGATCTAACCCTAGTCCATACTACAACTTTCAATCATGGCCATTGATTTAGACATCTTATTGGCATCCAATCTCAACCATCAATCCAAATCAGACATTTCCCATAAATCAACCCTCTCATAAGTCATTTGGGGGTTTTCAATTCTTTAGACATCCTTATGCTGTCAAAATTATTCTTCAATCTTCCATCTATCAGTCATCTATCATTTCTATCTCAATGTTATGCTGCTGAATTGAGCAACCAACATTCCTAAAATAGTCAATCCTTCAAAATCTTTCTTTCTTATGCAGGTGGAGAAGAGCAATGGATATTGGTTTGCTTTGCTTTCTTGTTTTAATTTTCATGCTAGTTTGTGCTCTATTGTGTTTGATAGGGTTTAGTTAATTTGTTGTTTTCAATACATTAAATCTGAATTTTTCCCTATTTACAATGGGGAAACGATTGAATCCTTTAGTCACAAAAGAAAAAAATTGAGAATAATCTCAAGGTATTTGAGTGAAAACCACACTCTAGCACTCTTTGACCAAAAATAGTAAAAAATAAAGGATGTATCCAATAGTCAAAACCTCTCCGAGGCACTAGAGGATGAAGGATTCAGTCTTCCTCTTAGTGCTCTACATCAGGAAAAGTCAGAGGTTCTAGCCGAGAAGTGCAACCCAGTCAACTTGGGAATAGAGGAAACTCTGCATATCACATTTTATGCTAAATCATTGATGTCAGAAGAACAGGAGCTCCTAGCTACATTTTTAAAGGAGAGAAAATTCAACTTTGCATGGACCTATGCTGACATTCCTGGGATTGATATAGAGATTGTGGTGCACCATCTAGCAGTCTACCTCGAAGCAAAGCCTATCAAACAAAAACTCAGAAAAATGCATCCCTAGATAGCCTTGTTGGTTAAAATGGAATTGAAGAAGTTACTTGATGCAGGATTCATACAGCCAATCAATTATCTAGAGTGGGAATCAAACTTGGTACCTATTTCAAAGCCCACTGGGGGCATTTGTATCTGCACAAATTTTAAAGACCTAAACAAGCCATGTCCCAAGGATGGCTTCCCATTGCCCAACATTGATATGATTGTAGATATGACCGTGGAACATGAGATGATTTCATTGATGGATGGATTCTTCAGGTATAACCAAATCATGACAGCCAAAGAGGACCAACAAAAAATAATGTTTACTTGTCCATGAGGGACATATTGCTGGAAAATGATGTCGTTCAGCCTAAAGAACACTGGAGCAACATATTCGAGATCCATGACATTAATATTTCATGACATGATCCATAAGACTATGGAGGATTATGTTGAATACATATTGGAAAAATCCAAAAGGAGAAGGAACCACATAATAGCATTAAGTGCCATCTTTGACAGACTTGATGGATACAAACTTTTTTCCTTAATCTAGAGAAGTGTTTCTTTGGCATACAATCAGGGAAGTTGTTGTGATACATCGTGTCCATGAGAGGGATTGAAATATATCTTGCCAAAGTAAAGGTAATCCTTGAGATGGAGGCACCTAATACTTTGAAGTAGCTAAGAGGCCTACAAGGTAGGCTCTAGTCAATCCACCAGTTCATAGCCCAATTTGTGGATAAGTCAATCCCATATTCTCACCTACTCCACAAGGGGGTAGCATACAAATGGGACGATAGATGTGATTAGGCCTTCAACAAGATCAGAGTATCTTCTCACACCTCCAGTGATTATGTCTCCAATCCCAAGAAAGCCTCTAATACTCTACATATCAGCAACAACAACTCTTGGTGCTCTCCTAGCTTAGCACAATGAAAATGGAATAGAAAGGGCCATCTATTACATCAATCAAACCATGGTAGGGCATGAGTTAAATTATTCCTTCATCGAAAAGGCTTGTCTCGTAGTGGCATTTTCCTCATAGAAGCTCAGATAGTGCATGTTAGCACATAAAATAAAATTCATTGCCAAGATCAACTCACTCAAGTACCTTCTTTCCAAATCAATGGTCACTGGAAGGATAGCCAAGTGGGTCATGATCCTATCATAATACGATATTGAGTATGTAGAGTGAAAGGCCATCAAGGGACAAGCTATTGCAAATGAATTGATAGAAGCACCAATGTATTCAGAAAATCCGCTAATTTCATAATTCCTTGATGAATCCATCTTCAACTTGAGCATAGAAAACCATTGGAAGTTGTACTTTGATGGTTCCTACACACAACATGGATATGGAGCTGGAGTCTTTTTCATCACTCCACAGGGAGATTGCATACCAAGATCCTACAAGTTGGCATTTCCCTGCACAAACAATATCACAGAATATGAGGCTCTAACCATAGGACTTAGAATAGCAGTGTAGTGCCATATCATGAATCTCAAGGTATATGGAGATTCACAACTAATAATCAATAAAGTGAATGATGAATAATAGATGAGGGATAAAAAGATGACTCCATACAAGAGATTGGTGGAAATTCTTAAGGATTCCTTCATTGTGATCACATTTGATCAGATACCTAGAGCAAACAATAGAGCAACAGACACCATGGCAACAATTGGGTCCCTATTGGAGATCCCTCGCAATGTCCCAAAGTATGAATTCCTAGTAGAGCAACTTCTCGTTCCTACATTGAAGGTACCAGAGTTAGAATTTGTGTGTGAAATCATTGGTCTCGGTGATCCTTGGTGCCATGATATATACACTTATCTAAGAATAGGAGTCCTCCTAGTTGACATAACCTCAAACCAAGTAAGAACACCTTTGTCAAGAAAGCATCCTGTTTCATCATCCTAGAAGGTACCCTTTACTGTAGAAGTGTTGAAGGAACCCTGCTACATTGCTTAAACATTGAGGAAGCCTTGACTTCTTTAACTAAGGTACATAATAGTATTTGTGGTTCACACACAAGAAAAATGACCTTGGCTAAGAAACTGTTAAGGACAAGGTACTATTTGCCTACTATGGAAAGAGAAGCACATGATTATGTCAGAAGATGTCTACAATTTCAGTAGTATGGGGACCTCATCCATGCACTAGCTCAAGAGATTCATCTGATTGTCACACCATGGCCCTTTTCATAGTGGGGGCTTGATCTCACTTCAAAAATCACTCCCACCTCATCCAGTGGACATAAATTTATCATCGTTGCCACTAAGTACTTCACCAAATGGGTGGAAGCCATCCCCATGACTTACATTACTAGAAAGTAGATATCAAAATTCATCCTGAACTACCTAATATGCCAATATAGTGTTCCATAGGACATTATCTTAGATAATAGGACACCATTCAAAAATTAGGATGTGTACGACCTATGCTACAAATTCAAAATCACACATTGCTTTTCCACCCCATATTATCCCCAAGTAAATGGCCAAGCAAAAGCTACCAATAAGAACATTCTGAAAATCCTCAAGAAAATAGTCAATGATGCAGGTTGTGACTGGCATCTACAACTAAATCACACCCTATGGGCCTATCGAACCAACATCCACACACTAGCGAGTGCCACCCCATTCTCCCTGGTCTACGAATCAGAAGCCATACTCCCCATTGAGATCAAGCTCCCATCAATAAGAATATCACTGGTGAACCTCATCACGAATGAAGAATATTGGGTATCAAGACTGAATGAGCTGGAGTTACTTGATGAACAACGTATGGATGCCCTAAACCATTTACAAGTTTATCAGAACTGACTCAAGTAGAGTTATAACAAGAAGATTAGAAGTTAGACATTCCAAGTAGGGGAACTTGTGCTCAGGGAGAATTAGAAGAACGTCCCAAATCTAGACGGCAAAGGAAAATTTGAACCCAATTGGTTGGGACCATTCATCATCACAATGAGTTACAAGTCAGGGGCATATTAGCTATCAACTCTAGAAAGAGAGCCTCTACAGGAGCCCATGAGCAACTCCCATCTCAAAAAGTTTTATGCCTAATCTTTAAAGGTATACATCCGAAAATACAAAAACATGAGAAAATGTCCTGAAAAAATAGTCACCCTAGTGAAAACTTGGTAAACAGGCATCTTGGTGACAACAAAAAAATCAAAAAAGCAAAAAATACAAAAAAATCAAAAAAAGGATTAAAAATAGTAAAGAGAAAATAATTGTCCTCTAGCGAAAACCACTTCAGTGGAGCTTTGGGAAAGTACCTTGGTGAAAAGCTAACAAACAGGAACCTTGTGTAAATAAGCACTTTTATCCACCAGGATCTCTATGGCTTGTTATGCATCATCCATCAACCCATCCATCATCCATCCCACCCCATATCTCCATCTGTCACCTATTTCCATCTATATCATAGCTTGGTCCAGTGTTCGCATCATGATCCCTTATAGTAATACTCAACCCATTCTTAAGGTCAATTTATCTTGCCTTTATCAAGGTAGTCTATCACATCATGCTGGGGGCATGTTCTCACTGGATCAGATTCATGTATATTCTTGAAGTCTTCCTAAAATCAAAAAATCAAAAAACATTAGAAAAATCAAAAAATCAAAAAATCAAAAAAACATTCAAATCATATCAAAATCCAAAAATAGGTCAAAAGGTTAATCAAAAAGTCAAAAAATAGAGTCGTCTTATAAAACTATGGGTCTCTGAGGTCTGAATGTAGTCAAGGTTGATCTTTGAATCATCCCCTAAGACACTTAGGTCAGTCCTTTAGGAGTCCATCATAATAAATTGGCAATCCATTTATTCATATCTCATCAATAATCGAATCTATGTTAGTCAAAGTTTGTGATCTTTGCATGTATAACGCAGGAAAGGCTAATCTGTTGATCAGCCCCCAAGGCCCCTAGGATAAGTCTTTAGGTTAGTCTCTTCGTAAAAATCTCAGAAAACACAAAAACATTGGAAAATAGAAAATCAAACATTTGTAAAATATCAAAAATACTAAAAACAGCCTCAAAACATTTCAAAAACTCCAAAAACATCCAAATATTTGAAAAAATCCATCTGTCCCATCTCACTTTCACCTACAATAAGCATCACTCATAATAAATCATAGTCACCCCATTCTTTGGTGAAATAGTTGGAAACAAGTCTAGCGAGTTAAAAGTGAAAACTCAAATGTCAAGGTCTCAAGTCTAGATCAATATGTAAACAATTTAGTCAACTCTTTGTGTCAATAGCCTATCATCCAATTTGTCCCAATTCAATTATCTGATATCATCATGTCCTAGGATGCATCCTTCCTACAATGGACATCAACATCAGGCATCACTGTAGTTTAAGTCTTGGCTAGCAGTATAAAGAACATTTGCTTGTTTGTTTGCTTTATCTTTGTCTTTTGACTTATCTTTTTGCACTCATTTTGAGGACCTCTCGATGATGTCCCAAACGAAGGGATTTAGAGAGAAAGAAATGGGGCAATGATCATTATCTCTTTATTTTTTGTGCTTGCTAGATATTTTGTAATATAAACTTGGTCATGCATGCTTTGTTTAGGGTAGGGAAGGTGTTTTAGGTGTCTTGTTGACCACATAGGAAGGCTTACCTTCCTATGTTTTGGTCTAAGATATTTGGAATATCTGAACTACATTTTAAATAAGGTTTTGTACACCAGGTGTGAACAAGAGTACTCCTATCTGATTGTCAAGTCAAAGTCCATCACACTAGGTGCAATGCCATCCTAATTCTTTATACCTTGATGCATTGTTCCTATGTATGTTATCAAACATAAGTTAATTGGCACTTTTAAAATCCCAACTCCTAGTAAGCAGATCACCATCATCATCGTCATCTTTTTACTTGTTGGAGTCTCTTATTTTCTTCTATCTTCTTTCCGTGCTAACATGGTACCATGACAATTAATCATAAATCATCATTGCTAATGCATCCATCTTGCATCCACAAATCATCAGCATAATTCATAACATATCATATCATATTTGAAACATTAATCATGTCACATACATTACAATTTTTTCATCATTAATATAGATTGGTTATTATAAGCATCTCATAAATCATAAACCATACATTTGCATCCATCACATAAACACAAAAGTATCATATTCCATAAAAAAAATCACCATATCATATGCATCATCATATCATCCATAAATGCATCGTCATATCATACATGAGAAAATTACTAAAAATAAAAAATTGCATCCCATACATCTCATCATCATCCATTAGGTGCATAATATAGATTTGTTAGTCTAAGCATTTGCATATTATAACATTTTTCACTATCCATACATCATCATAAAAGGTGCACAAGAAAAGATATTGAAAAATAAATGCATCACATAACATCATCACATTACATCACATAAGATAGAATCATTGCATCACATGTAGACCATCGCATATAGAAAGTAAATTCCATCCATAATGCATAAATCAAATAGGACACATCATACATTAGATCAAATCATCTCATCTCATATATATCATCAAAATAAGTACACTGCCATGGTACAAAATCGAGATCATGTGTGTATCAATACAAGTACAAATCACTCATGGGTCTATCAAAAATGAGCCCATGGATTGCAAAAAGAATCATCTCTCTGATCAAAAGTAGGCTAGCCCTGCTGACTACTCTCATCACCACCTAACCTCTCCCTATGACTCTTTGGAGGCCTGTATCTTGTCTACTATGAATACTCTGGGACCCGTGTTGCCCAAGGTACGACATGATGATAATGAACTCTATAATAATTGGCTTCTTAGACCACATCCCTATAGGCTTGTAAAGAAACTAAACTCCAGGAGGAGGATGTAGCCATACTCTCTAGCTGCTATCTTCAGCCCATCTCTAATGCTATCTGTAGCTCTATGGCCCATCTCTTCTAGATGGCCTGGTCCCACTCTATCCTCATGTGGTCTCTCACTATTGTCAAAGTAACAACCTATCCCTGCAAACCCTGTATCTAAGCATGCAACTACAAAATCTTCCCATCCCTAGGGTTTGGCTATGGTACTAGCTGAACGAGTGGCTGGTCCCGATGACCATCTTTGAGTGGTGTCAAATACCTACCCCTGTCCTAATGGCCATCTCTTAGTGGTGTCTTCTTCCTGTCCTGGTCCTGGTAACCATCCCTATGTTGCTTTAGCTGGTGGGGAGGTGATCCTCCTCTACCTCTACCTCTTCCACTATCATCGTCCTTGTCATCGTCATCGTCCCTGTCTCCCTTGCCTACTTGGCCCCACCTGTGCCTTGTACCTCAACCTTTCAGTCTCTTCCTCAGTAGCTGTGAACCAAGAATTGTCAATCTGACAAGAGGACAAAACCAATATTTGTATGCCTATGTGTTCCTTGAGTCTACCTGTCCTTGATCATAAGGCCATGGTCTAGTTGTCGGCTACATAAAGCTCTATACTACATCTGCTATCAGGATTTTCTGACCCCATGTCATATTCCTTGTAGTACATGCGAAGATGGCCATGTAGTGGTAATCAATTTGATCTCGTGTGTCCCCAAACTAGTGGGCCACTCTATCTAGTAGGTACCTCTCAATAATCATATGCTCCCTGCCCTAGATTAGCCAGTCTTGCCTAGCAAAGAATAACTGTTGAACATCATCATACCAGGCAACATGCCAAGATAGGGTCTCCACGTGAAAACTATCATCTCATCGATGACCCACCGCCAGTGCCGGATACCTACTACTCCTATGCAAGAAAATGAAATTCTACCTCTATATCTCCAGATGACTGGTTCATTAGGCTCCATGTCTACAGGTGTGACTCTCATAGGGTGAAGCACTGCAATCTGCTTCCAAGCCCAAATGTGTAGCAGTGTGACCCTGGATCTAATGGATCTACTATCACAATATGCTAACTCGTGAAGATCATGGTAAAGCAAGGCCAACATCACTAGACCCTAGGTGAAGCACTCCCTCCATCAGAGCATCCACTCCCAAGCTAGCCCCCATCCCAAGCTAAAGTATCGCCCACGTAAGTATGGTGCTACGAGTCTTGATATGATCACAACTACAATCAATCTAAACAACGATACCAAATGCTTGTAATGTTCAAGCTCAATCTGACCCTCTAAAAAGATAATCTTGTCGGTGCCCATGATATTGTAGCAGGTGTCCCTACCAGCCTCCACATCATAAATCACTCGCAATCCATGGATTGGCAAGCACAAAATGTGCCACACATCTTCCAAGGTCACTATGGCCTCACCTATCAGAAAGTGGATCGAAGAAGTGTCACTATGCCAACGCTATGCTAGTGTTGTCATCATACTAAGGTGTGTCCTAATCGGCGAGGCATAAGCAATGTACCATAGTTTGATCTCCCCCAGGTGCTCCTATTGTATCTCATCTAGAGGGGGATCCTAAGTCAATCTAGCCAAAATGGATGATCTGTGCTCTCGTGAATGGACTGGCTCCATGTCCTCCTACATCAGAAAAGTCACTGCATCAAGTTTTGTAAAAAATCGGGTTCTTGTTTGAAGTTCATGACCCCAAATTAGCATATGCATTGATATTTGCATTTGTGTCACAATTTGAAGGATGGTCAGTGGTGCTATATGGTGTTGCTAAGAACCTAAAAATTCCAAAACTCTACCGCCATGATGCAATTTTCCAGTGACCTAGTTTGACCTCTAAACCCTAAAATCTAAGCAGGACTGCCCCAGTGCTATTTGAAGCAAACCCTAATTCTTCAAATTATGCCATCGCAGTGCTATGTTCACCTGCGGTGCAGTTTGAGCCCGTGTGACACCAATTTAAGCTTTCTAGTAGTGCTATACAACACCGCTTGACTTTGTTGGACTTTGAACCCTAATAAATGCATGAAAAAATAAAAAAACAAAGTCAAGGAAAGGTGACATACCATTGGTCCTATGTAGGGAATCCTCTGGTACACTAGCACATGCTGGAAAATGTGTTATGGAAGCATGCGCTGCACTATCTCAATCAGTCCTCAAAGCTCAAATCGCAGAATTCTCTAAAGGCTATGTGTGCAAATGAATTGGAAGTGGCCCCTCAAGGCCTTTTTAAGCCTAAGAATTAGGGTTTTTGACACTGTTTGGCCATCCAGCTAGGGTTTTGCACACTCGATCCAATTTTTTGCCCAACAAAAGGTTATTTTGCATCATTTTTTCATGTTTTTTCACATTTTTGGAATCCCAAAGCCTTTTTGGATGCGTTAGGCACCTTGTCCTCTTTTTTTTTTGTGAGTTCACCCAAAAATCAAAATTTTCATCTGATCTCTTGAGGTGGCAATATACCAACATAATTTTGTCATCGGTGTAGTAGTGGGGCAATTTTGAAATTTTTTTTTTTTGAATTTTGATAGAGAATGTTTATTCTTTGAACCAACACAGTGACTACTTTGCTTCAAAGAGGGGAAAAATATAGACATGGAAAATATACCAACACACTTGATCCTGATTACTAACACTGTTTCAACCTGAATCATCTTCTTAGCTAATCATCATATTTCATCTCTTAATTAGATAAATCATTATTTATCTGATTAAATCATTCTCTTCTAGTAATTAAAGAAATCAATGTTATTCAATTAACCCTCTAGTCTTTATTTAATTAAATCTCTAAAGTCATTCTATTAAATTAAATCAAACCTCATTTAATTTAATCTAACATCATCTCTCTTTAATTAAATAAATCAAAATCCTTCGTTTAATTAAATCTAAATCACATTCTTCTCAACTTTGATTTCAATCAATCCAAAAATATAAATCAAATTGTCACATCAACTTTAATATCCTATTAAATTAATCAAATCTTGATTAATTTAATCCTAATCACCTAAATCCTCTAGATTTTTCCACTTGCACATGAAAATACAATTAATTCATTTATTAAAACTCTATTTTCTTTCAACATGGCATCTTTAGAGGAATATTCCTCCAAGTTTGAAAATCCCTCCAAGTGGTTTGTCCTTCCAAGAAAGCATTTAACTCCTTTTACATGTCCTTGTGCATTGAGCCAAGTGGCATTTAAGTCATTTTATTTCCCTCTCCAACAAGTCATTTCATGAATTTGAAAATCCACCTAATATCATTTATTGGAACATTGGCCAAAATGTGATCAACCTTCAACCTCTCACATGTTGACAAGTGGCATTTGGCCATTGGTTGAAATTTAGTCCCACATTCATCCATTTTTCCTCATTCTTCAACATTATCATCTATAAATAAGAGGCTTTCATTCTCATTTTGGATCCACAACTTAGAGCATACTCTCTTCACATTAAGAGAAAATTTTATCCATTTTATATAGCATTTGTCATCATCTTAGCTAGGTTATTGTAGATTTCACCAAGGAGCTCATTGTTCTTCATCAACAAGTGGATCAATCTTCATCAAATAATCACAAAGCTTGCAAAGGAGTTGGGAAAGGGCCAATTTCCACATCAAATAAGCATTGATTCCCCCATGGGATTGAGAGTTTGCATGTTTAAATAGGATTTCATTGCTTTTCTTGTTTTGTTCTTCATTTTCTCCCAATTTTGAGCATTGTAGATGAATTTCATGGAGAATATTAGTTCTAACTTGCATATGGATCTAATATTATGTTTGTTTCTTATGTTTGTGTAGGTCTAGGATTGGGGTTCACAATAAGTACCTGTTAGTCTTTGATCAAATGGAAATGGAAGTCACCTCAAGAAAATAGGAATGCAATATTTTCCATATGGTAAGTGCTCCATCTCACTGAAATGAATGTAACCATCCATGTTGACGTACATTGCATCCAAAAGTATATAGGAACAAGAACAAGCTACATAGATCACTCCAACATAAAACTAAGGAAGCATTAGCACCAATAGTAGAAACCTCCCCACAATGTTGAAAAGGAGAGCCAATATAGGTACACTAAAACTATGTGAAAAGAAGAAGTGTTTGTAGGAGAAACAACCTACAAATAAAAGGGTGTGCAAACTAAGGAAAACAGGGAGAAAAGAATCACTAAGATTCATAGTTGTTGTGGAAGGGACACTCACTTGATGAAGGTGTGTTGGCAAACCAAAGGTAAACATCAACCTGCCATGGCACTTTATATCATAGTTCAACTACAAATGGTAGAACAAGATGTACAAAATCGTAAAACAATATTACCAGAGTGACACTTTATCTCAATGTGTCTACATAAGATAGTCTACATACAATGGAAACCCATGATGTCCAAAAAAGGAATACACGCTAAAAATACAAATATTTGAAAGAGAATGAGGAAACTAGTAGCAACATAATGAAGTACACAAAAACACATGCACTTTAATAAAAATGGCACCCAAAAAGGAGTTTAGATGCATAAATATGGCCTGTCAAAGTCTCCAAAATGAGAACTAAACATCAACAACACTAAGAAAAAATAATTCTTTAAAAAACCAGAAGTTCAAACTGAAAAATACCTATACCGCTACTAAGAGCATGGAATTCTACCCTATTTTAAAAAAAATGTACTAGAAAATATTGTCATACAACCGAGATATGGCCTCTAGAAGATAGGGTGCAAATCTAAAAATCCCAATGGAGATGAGCTGATTAAGGCTAAAAAATAATCTTTCACCAAATTTAGCAAAAAACTACCAAAAATAGAAGTCTACCAAGTTTAGAGGTGCTAGGAAAAAATTCCTCCAAGTAGGTTGCATGTGGCATTATTCTGCAAAAACAAAAGTAATGTTTTAATATATATTTTTTTAAAATAATATAATATTTTTTATTGTCTTTTTTAACTTTAAAATAATAATTAATTAATTACACTTTATTAATTTTACTTAGGTCCTAATTAGGTTTTCCTTTCAGGATTTTTCATCTTGCTCTATAAAATCAAGTTATCTCATGTAATTCCTCATTACCAATATACTTTTTTGCACATCAATATGCCAATTGCTATTGCATGTTTGATTTTCTCCAGTGTAGAAGGATAATCTAGGTTTTGTAGGTGATCTTGGTTTTATAGAGTTTATTTGAAACTCTAACATGGTTCAGAGCTCTGATACCATGTTAGAATTGTGAAAAACACGAGCCACAAGATCAAACTCCACACAAGAGACCTGCAAACAATATATGCAATATTCTTCAACAAGAAAAAGCTACAAAATGCAAAAGACTATGAAAATGGTATGAAAGCTTGAGAGAGTAGAAGAGATATAATACATTGAGAGTTGAGTGCTAAATAGGAGAAACCCTAAATGGTAAAGGGATTAGACCATGACAAGTGTCAACATCTCATGCAATGAGAGAGAATGATCTAATCATAGCTCACTTTAGTTAATTGAATAAAGAACTCCTAAGTTTTGCTTAAGTGCATAAGAATGAATTAGACTAATAATTAATTAAAGATTAATTAATTATTAGCTAATCCATGATTACTCTAACGAAGGCCATCTTCAAGAGTGTCCATATCATTTTTTCTATCTTAGATAAGGAGCATTGAGTATGAGGCAATCCTACTTCATGTAAAAGAAAGCTTGATAGTGGAGTACAGGATAGAATGAATGTTTCATACAAGGGCAAAGGGATAGGATGTTGATAACCAAATCCCTTTGTGGAAAATTATGGTGTGAGATATATAGTATCCTTAACTTAACTCCTTGCTATTTTTTTTGTTGAATCCTTGTTTGGAGAGAAGTCATAAACCAAGGCCATATTATGTATCCAAATTGGAAGGAGTTGAACATAGTATATTATTAATTTTGTACAAATCAGATATATGAATACTTTTGGAAGAGGACACATCATTATTGGTGGGGGAAGGAGTTTAACAATATTTGCAAGGATGTCAATCCATTTTATATGATGGAATATGAGGTTGAGGGGAATCATTTTTATGTATAACAAATGATTAGGGGATGAATTTAAAGGAGCTTTTTCCTTGCAAGAGGAAAAAATCATATTTAGTGATGGTATAATCGGTTTCATGGATTCTTGTTATAGATAGGGGGTGGATGTTACATGTGGTAAATTTTGGTTTGTGTCTAAGCTTGGTGGTGGGATTTCAATATAGATTCTTAATTTATATTTTCATGGTGGAAATAGGAATGTTAGGTGAGTGATGAGTGGGTAAATTATTTTTGAGGAATTTGTCAGTGATTTATTTCTCTTACAAAAAGATACCTTCTCTAGGAAGAGATATATTGGGAGAGAAAAAAACATGAGCTTTATCATTAGTTGAAGTAAGGTTAGCAAAGGAAAAAATAGGAAACATCAACCAAGGATTTTAGGGCAGATAATATTTTTCCAAAACAATTAGACATATTGAAAGGAAAGTGTTTTTCCTTCTAATGCATCAATAAAATAAAGAAGATATTGAACTATTTGGAAGAGATAATTAAGTTCAATATAATTCTTAATTTTATAAATCTTCTAGGAAAAATTGATAGAATACAGTTGTTACAAAACATATTAGTAGAGATATAGATTAAATTTGAACAGAAGCCAGAAAGATGAAACTATCACACAAATTTAGATTAAAAAGGACAAGATGAGGGTGAGGGAACCCTAGTCTAAAAATGTAGGAGATTAAATTTTAAAAGATGTGAACAAGTAAAACAACATCAACAAATCTTAGACTATGACAATCTAGGTCTAAAACTAAATAGAACTCAAAAAATTTGAAGATGCCTTAAATTGTTAATAAGAACACACATGCATGAATTTAGTGTTTTAAAGTATTTAAATAAGCACAATAGGTTCAATTCACTTGAAAAATGACTATTTCTAGAATGTAAAATATGATACCCAATTGAATCTATTTATGAAGTGCTAAAAACATAGTGCTTTAAGTTTACACAAGGAAATATGATTTGAAATGTTTTAATATTTCAAGTTTTTAAACATAATATGAATGCAATTTGAGAAAATAAATCAAATAACCTAATACTCAATCACATTATAGACTAATAGTTGTATAGATCAACAAATTGTGAATGTAGGAGATTTCAAGTTCACCAAAACTGTGAGATGGTGAAACAAAATTTCCATTGCTAATGGCTAACCTAAATCATGAAAATGTTCCACCATTGGCATATGAGGACACAAAAGTAACAAGGGAGAAAATATTGCAATGTTTTCCTCAAGGAATAGCTTGAATACTTGGTCATGATTTTGATTCCTTTATTGTTTACTTGATTGATGAGTGATGCGTATTTAAGAATTTGATGTCGTAAACTATGAAAAAAAATACTAAAGAATAAAACTATCATACAATCTAAGAAACATAGAACAAAAAATTAGAAATGGGAAGAAGGGTTGAAGAGTGTACATATGAGAGAACCTGAGATTAAAATATGAGGAAAAATTTGTTGGAAAATGGTGAGAACCATAATCTTGAAATGCTTCTTTTCATAGCATCAAAGTATGTAGAGGATTGTCATAGTTTGTAGGTCTTTCCCTACCAAGGTTATCTTCCAAATTTTGCCAGTCTGCAAATAATCACTTTCTCCAATTCGATGAAAGAAGGTACTTGAATGCTTGTCTTAGGGTTTTGAACTCTTGATATTTCCAATCCACTTGAATCCACTTTAGACATGTTAATTGCAAGAAGAATAAGGGAAGAAGGGTTGTATCATATATGTGTTGGAAACACAGTTGTTGTTGCACCAAAAGATTGACCTGTTAATGCTTGATACAACTGCGAGAGTTAACAGATCCATGAGAGGCAATTAAGCCATGTCACGAATCCCGAGGGGAGTGTTGACCATTTTCCAACAATATCCCCCTCAACGTTACCCGAGGGGATCTGAACCTGACACTTTTTCCTCTGATACCAATTGTTGGAAACACAGTTATCGTTGCACCAAAAGATCGGCCTGTTAATACCTGATACAACTATGAGATTTAATGGATCCACGGGAGGTGGTTAAGCCATGTCACAAATCTCGAGGGGAGAGCTGACCATTTTCCAACAATATGTGCTTACCTTGGTCAAACCTAATTTTGTTGTTTCCATCTCCACAAATGGAAATTTAATGCTAATGGTAAAGATTTCTTACCTTGGGTTTAGAAAAGGAAAATGGATAAAAATCAATGATAAATGATAAATGTTGTAACTTACCACTTTTTTTTCATTCCTTATTGGACTGTGGTCAATTGGCTCATCTCATACAAGGAGAAATTGAACATTTCATGAAGATGTTGTAAATGTTAGTACTTATAAAAATAATAGGCATGAAACTCAAAATATCTTATTATGCATAGACATGAATTTGTTGATATTTTGTGGAAATGATCTTGTCTAAAAGAGAATTATAGATAATCTACTTATTCTACTCTTGAATTTTTTTTGATTTCCATTAAAGTTGCTTGAGAGAGATATATAAAAAATATTAGATGTTCAAATGGAGGGGAATAGTTATAATTATATGAGTTTCAACATATTTCACATTAATTTTTTGATAAGGAACCAAATGATTTCCAATTCATAAACACCTTAAATTTTGAGATTTAAGGCCTTAATAGGGAAGACAAGGGTGATGATTCCCTAGTCTATCCCTATTTCCATTTTAGATGCTCATTAAATGGATATTTAATTTAATTTCCTAAAATTAATACAATTTCCTCTAAACATAAATAAAATGGATGATTAATAGGAAAAAATAGGCACAACCACTTAGGGGGAGCCAAATATAGTCTAAAATTTTGAAGGGTGGCAATATATGATTCTACAAAAGTGACCATATTTTTTTATGAAATGATATTTTTGAACAAATTTTTGATCGAATGATAGTACTAAACCTAATACACTTGAAGAGGCTAATATTCAATCACATTAGAAGGTCATGAATGCTAGGTATAATTATTTGATAAAAAAGTTAGACGTGGGAAGTTTTCAATCTATCTCGAGGAAAAAATCTCGTAGGCAACAAATGGTTTCTCAAAACAAAATACAAGGTAGATGGATCCATCAAAAAATATAAAACATGACTTGTTGAAAAGGGCTATTCTCAGTAGGATGACATTGATTATTAGGAAACCATTGTACCCACTACAAATCTCAAAACAATCTGAGTTATTTGCACACTAGTAGCATAAAAAATTTGGAAGCTTCATCAAATAGATATCAAGAGTTCTTTCCTAAATGGTGATCTAGAAGGAGAAGTATGCATGACCCATCCTGAAGGCTTCATTTGTGAGCATCATCCTCAAGAGGTATGTGATCTCATTAAGTCACTTTATGGGATTAAACAAGCCCCTAGGGCATTGTACACAAAAATAGATGGCCAACTTTTGTAGCATGGTTTCACTCATAAGGTCCCTCAAATCTAAATTTGTATATTAAGAAGATAGGCACCAAGATTTTCATTCTTTTTTTTTTTATGATAGATGATCTTCTGATCACAAGGAGCTTAGAAAATCTCATTGATGATGTAAAGAGTGATCTCAAAAATTCCTTTGATATGACAAAATTGGGGTTACTTTACTAGTGTCTTAGCTTGGAGATATGGAATAATACACATCATATAAATTTATATCTACCGAATGAAATATGCCAAGACACTACTGAAAATTTTAGAATATCAAATTATAAACCCATGTCCACTCTCTACTATCAGCTTGTTGGGATTCTCATTTACTTGACTTATACTAGAATAAATTTATGCTTTTTTTTTAGCTATCTTTCTAGATTTATCTAGGAGCCAAAGTAATGTCATTGGGTTGCAACTAAGCATTTTTTGAGATATGTCTGAGGTACACTTGACTATGGCCTATAAAACAAGAGGAAATCTCTATTCTTATTCAAGGGATATGTTGACCCAAACTATGTTGGATCTATTAATGATAATAAGTCCACTATAGGATATTTTTCTCATCTTGAACCTGGACCCATTTTGTGGGTTAGTAAGAAGCAAACTATTGTTTCTCTCTCATCCAACAAGGTTGAATATCATGACACACAAGGAGATATGTACAAAGTGATTTGATTACATTGCATTATAGCTGACATGAATATTTTTGAGGAAAAGTCACCTATTCTCTATTGTGACAATCAGGGGGTATTGAAGCTTATGAAGAAACTAATTTTTCATGAGAGAAAAATCATATTAAGGTCAAATATCATTACATTCATGAACAAGTCATGCATCGCCAAATTTAGCTCTAGTACTTCCCCACAGATTATCAGATAGTTGATATACTTGCCAAGTCTCTTGGAAAGGCAAAATTTGCATTGTTTCACAGGTATATTTGTAAGAATAATATAATAGGAAAGGAATGCTAGCTTTGATTATTACATTATTTTATTGTTAAGTGATTATAGGTATAGTTAACTTCTTTTAGTTAAGATCTTTTGTTCCAACTACCCACTTCCTTTTTGTATAAATGATTGTTGCTATGTTTCCATTGAATCATCAAGTTATTGAGTTTTTTAGTTCCTAAATATAAATTTTGATTTCATAGTCATGATAATACTAATTTCAATTCAAGTTAGCCTTTTTTAGCTAGGGTAGCATCTACATTAGTACCATTATACCTTCATCTCCTAGTTTGAAGGATCTTATGCCTTTTATTTCATAAGAAACACAAGATGTGTGGGTGGTTCTTCATCCTTTCCTTGTTTGAATATTTTAAGTGGATTACTCCTTATTCCTAGGGGTAGATGATTTTTATTAATTGTAATAAGGATTTGAGAGATTAATTTTTGTATTGTGTAAAGGACCCTTTTATGTTTGTAGTGTCCCATCGTTCAGTCGTCTTTGGATTCCGAGTAAGTTTGTTTGCTGATTGGGTTGTCCGATTTAAAATTATTTGATTAATGTTGTTGTTCTTGGTTAAATAACATACTGAAAAAGATCGCCCAGCAAAATTGCAGAATTGTCAGACATAACTCTGTTATCATCAAGGCTATGTCTAAAAGACTGGAGAAAACCTAGAAGAGAGCTTTGATTGTCGACCTTGATCAGGAGAAAGACCAAGATGAGGAAGTTGGGATATCCAAACGTACCAGATCTAGCACGAAAAGGAAAGTCCAGACTACCCCTAGTATGGCTCATATCTTTATGGAGGGGGCTCAGGAAATGGCGGACTTGGAGGAGGTTGCGGATGAGCTCCTGAACTCTATGAACTAGTGGTGGTCGGGCCCTGCTTCTTCTGTTTGTTGGTTGTTTGCTGGCTTCTTTGAGGCTTTTTGTTGCTACCTGCTGATGCTGGTTTTATTCTCTGTGGTAGTTTTTTTGTTTTTTGGACCGTAGTTTCGGTCTTCTCCTATTTTGTTACTTTGTGGTTTCGGGTCCCTGTAAAACCCGTTTATCCCCCTTTTATCAAAAACATATTGAATAAAATGTTTTATAAATAAAAGGTTTACCTCTGATAAATAACTAATTAAATAAATTAATAAGTGAATAAATTTTAACTACTCTATTCACTCTCATGGAATTGCGAGACAAACGTTAAATGTGGTTTATAGTGATACCATCAAGTGGGTTTTAAAAGAAATGGGTAAATTATAAGAAAATTGAAATACAAATGCTCATCCATCTTGGATCCATCCATAGATATTTAAAAATATTCCTTTTTAGTGTTTATCATAAAAGAATAACAAACATTCTAAACCCTTATTATGACAAAAAATGCTATACCCTAGAAAGGACCGTAACCTTAATTTTTATTACCTAAAGAAAAGTTTCTTTGTAGTCATATATTATAATTGGTATTATAATTATATGATTTTTCACTCTTGATCATGTCAAGCAAATGTTAAAATGAAGTGGGTATTTTTATAGGAGACATTCTTTCCATAATATGGAAACCTAAGTATGAAATCATAATACCATAATAATATCCTACAAACTTTAAAAGATGCCTAAGTTCCAATGTAAAATTAGCATTTAAGATAGAGTTATCTTGAAACATCAATATTAAACTTTTAATTTGATCGAATCAATAATCTATTTTAATGTCAAACACATTTGCAATGTTTAGTTGAGATCATGGAATAAAATTAAATGCAATCCATATTTTAAGATTCTAAAAAGAACTATTATAAGTAAATGGGATGAAAAATTAATGCACGACAATAGAGTGCATAGCGGTTACTTCTTCATATAGCTCCGCAGCTAGCAAACTGGTCAGGCACATACTGGTGCTCAGACGCACTAACACACGACTAATGATGTTTTTTTTTTTGGACTATGAATTGCCTCAAGGAGGGCACCTTAGAATGGAGTCATTTTCTTTTATTGATGTTTACAACATGTTGGGGTCTGCACCATGCACTCGATAATGGTGGTCAACATACTTGTGTGGGATACGTGTTGTGTTGCATGAGCTGCTCGAGTTGTGTGGAACAATAAAACTCTCTTGAGAGAGTCTTTGGCGAGGGGATGCACTCAAAACGAAGAAGAGGGTTCTCTCTGTGAGTTGGCGGGGGGGGTGTGAATGGTGGAAATATAGCATTTTTTAGGAGATCACATCCGGGGAGGCATCCATCAAAATGAATACACGCCTTGCCACTGCTTTCTTCCTTCTGCGTTCATGCCAACCAGTGCATTTGCAATGTCTACCAATTGCAACTTCTAGCATGGAAAGAGAATTGCTATTGAATTGTTGGAAGAAGCGAAAGTGGCAATTGTTCGAGGATTTGGATCTCGGTAAATTTGGTTAAAACAGGTTATTCTTCTTGTTGTGTTTTATGTTCTTCATATCGCGTGCCTTATCTTGATGAGTGTTGCTTACTTTGTTAAGAAGACCGTGTTGAATCCAGTATTTGTGATAACAACTGCTCTAGACTTACCCATCTTTCACGGTGGTAAACCCTCTCCCTCCCTGGCACGACTGGCAGATTACTTATCTCAAATTGTTTTATTTTGCATCTCCAATATTTTCCTCAAGTCTGTCGAATCTTGCTTTAATACTAAGTATTCTTGATTCTTTATCCAGCGTATCTTTATACGAACAAGTTGCCCTTCTGTACAATTTAAGTTAACCATGAATTTGATTTGGTGGTAAATATATGTTTGTTTTTTTTAATAAGTCTCTAGTCCTTTATTAATCTGTACTAATCGAGTCTTCCCTCCTTGCCTTTACTCACCCTCGTGTCTTTCTCAAGCTTGGATTGTATGCCCGTGTTGGTATCCGATTTGTTTAAGTCTCCAAGGCATTATGTGCATTCGACCCTACTGTATCAGTAATTCAATGCTGAGTATAGTGTTCATTCGTTGTTGCTTTGTTGAGATAGGTGCGTTCAGAGTGTGGTCTGCCTCCTTGTTATTCTGGACTATACCCCTGATGATCAACTATATATGTAATACAATAAGGGTGTGAATGTGTGAAGTATGTGCAGCTCTCATATGCTAAACTTGCATGACTGTGTACACTCTGAACACAAGCAAGCTTCCAATGTTAGGATGGGTTTCAAAGTGCTTCATTAATTCAAAGTTTTTGATACCTTCCTTGCAAAATCCATTTTGTGCACATTCTTTAGCCCGTCACATCTGCAGTACTTGAAAATAGAATGTTGTAGAGGTTTAAATAATCTCTCTGACTCCATTATCAACCTGTCCCAACTGTGGCACTGGAACATGATAGGAAGTTTAAAGGTATAAATGACTTGCTTGATTGATTTGACAATCTATCATAATTGCAGCACTTGAATATAGAAGAGTGTAAGAGCTTAAAAATCCCCCCTGATTCTCTTGGCAGTCTATCACTGCCACAGTATTGAGACTTTGGAGGGTATTAATTTATATAATTCCTCTAATACCATTCGCAACCTATCACAGCTGAAGTTTTTAGACGTTAGAGAGTTTATAAGTTAAATAACCTTCCTAAATCCGTTGGCAGCCTGTCATATCCTGTAGTGCTTGAAAATAGAATATTGTAGAGGTTTAAATATTCTCTCTGATTCCCTTGTCGACCTGTCTCAGCTACAGTACATGAACTTAATAGGAAGTTTAAAAGTTTAAATAACTTGCCTAATCTTTTGGTGTCCCCTGCAATCATTGCATTCTCTGAGACCACAATTTTCTTTTGAGGTAATCTGTTATACAGTTCACGTGCCTTGCCTATGCTTACGCATTTTGCATGCAAGTCTACCTGGGCGCTTGTTACAGTGCAAGCCTACCTTTCAGTTTGTTTCATTTTTCTTCACCAATTCTTTCCTCAGAACATTGTCGATTGCTTTAAATGATGGAAATGGTGCACATATCTCAGAGTAATTTTCTCTTGCAACGATGTTGGGAAAGTGTGGTTTAGTCATTGGGTGAAGCATAGGCTTGAAATTAGTAATTTACGTGATATACTCCCTTTACCATATATTATAATGCACTTTTAATTCATGTCCATTTGATGAAAATTGTGCATGTCATTCAATGTATATGTAGTTTTGGTCAGTTTTTCTTTCTACATTATATAATCTGTTGTATAGAGATAATATTAGTGTGCCCAATAATATGTCATTTGATGAAAGATTCTTAGGAGGGCGTATATGTATTTGAATATGTATCTATAATTATATATGTAAATTTGTATAGTTAAAAGTGTATGTTATTAATATTAAATAGTTATGTTTGTTTTTTATTAATTCTGCAATTTAGAAACCTGTCCTTTTATTTAAAATAGATATATCACCATCACATTATGATGTGCACCTCTGATTCTTTTGTGTTATTCAGACCTACTACTTGGTAGTGCATGACTAAAATATGGGTAAATTAGATAGTGCTAATGTTAGTGGATATGAGTAAATTATTATGAAATAAGTTCATAGATACTGCATGTAGATTTTCAAGTGATTTGACCAATTGAAAGTATAGAACCCTTTTCTTTGTCATTTTTTTTCTTATACTTACAAATTAGTTATTGAAGTCATGCTTGTTCTTTAGTTGTTTCAAAGTATATAGAAAAGAAAAGAACCAAATGTTATTATTAATAAAGTTCTAACTATATAAGTGAGTAGTAGGTGAAGTTAAGGGAATTAATCATCTCTTAATTAGGTAATTTAGGGTGATGGTTAGTTGATGGTGTAGATAAATAACCGAAAGTGCTAATTAATAAGAATATAATAATCATTTGAGTATAATCAAGCATAAACGAATAGATGCAATGCATAATTAAAGATTGATTATTGAAATGATTAGTATCTTTTAACTTGTTTAGTTATATGCAAATTATTTGGTTTTAGATTAGAAAGAGTTATTTGGTTTGATTGGATACGATTGCTTGTTTTAGAGGGAAATGACTTATTTATATTAAAAGTACCAGTGAAATGAATGAATCTTTTTGCATTGATTCTTGAAATTTTGTTATGTCTAATCATTAAAATAAGATTAAGGTTAGGCAAGGAACTTATAGAAGGAAATGTGTTTTCTTAAAAAATGTACTAGAATGTTTACAACCTCTTTGTCAAATGATATAGTTCTCATTGGGTTATAGGTTTTGGATAAAATCTATTTTATCTTGCTAACAAATAGTTTCCTTTGATGGATATAATAACCTTGATGATCCACATGTGTATAGTGAGAGAGGATAAGGATTTAGTCTTGAATTTGATTAATTGAAACTTTCTTATGATTTATTATTGTGAGTTAAAATGTCTTTGTAGTGAATAAATGAATAAAATGTAAATCGAGCGTCTATTAGTCTTTATGGTTATGAATGTTTTCAGATATATTTAAATGTGAATTTTAATGGTTATCATGATTGATTGGATTGATCTTCGAATTGAGATTGTGTATCGTTGATTGTTGTCGTTGTCATAATTGTTGTCTTTGTTAAGGGTGATTAGTTGCCATACTGCAAGGGTAGCTTGAGAGAAGAAATAGAGGTCTCCCTTGGACACCCAATTGAATTTGTGTCAAAATTGATTATGTTTGCTTCGATTGAATCTGATGATCTCTTTATGATGAGGCCACTTTTATTCTACTCCTTTTGATTTATGATTATGAAACTTATATGGCCTTTTGGTGGGGTCCCTGATGATAGTCTTCCTTATTGTATTAATTCTGATTGAGGAGACTTTGTTGCATTGTCTTTCTTGTGGTCATATTTGAGATGGTTGGGAACCTGATATACTTGAATTACCTCCAATAGAAGGTTGTGGATTTATGATGTTTTTGGCTTCCAGAGGAAATGAAGGAACTTGACTTATGTTGATTTTTCCACAGTTGTTCCATTGTGATTTATTGCTCTTATTTTAGATTTTGAGCTCATGGGTAGTACTTTGTACTATGGTGTTGACTGTTGATGTGGTGGGTGGTACCTCCTTGTTCTTGATTTCAGTGATATGGAATGGGTTTGCGAGATGGTTCTTGCCTCACATGTTGTGTGATATGTACTCCTTGATTTTTATGTGAGATTAGGTACACCCCTTGCATGTTTTGATTTGGTACCCATAGGGAGAGTGGCTCTTCATGGGAGCCGGCGCACAAAGGGGCTGTTTGGATAACCCATGGAAGAGTTTCTTAAGCAAGTGATAATGTAATTAATTAACTAGTAGGTTGGGTAGATAAACACTAAACAAGATTAATTATGAGCCTCACCCATACTGTTAGTGCTTTCATAAGCTAAGGATGGGATGAGAAGACCTAGTTGGTAAGATCACTACCTTGTCCTCACAAAAGGTAAGTGGTCCCACATGAGTCACCCTATGAAGTGGTGCCTTGAGATAGGCAGCCTGGATAAACATAGATGGAGGTGGTATCTTGTGATAGGTTGCCTAGATAATCCATGTAAGGCCATGCGATGACACTCTCCTATAGTACCCATTTATTTCCCCTTGTTTGGTTGCCTCTGGGAGTGTTGTTTGAATTGTTGATGTTGTTGAGGCAATTGGTTCTTGGTGATTGTTGTTGAAGCCCCCAGGTTCTATCTTTTAGTGTTGCATACATGCCTCATGGCAACTTGATTGGTGTTAATGAAAGGTGCCCTTGATATTTATTGTTGGTTGATATTGTGATTTTATTTGAAGACTGGGATCCTATTGTTGTTGGCACCTCTTATAGTTATTTAGTGTTGAGCCATAATCTTGACATTTGGATTTGTTGAAATTTTCATTATTTTGTTTTGGCTAAGTGATGGAAATGTTATGATTTGTTGTCTTATGTTGATGATATCCTTGTTGTGGAGTTTGGTTTGCTATTGGTTCATTTAATTATTTTGGATTGCGGTATGGGGATCTTTCTTGTCAACTCCTAGCATGGGGGTGGACTTTCAGGTCCACGTGGTTGGGTGGAACGTGCTGTGCACCCCATTAGGTCCCCAACCAAGGATTGAGTTGTGTAGATGTGTGCCTCTTGTGGATTCCAGGATTGTACCCGAGTCAGAGTTGATCTTGTTACTTTGTATTAACCTCTTCAATTGTATTAATCCATCTTATTGTATCATTCCCATATATGTTGAGGAACACATATGTATCAATGTATCTCTTATACGATGTAACTTTCATTATCATTGTAATGATTGTAACCCTTGACCTAATTTATGATCTATGATGGATGTTTGTCATTCATGAAATGTATATAAATACTTGGTACTTTTATGTGTTAACATTTCATAGTATGTAATTCTAAATGGTGTTGTATCTATGGAAATATACTCCACAATTGGAATATTGAACTATTAATAAAATGTTATATGTATCTTTTTCATCTCTTTTGATTAGGGATGGTTGGATGTTATCTTTATGTAATCTCGATTCGTTTGTTCTTGTTATGGTATTAGTTTTAGGACTCTGTGATCATCTCATGTACCCCAAAGGACGTAATGGTCATTGTGAAATTGTATAATTGCTTTATTTGCAATATATGTTCATGTTTATCTTATGAATTGTTATTCTTTCAAAAAAAAAAAAAAAATTGTGTTGTAATTTGTTGTTTCTGTTGTCCTTTGGGGTTTGCACAGAGGGGTGTTATATATATATATGAATCCTTTCCAATAAAATATTTCATTTAATTTTAAAAAATAATAAATATGGTCGATGTAGGATAATTTTTGTGCTCCTCTATGAAGAAAATAAAAATTATTTACATAAATTATCTATGATAATTAAGTAAGTGCAATCAATCAACAAAATATTAACCTAGAAAATATAGTTTAGATAAATTATGTAAATTGAATGAATAGATTCAATGTGCTTATATCCATGATTTATGATAGATCGATGTTGTTAATGGTGAATCAATTCACGACTATCATAAATTTATTTTCTATTTTTTATTTAATACCCATAGTCTAGACTATCATATAAATTTATGTATATCAATAACAAGAATTGGTATTTCATTCTAGACTACCACAAAATTGATCTCATGCATATTTTAGTTAATTTGAGTTGTACATATTTTATTTTATATAAAGTGTGCCTAAGGACCTAGTCATCCACCTTCAAGATACATAAATTTATCAAGGTTGTATCTAGAGTCATCATTGTTTAGTTTTTTGATAATTTAGTTGAATAGGTACTTATAGATTAAACCCCTTGGTGGAATATGGTAATGGTAATGAGAATGATTGACAACATTATGTGAAGACATATTTATGAAATATATGATGATGTTGTAGAATTGATTAGTTTTTAACTCTTTAGAATTTAACTATAGTATAATTATTTCTTGTTTCCTTGGATTACATTAACATGTGTTATGTGCACAATAATACTATTGAAATAATACATAAAATATATCATGAAATGTGTTTTAGGTTACCTCATAATAGATAATAGAAAATGGTTAGAAAGTTTCAATTTAAATTTAATACCTTGGGTTGTAGGATTTATTTCTAGACTCCTTAGGATTGATTTAGATCAAGCCTATGTGGCTAAAAAATGATCCATAAGGATAATACAATTATCTACAAATAAGGATCAAATGTATAGAAACCAATTTTAATAAGGTGAAATAAAATTGAATATGTAGTAATTATATGGACATTAACACAAACAAAATGAAACAAAGATAGATAAGAATTGGACCACAAGACAAACCTAAAGAAAGAGTATACCATTTGATATGTTATTAAATTAAGATATTCCCAGGAAATTATGTAAAAGCTAAATAAGAAAAGGAATTTGTATGCTAATTTCAAGATTACACAATAAAATAAGCTTACTTTTTAATATATTTAAAATGTAAGGAAACAAAAAAAAATCCTTAATATCTCTCTAATAAAATATATAATTAGTTGTGAAATTTCAAATTTATTTTTATCAATAAAAGAAAATTAATGATTGTTTGACAGAGTGCAAATAAGTAATAATATTCTTATTTTTATTTACAATTATTATTCTTCATATATAATATATGTATATTTTTTATTGATATATATATGAATATATGACCTTTCCAAATTCTTGGCTAGATTTTTTTTTTTCCTTAATAACATATATAGTCAATGTGGGATAGTTTTGCCGATAAGGGCATGGTTCAGTGGTCAAGTCGCTTGTTTGTAGTGATGGGCACTAGGGTTCAAACCCTCGTTGGGTCAAAGTGTTGGCAGGGCTTGTGCCTTCGCTGGGCCATTGCGCTCGTGGGTTTGGTAGTTTCTTGTACCCGGTTCATAGCTCTGCTCAAAAGCATTTACCCCTAATAATATGGGTGCATTGCACCTTTCAAAAAAAATGTAGGATAATTTAAATGCTCCCATGCGTAATGAAAATAAACATGTATAGATAAATTATCTTGGATAATTAATTAAATGTGATCCATTAGTGAACAACTATTCTTAATAGTATAGTTGGGATGAATTATGGATATAAAAATATGGAAATTAAATGAGCATATTTAGTATGCTTAGCTATAGGATCGATAATTGATAATTTTTGTTTATGTTGAATCAATTCACCACAATTAAAAATGTAATTTCCCTAGTTTCATAAAGTCTCATAGTTTGAACTATCATAAAATATTATGCAAATAAATAGCAAGCCCTATGAGTTTGACCTTGACCACTACAAACTTCATCGCATGCATAGAATTGGTTTTAGTTGTACATAATTTATCTAATAAAGAGTGTTTCTAGGTTCTTACTCATCATCACCTTCTAAGTACTTGAATCTATCAAGGTAGTGTCTATAGACATCATTGAGTATTTTGTTGACTCGTTGGATGAGCATGTTCTCATACATCAAACCACTTGGTGGAATGAATTGATGGTAATTTAAGAATTATTGATAAGATTATCTATCATAAATGTTGATGCTATAGACTTGATTCATTTTTAACCATGTCATAATTTAACTATGAGCTCATTATTCTCCTTTTTATTAGAGTCTTATATTTTTAATTACACAATTATTATCTTTAAATACCATGACATAACAACATGTCACATGATAACTAATAGAAAATGGTAGGAAAATTTTAACTTAAAAATAATGTTTTAAATTTTAGGGACCATTCCTATGCTCCTTGGGATTGATCTATATCAAGCCTAAGTCACACACAAATTATCTATAAGGGTAAGGTATTGATTTATAGATAGAGATCAAATGCAAGGAAATCAATTCCAATGAGGTGAGATAAAATTGAATAGGTAGCTATTGTAGGCAAGAGGTCACGAGGTCTAGTCTTACAACCGTCCCCGTGGTATCGGAGGGCATGTCACGCCAGCACCACCGGTCATGTAAAAAAAGTTTACCAGGTTGCACTGCAGTTTATAGAGGGATGGATACCCGACCAACTCCTACAGTCTAAAAAAAGTAAATAAAAATTGAATAGGTAGCAATTATATTGATATTAATGCAAACATGATGAATTAAAGATATAGATAAAAATTAGACCACAAGTCAAACCTAACACTTTATATTAATTAATATGTTGTTGTATTAAAATATTTCTATGAAAGTATGTTGAAAACTAACTAAAAAATGACATTAATATGCTAGTTTCACCATTACACCATTAAATACTTACTTTTACATTTAATGTTAGCATTTAATTCAATACTCAACTTTATTGTCTTTATTCTTTCTCTCTAAGAGTAGACGTGAAATTACAAAATTACAAAACAAATTTAAATCAGAGAAATTTGTAAATCAATAGAAATTTTTGTCATTGTATTCAAATATGACTCCTCAACAATGAAAAAGTCAATAGAAAATGTTTACTTATGTTGTCTTTATTCTTTCTCTCTGAGCAAGACGGCAAATAATTAAAATATTTTTATTGTCATCGTATTTAAATATGACTCTTCAACTTTTAATAGCCAAAATTCACGTTTATTTTTCTGAATCACGAGGAAGAACACTGTCCATAGTCGCTTTAAATAAAGCTGGCTGCAGGGACCCGCACCTTCATGCAGAGGATAATTATCCGAACTATGTGTTTTTCACATGGGTTAGCCGCAACAGTAGTCATAGCTGCCTCCACCAGTCCCTATAAAACGCTGTCTAGTTATCATTCATCCATAAGATCTTCTCTTGTATTCTTATTCGCTTAGAATGGCAGAGGGCTGTCTTCCCACCTTCGTACTCATTCTGCTTTCTCTTTCTCCCATTTTGGGCATTGCTGAAAATGATGATGGAAGAAAGGCCTACATTGTTCACATCCTCAAGTCCATGAAGCCCGACCACTTTACTTCACACCACCACTGGTATGCTTCAATGCTTGACCAGACCGTGCAGTCAGATCCCAGTGCAAATCAGATGTTATATACATATGATGTGCTCTTGCACGGCTTTGCTGCGCGGCTGAGCAAGGCAGAGGCCGAAGCCATGGAGAGTATGGAGGGGTGCTTGGCTGTGATTCCCTCCTCCCTCAATCAAATTGCCACCACGCGCACACCAGAGTTTTTTGGACTCTCGTCCTCCTATGGATTGTGGTCGAAGTACTCTACATATGGCGAAGATATCATCGTCGGCGTGATCGACACGAGAATTTGGCCTGAAAGCAAAAGCTTCAATGATGAAGGCCTTGGACCTGTTCCGGCTAGATGGAATGGCACGTGCGAAAACGGGCGGGCCTTCAATTCCTCCAACTGCAATGGAAAAATCATTGGAGCTCGATACTTCTTCGAAGGTTACCAAGCGGATAATAAGATTCCCATTAACGAAACTTTGGAATACAAATCTCCAAGAGACAACTCAGGGCATGGTACCCATACAGCTTCCACTGTTGGTGGAGCTCCGGTTCCCGGGACCAATTTCTTCGGCTTTGCCAACGGGACGGCCAGAGGGATGGCACCTCAAGCCTGCTCGGCAGACGGTTGCTATGACACGGATACACTTGCTGCCATGGAGCAAGCTGTTGCTGATGGCGTCGACATCATTTCTATCTCAATTCACTCTTCAGGCAATTTGCCATTTGACAAGGATGTTAGAGGGTCTCGCTGCATTTGGGGCCATGGAAAAGGATGTTTTTGTTTCGGCAATTGCAGGCAACTACGGACCATATCCATCTACTCTGAGTAACACAGCGCCATGGATTACTACCGTGGGTGCGAGCAGCATCGACAGAGATTTCCCTGCTTCTGTTGTTTTGGGCAACCAAGAGATATACAGAGGCACTTCCACCTACAGCATAGTAGATAATCCAAGGTTGCAACAGTCTCTTCCTTTGGTTTACGTATCCACTACCAATAGTTCAAGGCGTTGTCTCCCTGGTAGCCTTGATCCCGATTTGTTGAAGGGTAAAATCGTCGTGTGCTATCACGTGCTAGTCTCCTACATCAACGCCTATGCAGGACTGAAGGGTAACGTAGTGGCCAAAGCATGCGGTGCAGGAATGATTGTTGCAAATGAAATGCTATTAGGGACACAGCAGATATTGACAGACCCTTTTAATCTGCCTGCCATTTCTTTTAGTTTCACAGCTGGAGAAAAAATCAAAGCCTACATCAACAGCACAGAGAATAATGCCACGGTCGCCTTGATCATCACAGGCTTAACGGTTGTGGGAAATCAAACAGTTGCTCCCGTGGTGCCTGCGTATTCTTCAAGGGGACCAAGCATAGAGTATCCCCACATTCTCAAGCCCGACATGATTGCTCCCGGCGTGAATATATTGGCGGCATACAGCGGAGACGTTGCGGACATCCACTTTGGTTCAGGGACTTCCATGGCGTGTCCTCACATCAGCGGCATAGCAGCGCTGATAAAAGCCATACATCCTGTGTCCTCACATCAGCAGCATAGCAGCGCTGATAAAAGCCATACATCCTAAATGGAGCCCTGCCGCCATTAAATCCGCGCTCATGACGTCATCCTACTTGATGGACAATTCAGAGCAACCAATCAAGGATTCATCTACAATGAGAGAAGCCAACCCCTTTGCGCTGGGCGCGAGTCACGTGGACCCAAATGCTGCTGTAGATCCGGGTCTTGTCTACGACATGGTACCTCAAGACTACATCGCCTTCCTCTGCTCTCTCAACTACACCGAAAAACAAATTGCTCTTCTCACAAAGGAGTTAGTTTCCTGTCCCAACTCCAGTTTGGAAGCCGGCGATCTCAACTATCAATCCTTTTCTGTTGTGATGGAATCAGGGAGCAATTCGGTTCAGGTGAAGAGGAGAACAGTAACATATGTGGGTACAGAGGCTGATGCAGTCTACCAAGTGAGTGTGAAGAACCCTCCTGGCATCACTATAAGCGTGGAACCACAAACGTTAAAGTTCGGAAAGCTCTTGGATACTGCCAACTATAGTGTAGAATTCGAAAGCACGGTCTCTTCTAACGGCGACACAAGTGTGTTTGGCGAGATAGTGTGGAAATGTATCCAAGGAGGGTCACACTTCACAGGTTGTGCGAAGCCCAGTTGCCGTAAACATTGAAGCTTCAGTGACTGTTTCATCGTATTAGGACCAGTTCATCGTATGCTATAATATTCATAATACTATATATTAAAATGTACCGTAAAGTAGTTTTTATAATTTAGCTCAAAATAAGTCCTGCTCATATATATTGTGATGACAATATTTTATATACTAATATTTTATTAAGTGTTTCTATATATATATATATACACATTCCTTTTCTTTTAACAAAAAAATATTTTATATTATTTTAGTTTATTTAGTAAAACAAATTATATTTATAATTATGAAAGCGATTCAAGTCAAATGGACATTTGTAAATCTAATTCAAGATGATGAAAAAGAAGATTAAGAATCAAGAATAAAATTCTGCAAATTAGTAATGAAAATAATAAGGATATAAAATATTATGAATAAATTTCACATACATTTATATTTCTTATAAATTAATTATTACATTTCTGAAGGAAATGAATAGGACATTGAAGCATTTGACCTTCATTGAAGAATGAACAACACATGACATCACGTTGTATGGCTACCTTCTTGAATAATGGATGAGAATGATTCCCAATACCAAGCCATGATTATAGGATTGATATAATTTACCATCACAATAAAGTCAAAACAAACATATATATATATATACACACATGTGTATACATAGTACTATTTGATTTTTAAAGTGTAGAATCTTATCTAAACTAGTGCTTTTGAATCAAAGAATTCAATCTTATGATAACTAATTCATGTGGAGAAAAACATGAAAAATATTATATTGTAGTGAATAAAATCTCTCCTTGTCTTGTCTCCATTAAGCCTCATTGAAAAGATAGTATAAATTATTCACATTCCCTTTTAGCCATTTGCAAAGGAAATATATGTAACTTTCATGTCCAAGGAATCAAATAATATCACATGAAAAGACTCACTAAACTAACTTCCAAAATTTTCACATTTTGTGACAAGTGATGAAAGTGCGAGTGGACAATAATGTTGGATCCAAAGATAAATACATGTTAGTTAAAATAACATGCCTCATATAAACATATGTAATGAATATATATAAACATAAGTTAACTACTTAGATATAACAATATAAATAATCTAACTTTATAGAAAGTGAAGTTCCTTTTTACTTTGTATTTATTTATTTATATATTTGTATTGATAGCTATGAGACTACCCCACAAATGGAATTACCATCTACTAAGGCACTTCAGATTGATAGATGAGTTGGGATGATTAGGGCTAGGAATTGACTTGTGTTTTCGGCACATCAAATTGCATATTAATCTTCATCAAAAAATATGAAACAAAAAATATTTTCAATTCTCTAATGTTTAAGTTCTGTAAAAAGTTGGTGAATATATATATATTCCAAATTCCTTAATGGAAAAAATTAGGTAGGTAGTTTTGTAATTTTCTATTTGAAAGGAAAATCCTCCTTCAATCATAGATTGAATTAGACAGAAATTAAAATAACTTGAACCAAAATCTGTAAATCACACACTAAAGAGAGGAGAAAATGTTGTGTTGTTAGTAGAAAGGGGTTTGCCTTGGTCAAACCCCATTTTGGTAATCAAACCTTGAAATGAAATGAAATAGAAAGAAAGGATGATGAATGAACAAATGTGTAATGTTGCAACTCACCAAACCCTTGAATAAGATGTTGCAAACATGTATGAAATGACTAGCATGAATGTGGATCTTGACTCTTGCTTGAATGATATGGATCTTGACTTGAATACTTTCTCAAATCATGAAACTCTTCATCAAAAATGTTAGCTCAAAAACAAACATGATGCATGATGACTTTGACATGATACTTGATACTTGAATAATGCTCCAAAATGCTTGATAATCAGCTCTTGAAGGCTCTTGAATGCTCTTGTAAACACTTGTACGCTCTTGTGAACTTCAATTTTCTATAAGGAATGCTCTCATGAAAGAATTAGGTGAAAATGAGTGAAATAACCTTGTATTTATACTTGTTTATGCCAAATTTCCCAAAATTACAACACTACAAGCTAGTATCAGATCTAGGAGACTAAAATCCCACCAAGAATTTGAATTTAATTTAGGTCTAAGCTAAACAGGATTCATACACCAGTTGTTGCATATGGCCCCATTAGGCTAAGCTTTGGGACACGTTTTTCAAGAAAGTCTCATATTAATGTGAAATCTAGATTGGGGCCCTGAAACTTAGGTGGGACCCATATGCCTAAGGTGGTATATGAGTCAAAGATCACTAAATTTGGCCCATAGAATCCAAAAACACATGAATTATGATTGGATCTTGGAAAATATTAGGATTAATCTCGAAAAGATGCATTAACTAAGGCTTGTGGATGCAAAATAAGGCCAATTAAAGTATAAAGAATCCCAATTAAATAATAAAACCCTAGATTAGTGTGAAAGTATAAAGGTAGACTTTACAACACCTAAATAAGGCACAACTAGGTCCACTTAGCTTACAAGTGCCTAAGACCTAATGTGAATGTCTTAAAGGCATTACAACACTAAATCAAGGAAACATCAAGCTTAATTTAACAAGGACCCAAACAAGAGCAAAAATGTAGAGGGATATATTTTCTATCACTAGACATGCTATTTCATTTCATTATAAGGTTTAATTTACCAAAATGAGGTTTGACCAATCCAAACCAACATTCACCTCACAAACAAAATTTATCTCTCTTGATGTGTGATTGAAGATTTTAGGTGGAAGATCTATTGAAGAGAAAAATTGTAAAGTTCTCAAAGTTGTCACCATTCTTTCAATTTCATGAAAACTTGCGTACAAGATTTATTTCCAACAACAATATTTGGGAATCTGGGAGTGTAGACAAAGTAGAACAAAACCCAGAAACAAATTTTTAGGAGCCCAAGCCATGAACCATTCACCATAGGGCGAAGAGTCCTTAATGAGATTTGAAAAAGCACTTTTGGTGACTGGTACACATCACTTTCCCATTCTAAAATCTACAATTTAACTTTATGTTCCATCAGAATTGACCTTAATCTTGTAAATGCACTCTATAGATCATAATTTGGAGTTGTTTTTCTATTTTTAATCTTTCTCCCAAAAGTATTGTTTGACCTAGACCCCCATCCTTGCAAAAAAAGGGAAATTGCAAAATTCCTCAAAGAATTCACTCACCTAAGGGTTGAAAGTGGATTTCTACTTGAGGAATCTCATTTCCTAAATGAAATAGAATAATAGGTAGGTTCATTCACCTTTTTTTTCCCTTTCCATTTATAATAAGTTTGGTGAAACATTCCAAATTTAGTATAAAACCCCATATTTAGCGAGCCTAACCCATTTTTCTATGTTTCACTATGTTTCAAATATTTTAAATATAAGTATTGTTGATGGTGTTTTCTACACAACAACTCAAATAGTATGCAAGTATCCTATCTCTCTTGAAAGGTAGATCCTTGTCAGCAAGCCTCAAGAGATAACCCCAAGGTCTCTAATGTCAGGTCTTGACAATGCAAAAGACAGCCCAGTGATGATGTGAAAATGGTGGTGATCATAAGGGGACATTACAAACAAATAATGAATCTTCAAACTTATTCAGATTTTGCAATATGGTGATACATCAAATCCTAAATCTAACACTAATAATAAAGAAAGAGCAAAAGATGAGGGTTTCACAGAGATTCTTAAGATTAATACTACTCCTAAGATCAACATTACAAATGATGAAATACTTGAAGCAGACCAATCCCCCAAAAACTAATTCCTGCTTAACCTAGATGAACATGCAATCTTATAGAAATAATGCAATCTTCTAAGGCATTAAAGATTTTCAGATTATGAACATTCATCCAAAACAACCCTATTGTAATTGAAATGAACAAACATTCACAATTGAACTAAGAACAATGATTATATGGTCTAGGCTAACTTTACAAAGCAACTCATAATTAGCTAGTTGCAAAAAGTATGGACCAGGGATTGCTACAACACCTCAAGAATTAAACCATGAACACCATTGAATCATCTCTAATTCTAAGTCTAACATATATCGAGTATTTCTCAAGTAATCTCAAAAGATAGAATAAAATGAACCATGCAAGATAAATCAACACAAGAGAATTCACCAAGAGCACAATGTCTTCAATTGTATTGAATCACCCTATAACAACAACAATTCCAAGATTCTGTGTTATAGCACTTGCTTCAAAAATAAAACTAACTCCTAGCACTAGCTTTTGTTCTATCACTTAGCTTGCTTCAAAGTCTAATCTTCTAGCCCTTACAAATGAGGCACAAGGCCATAATTATAGAGATCTCATGATATGTCAGCCCAATTAGGGTTACAAAGAAGGTCAGCCACAAAACAAGTTGGCCTAGAAAATTCAAAATAAAATATAAAGCATTAAATGCTTGAGGCTCCTTTCCAAGTTAGCCTAGAGCCTTCAATACACTTTAGTCCAATGCATGTAGAGGCTGGAGAGGAAGTAATGGGAAGCAAAAATTTTGAGGCATCATTCATTGGTTGCTCCCTTGTCTTTATCTTTATCTATTTTATCACTACACCATAAGGAAAATCTTCTCTAGGTCGGCTAGAGGCAGAGTAATTAACACTTTGAATCTTCTATCAATGGATTTAATCTCTTCCCTAGAATGCTTGATGACCTTGTCCCATTCCACCTTAAGATCTTGGTATTTATCCATGATGACAATATAGGTGGAGGCATCATCTAAGTGGTGAGCTGTGATAGGCCCATCATCAACTGGAAAATACACCTCATGCTGCCATTTCCTCATTTTTTGCAAATTTAGATGCTTAGGTGCAAACTTCTTCCTTCTAGTCATGATCTCAAGGAATGAGATACATCTACCATAAATATCTTTTAATGCATCTTCTACATGTTTCCCTTGCTTATGAATCCTCCACAAAACCTTTTTCTTGACTTGCAGGGATTCATACCATTGCCAGGGCTCAAAAACTCTTGCAAAAGGGAGAATTCCATCACTTACTACTTTTTCTTTTGTATACTCCATGATGGTTTTTAACTTGTGAAGGAGGAGATCTATATTAGATCTATCCTACCCCAATATGCTATGCAACCATTCTTAGGACCTGTATGCATCACCACCAATTGACAAGATGCCCCTGATCATATCATCTCCTCATTGCCTAACTCCCTGCAACTAGTCATTGGTGGTTTGTGTAGAAGCTTTCATCTTTTCATGTTCTATGAATGCCTCCCTAGGCAACAAACCTTTGGGAGTCACCCCTTCACTTCCTACTTTTTGTAGGGGTTTCATCAGGTGTTGCACATATCTATACACATCATTCAATTGTTTCCTTATCTAGCCTTCTCAAAATGTGTTGGGCAGACTCTTGGAACTCTTCCTTCTCCTGATCTCTACTTGTAAGCCCCAAATTTAAAGTCTGAATATGGTAAGCCTGAGGAGCTATCTCCCTTTTACCTTTATCTACTACAAGAGTGGCTATGTGGATTATCATGCTTTCTACTTCATCTCTAGTAATCTTGGAGATTACCCTAGATTTCTTCTTTGCCTTCCCTTTACCAATGTTTGCCAACAATTCATCCCAATTCAAAGGGGTGTCATCTATGATCACCTACTTACTCTTAAACCTCTCATTGAGCCAACTTAGGGTAGGGGCATCTGATTGTTGCTCACTTGGTTTCTCTTTCTCAACTTGATCTACAAAAGGATCAATTTATACATTATGCATTGGAGGGACATCTTCACCCCTACCTTCTCCTTCATCTTTCTCCTTGCTAGCATCTTTAGGCTTTTGGCTCTCCACTTTATCCAATGTGTCTGTCATAGTATGAATGGGAGGAGTCTATTCATGCATTTCTTCCTCTTCTGCAAATTTCTCCTCCTCACCTCTGATTGGTGAATCCTCATAAGATACCAAAGATGACTACAGGACATTACCAATCTCAGACTCTACACTATGAAGATCTCCAACATGGAATTCTATTTCTATCTCCTTTCCTTGGTGTATCTCTTTAGAAGCAACCTCTACTTGTTCCTTTTCTCCATCATTCAAGCTATGAGTTAAGGGAGGAGCAGGAGTGTTGTCTTGTTGTGAAGTAGGAAGAAGTGTAGGAGCACCCTCTTTCACCATACCTTCCTTTGGAGGAGTTCTGACCTTTCTAGTGTAAACTTGTGTGTTTTCTCCAGAGTTATCTACATCTACCACCTGTGGTCTTGTTTCCTCATTTTGTCCCTTAGGCTGTCCACTTTGTTTTCTCAAAGTTTTTGCAACTCTTCTCCTTTTAGGAACAATGACACCATATTTTTCTTCTTCCTCATGTTCTTCCTCTAGGGCTAATGTCTTCTCCTTCAGGGAAGTCCTCCTCCATTTAGCACTAGGCTTTCTTTTCTTTTCCTCTTCAGGTTCTATTTGGATACCCTTGATTTTTACTTTGTAGTGAGAATCCACCTTCTCTTTTCCCTTTGGATTTGGCTCATCTTCCTTAAAAGTGGAGTGGAATTCCAAATCTCCCATCAAATCATATGTGCTCTTTTCCTTCATTGTCTAGCTCCCAAATCTTATGCTTGAGCCATAACTTGGTGTATTTAATCACAGGAGCATTAATTTTCTCTAACTTAGTCTTCTCTTCCTCTAACTAGTCAATCTCAACTATGGGTTTGTCTTTGATGGAATCATAGTCATGGCTTTGGATTACCTCCCCATCATCATCGAGTTGGTCAGGAATGGACTTGGTGTTGTACAATCTAATTAAACTGGCTGAAAATATAGAGAATCTTTTCCTTCAGACCTCAAACTCATCTTTACAATTGGCCCAATAGTCTTCAATGTCATCTTTGTGCCTGAATTCTCTATTGGCATTCTTTTGAGCTTCTCCTGTTATGTCAAATCTACTCCTCTTGGAATAGAATTCCAACAATAAGGTTCTCATTTCCTCCTTAGAAGAGCGTGTTGTGATCATGGAAGGGTAGGCCTCATTGGCCCCCACCCTCAATGGGAAGTCACCTCCTAAGCATGTTTTGTGCATGTCCTTTAAGATATCATCAAAGGCAGAGATCTTCCTTGTAACCTCCAAGAGTATGATATGGTTAGTTGGATATCTTGGTAATCGATAGGGTGCTCTCTGACAACCATCAATTCTGATGAATGAGAAAGTAGGGTACTGAATGAACCATGCTTCATATTTTTGTATTAACTCCTTTGCTACATCATAAATCCTTACATGTTCTGCTCCTTGGAGCAACCTGGTGATATACATGGTGAATGCACCATTCACCCTCTTGTAACTTGAGTTACCCAAGTGCAATTGGGGATACACCTCATAGATAACATCTTGGAAAAAAATCCTTCTTACACTCAACCACTTGTATGGATTAAATCTGGCCAAGGCATAAACCAAGTAAGATGTCATTGTGAAGCTCTTGGTCTGCAATACACTACATAGTTGCTCATGAATCATGGTACTAGTGATACACAGCCTATGGTGATCAACATTCTACTCCATCCTTATTATGATATAGCACATCTAGCTCTCAAATATCCCTGCAGTCTTCAAAACCACCACTCTACTAAGGAGAGTGATTGCGTCATAGTATTCTAATTTGAACTTGGCTTTGTCCGACTGCTTGGGAAACTTGGAAATGTGTGGCTTTGGCTTCTCTAACCAAGAATTGATGACCTACAAGGCCTTTCTTTTTTTATCTGCATAATATTTCCTAGCTATGTTAAGGTCAAAACTCACTACATGGGATCTTTGAGGCATATCAAATGTTTGAGCCACAGAGACTAGAGAGAAGTTAGCCAACACCCTACCCTATGGACTAATTATCCTCTGTGTGTCTAGATCATAATGCCTAGCACATTCTAGCACCAAATCATAACATTGCACTGCATGAGGGAAACCAACCACATGTGCCAATCTAGAATTCTCTAGTTTGCTTGTTAACAAGGAAGGATTCTCTACTGACATTCTTGTCTTGAACTCCTCATAGTCCCACTTCCCAACATCAGTATCTATTATCTCCAACCAAATGGAAACCAACTTACTCTCGGGTACCTTTCTCTTCATGTCCAATTTAATCCTCTCGACCTCTTAGAGAGAAGCTCCTTCATCACTGGGATACATTACCTTTCTCTTAGTCTTTTTAGCAATAGCTTTGCTTGATTCAACCTGCATTCAAAAAGGAAGCCACAATAAAGACTCATTACAAGACAAGAATCCATGTTATCTCATCATAAACCACATATTCATCCTTTAAACAAGCCTTGTGATGAATAAAATCCCCTAAAACGTCACACAAATTACTCCCTTCAAAGTTTGGGTTTTTTGTCTTCTCACAAATTTTGGGCTAGAGAGGAATTTTAGGAAAGTTTGAGCTAGGCGAATTCTAGCGAAGGATAAGCAATATTCATTTATAAGTCATTCAATCCACATTATGTCCTAAAGGATGACATGTCACATCATAAAATAATTCTAATCAATCATATGGAGTGCAATTATCCACTACCAATTCATGCAATTCCCTAGTTTCTTATTTTTCCAACTTTTTGGGGATTTTTTGCTTGGGACGGAAATCTACAAATTTCAACATAACTTTACCTACGCTCGAGAAAAATGTCAGGGGATGGAAAATCAGGTAATTCCAACAGAAGCAAAATTCTTTGAAAGGCATATAATCCTAAAATGATTTTGATTCTCCATGGTTTTTCCTGATTTGATCAAACAATCATGATCTTGTGGATTCATCATTGGATTCAAGTCATTTAAAGTGTAAGATGAAGAATCTAGGTATCCAATCGATCTAAATGAGATTTAATCAATGTGAGCAATGATTTCAACAAGGGAAACCCTAAGAAATCACCATGAAAGTACAATTTGACCTCGATTCGCCCTTTCATCCAACTAAACTTCTCGCTAATTCCCCTAAAACCTCCCTTAAGACAAGGTGATCACCATAAACGAATGATAAGCAATTGATCCAGACCCAACCAAGGATGTGATTCCATCGAAGGATTAGGGAATTCATAAGGTCAAACCAAAGGTCAACATAGGGAAGTATGGAATCAATCTAAGAATCAAACAGAGTAATGATTAACCACATTGAATAAAAATCAAATAGAAGGAAAAGCAATGCAAAGTATAAGGAAGGGCATAATGTCAAAATGAGAACCCTAGCTTGAATGTCAAACTTCCTCACACCCAAAGTCATGACCCAAAGCATACACACAAACCATGAAGAGATTCATACTCATCAACTAGGGGAAAAGGCATTGGGGACATACCATGAGTGAAGAGTAATCAAAGTCATAGCAGCTGGCAAGAAACCTTGAAGTCCGAGCAAAATGCAAGTGATCACCAAAAAACTCTACTGTAACGATCGATCACAATCTCAAACACACAATCTAGCAATAGAAATTCAAAATCAAGCTCCTCAAATCTCACAACAAAGAAAATGACCCAAATTCTCATCATAAATCCTAGTTAAATCCAGTAAAAGAAAATTGTAAGATTGTACAGGAGGCATAAATTCTCATGACAAGACAATCCACAACAAGCCCGAGAATCTGAAGGAACGATGGAATTTTGGGAATCTAGAGGCACTGAGGAATTTTGGGAAAATTCGTGGGAGGTGGAATTCCCCGAAGCGTTGAAATTTCCAAAACTAATGAAAGTATTGGCCTCTATTGAGCTTCTAAGGGATATCGGAGATTTCTGCTTGATGGGAATTTTTTGGAAAATCCAGAAAAACCTAAGGTTAACTTTAAAAAATAGATTTTTGAAATGTCACCTTAAGGTTGGTTAATTGCACAAGCAACATAATCATTCAAGCACATCTTAGAGCAATCGGATTCCCAAAATTAGAGGATCAAATCCATCCAAAGCCAAAGTGAGAGAGGGTTCGTCCTTTCAGTGGGTCGTGTGCACAAAACTGCACAACAAATGGTGACTCCTGTTGGGAAATGCTCCAGAGCATTTCAATGACAAACTAGAATCAAGAACCCAGAATCTTTGGTTTCAGTCCACACATCAGGTCATTTATCTAATTGAGCTTCAGAGTTCTAAGACAAGAAAACCTTTCCTATACTGGGGTCATAATGTGTGCTCATGTATTCATTTTCCTTTCCTCAGTAGCCATAAGACCCAAACTTATCCTGATCAGGTTACCTAAGGATTCTAACTCCAAAAGAATCCTAGATAGAGCATCGCTGCCACTCAAGCATCCATAGCCCTGATGAGGTTATTGTTGTGGTCCTCCCAAGCATAGCTCTAGTGCTAGCCAGGTTTCCATAGCCTTGGTAGAGATACTTGGATACTCTTTATAAGTTAGTTTTTTTCTTTTGATATTTCTTTTCTTTTCACCATTTCCTCTCAACCTGTGAACAATGAAGTTCACACTTAGGGTTGAGAACCATAGTGGTGCTAAAGTAGAATATAAGACTTTTTTCCCGACCAAACTTCATTAGGACTTTGTACAACCTTGGAATTAAAATATTTTGTGTAAAGATATAAGACCCAAATACATTCTAGGTTTATCTTAATCCCATGACTCATCTACTCAAAACATTTAGCACATATGACACTAGCTCAAGAAACTTCACCAATTTGATCCTAGAAGGATGATAAAAGTTTGTAAAAGAAATACATGGAACAAACCTAGATAATGTAATAATTGCCACATAGGTGCAACAAACCCCAAAGAAAATAGGAGAACAGAAGAAAAATCAAAGCAAAGAGTAACCTACTCTAACCAAAAGAAAAGTGGAATAGAAACAAAGTAACAAGTGAAGAAAACCTAACCTAACCAAAGCAAAAGCAACACAAAAGAAAGAAAACCTAATCTAACTATTTAAAAAGGAGTTGTAAACAACTCAGGATTGGAAGTAATGCTTCAAATACTTCCCATTGACAGGCAGTGGGATGTCCTCTCCAATGAGAGTCTTCAAATGAAAAGCATTGTCTCCCAAAATATCTGAAATTTGGTAAGGGCCAATCCAAAGTTTGTCAAATTCACAATGCTCTCCCTTACAGTCATGGGCTTTATTCCAGTAAAGAACCAAGTCAGAGATTCTAAAGGATTTTACTTTGGCTCTTCTATCAAACCATCTCTTAACTACACCCTGATGTTTGGAAAAGCTTTCTAAGGATCAATCTCTTCTCTCTTCAAGGTGTAACAATTCTACCAAGCGGGCTTCACATTTTTCCCCTTCATAATATTCATTAATGAATTGCAAAGTGGGGATCTTCAGCTGAATAGGGAATACAGGTTCCAAACCATACACAAGGTGGTAAAGAGAGATCCCTAAGGATGTCTTAGCCTAGTACGGTCTACCCAAAGAGCAAACCTAGGTTGGGTGTGCCAATCCTTGGGATTCTTTTCTAAGAGCTTTCAAATGACTATTAAAATATTCTTATTGGAAGATTCAGCCAGTCCATTTCCTTGTGGGTAGTAATTATATACAAAATTAATGATAATTCCATGATCAAAGGCCCAGTTAGAAAATCTCAGTGATGCAAATGCAAGACCATTATCACAAACTAAAGCCAATGGACACCCAAAGTGATTAATAATACCCGATTCTATGAAATTGATTGCCACTTTAGAAGTACACTATTTGCAAGCAAGAGCCTTAGTCCATCTTGTAAAATAATCAGTAACAGTAAGGATATACATGTGGCCTATAGAAGAAGGTGGGTTGATCGGACCTATGAAGTCCAAACCCCATTGTGCAAATAGTTTTTCCTCTATAATAGGATGAAATGGAAGAGCTGCATATTTCTTCCTGCTTGTTGCATTCTGACACACATGACAAGTTCTGGCATGGTTGTGTGTGTCCTTGAATAATGTGAGACAATAATAACTAGCCCTCAGAATTTGGTTTGTAGTGGAAGGTGCAGATCCATGTCTAGTGCCATATCTATCATGAAACTCTGACATTACTCTTTCAACTTCTTCTTTTCCTAAGCACCCCAGGTAGCTACCCTCATGATTTATCTTATACAAGACAACTCCCTTCATCATAAAACTATCTCTTTTCAAATGCAAAGCTCTCCTCTATACTAAATTAATATGTTCAGGGCATTGTTGATTCAAAAGATAGTAGATGATATCATCATACCAATCTCCTAGAGACACATCCTGGAGGTGATAGTGTTGAGCTATGAGGTCTGGACCCATTTCTACCATTGTCTTGGTTAGCCCTTGTCCTCTCACTAGCTTCATGGGTTGAATCTCAATATTGTATTCCTGTAACATAGTTACCCACTTAGCTTTGCATTCTCCCTATTCATTTTGCATTAGTAGCAGCTTGACTACAGGATCAAGAACTATTTCAAATACCTTGTTCCTCAAAATAAAATGCTTGAACTTTTTTACAGCTCTAACCAGAGCATCATCCTATTTCTCCACACTTGGGTACCTTAGTTTTACATCCTTTAGAGGTGCACTCATGAATGCTATGGGATGCTCATTCCCTTGATCAAACTTTTGAGTTAACATTCCAGCATAGGAGTGGTCATAAGCAAATGAGTATATATAAAAATGCTTGGCATAATTAGGGCTCACCAAGACTGGAACTTCAATAATAGCTCTCTTGATTTCTACAAATGCTTCTTTTTCCTCTGCACTCTATTCAACTTTAGCTTCTTGCTTCAACATAGAATTCAATGGCTTTACTATCTCAACAAATCCAGTGATGAACTTCCTTATAAAGTTAATCTTTCCAAAGAATGATTTCATTTCTTTCTTACTAGCAGGCGGTTGAATGTTGAGTATGGCTTCCACTTGTTCAAGGTCAATAGTAATCCCTCTCTCTGAAATGACGTGTCACAACAATTTTCCTTTGGTAACTCCAAAGATGCACTTCTTTGGAATAAGAGAGATTCCAAACTCTCTACACCTCTGAAACACTTTGCACAAGTTTACTATGGGTATGTGCAAGATCATGGAAAAAATAAGCCCTTAAGTGGCAAAAAATTCAAAAAAATTAGAGTTAGGCTACTTGACATAAAAATTTGAATAAGTTATCTATATTATTTAAAAAATATGTAAGAATAGTATCTATATAAAATTGAATGTAGTTTCTAAACTGCTAGGTTTCTTTGAATTTAATTTGAACTGTAGGAAAAATAAGAAATAGGTGTCTGTCTACAAAGATATTCTTTATAATATTTTAGATTTCCACTCATAAGTATGCATATGTTTTTTTGTGCATTTTTTTTAAATTAATTATGAATTTTTATTACAACTTTTAAAAATATAAAAACTTGTATGTCTGACCACAACTTTCAAAACTTCATGAAATTCATTTTTCTTTTTTTAATCTATAGTATGCATGTAAATATGACATGTTTTAGATTCAAAAATATGATATGTTTGAAAGTTATAGATGTTAATCATCAATCAAGATTTTAGTCGTAATTTGATACAAAATGAATAATAATATTAAATTGTAAATCATAATTTATATTTTATAAGAATCTCCTTTGAAAACCTTTTTTGTTATATCAATTTTGGGTAAAAGAAAAGTTGTCAGCCACATATGGGTATGTGTAGGATTATGATGGGCCAAAAAGTGGCAACATGATGGGTATGTGGCTGACAACCTTTTTTTTACCCAAAATTGATGAAATGAAAAGGGTTTTTAAAGGAGATTCTCAGTTTTACACCAATATAAATTATTCTTTACTTTGAATTTAATAAGTAATTATTATTCATTTTCTATTCAAATTACAACTAAAGTACTAATTGATAGACTGATTGAAAAATATCGATAGCTTTCAAACGGTATCACATTTTTTGAATCCAAAACATGTGTCACATTCTGTGCTTTGCATACTATAATATTAAAAGAAGAAAAATTAAATTTCATGAAGTTTTGACCATGTTAAGGTGCTCAGAGATACGAGTTTTTTATATTTTTAAAAATTTGTAATAAAAAATTCATAATTAATTATTTACTTGGAAAAAATACAAAAAAATATGCATCACATCAGGACATGAGTCCTCTACTTATATCTAAAATATTATAAAAAAATATTATCATTTTATTATGGTTAGGATGGTCAGATAGACATGAACTTCTGATTTTTTCCCTAAAATTTAAGTACTACTGCATTGAAATTTCAAATTTTCACCAAATAGATTTAAAAATAAATAAATAAAATCTAGTAGTTTAAAAACTACATTAAATTTATGATAGATTCTATTCTTACATTTTTTTGAAATAATATAGATAACTTATTCAAATTTTTATGTCAAGTTGTCTAACTCTAATTTTTCTAATTTTTTTGCCACTTAAGGGCCTATTTTTTCCATGATGATCTTGCACATACCCATACCCATCATATTGCCACTTTTTGGCCCATCATGATCCTACACATACCCCTATGTGTTCACCTCACTTTCTGGAAAAGACTGTTAGATCATCCATATAAATAATTATGCACTTACTAGTGATGTCCTTAAAAGCAATGTTCATGGCTCTCTGGAATGTAGCTCCAACATTGATCAAACCGAAGGGAATTCTCCTATAAGAAAAAGTGCTCCACTTTGTGGTGAAGGTAGTCTTATGCATGTCCTCATATTGTACCATAACTTGGTTATATCCAAAGTAGCCATCTAGAAAAGACATCATTTGAGATCCATTGACAATCTGAAGCACCTCATCTAACAAAGAGACTGCATAGTTATATATTTTTGATGCCTTGTTAAAGTTCCTAAAATCCACACATAGTCCGATCTCCCCATTTTTCTTTCTCACTAGAACTAAATTTGCAACCTAGGTTGAATGTCTTACCAAAAATATGATTCGAGCTAACAACAGTTTTTGCACTTCCTCTTGAATGACAGGCTCCAACAATGCATTAATTGGTCTCTTCCTTGGTCTGAAAGGTCTTTCTCTTGGCTTCAGAGAGATGGTATGTGTTATAATTGAGGTTTCATATGTCTTTAGGTCCTTGTAACTCTAGGCTATCACATCTTGACATGTATGCAAGGCATCAATGATTCCTTTCCTCTCCTCTAGAGTACACACTTTACCAATGAAGACATTCTTGATATCATCTTGAGTTCCCATGTTGTATTCTTCATATTGGCTATTGATAGATTCCTTCTTAGAATCTTTCTCTTGATCTCTAACCTTATCTAGATTAAAAAATCCTCTCTAGCTGCACCATTCCCCTTGGAATAGTATTAGTCTTCAAATTACCCTTCCAAATCCATCTCTTCTTCTTGGGGTTCAGCTTCATCAATGATCTGAGAAGTAAAAACATCTAAACTTGTGATAAAATCCAAGATATGCTTGTCATCTTCAAATACCTTGAAGTTGGTCACATTTTCAGGCACTGAAGGTACTAGAGTTAGCTCCACAGTAAACTTCTTCAATCCAGAGAGAGACAAAGGCTACAAGGTGCTAGCTACTTGGGCCAGGGAATCAACAATTTGGTTCTTAATGCATAGTATCAACTGAATGTTGAAGGTGTAAAATCCTTCAATAAGGTCCCATACTCTATGCCTATAATTGGTCATCCTTCGGTCATGACATGAGTATTTCTTTCTAACTTGTTTGACCACTAACTCATAATCCCCAAAGACTTACAAAATCTTGACCTTTTTTCTTAGTGCCATAAGCAACCCATGAATCAAAGCCTCGTATTCTACTACATTATTGGTACAATGAAACTAAATTCTATGAGTAGTAAAGAAATTTTTACCTTTTGGACTGATCAATTCAAATCCTGCTCCAACACCTTGCTTTCATTTAGATCCATCAAACCTTAAAGTCCAACAACCAAAAACTCTAGATTTCTTTGTTGTATCCCTTGTTCTATTTCTGTTGGAAGGCTCTTCAGAAAGCATCACCTTCTTTCCTTTAGGATCCTCTTGAATACTTTGTATATTAATTCTGACTGCTAGAGTAGGGTTAATGCACTTATGCACCTATTCTATAGCTGTTTGGCATAGGAAACATTCTAGTTCTAAATGAGAGGCATTGTGAACTCTACACCAATTAAGTAAGAGGGGCTCCTCAAAATTCATATTCCTACCCAAATGAATTTGATCTTCAATAAATTTCTGAATGAATTCTTAAAAGTTATCCAATAGGCTAAATTAGTTATCTTCTGGATCATCATCATTAATTGGTTCCACCAAGGCTCTAGTACTATTAGGTTATGTTATAAATTCCATGGGAGCAGTATACAGCATAAGAATTTCTTCCACTTCAGACTCTTCAACATGGGCTGCCAACACTTAATTACCCATGCTGACCTCTGATATCAGTATTTCATTCAAAGTATTTTGATATTTTGTGATCATATATTTCATCCTTGGCTCTCTTTCAATCCTGATCTAGTTTGGCACTCCCTTCCAAGGAAGCCACATGTGGGATTGGTCGGTTGATACATATCCATTTAGGACCTTAGTAAAGTCCCTTCCTAAAATCAGACCATAAGTGTCAGGTATGTCTACTACCTATATATTAATAACCTGTTGGATTCTAGGGTCTGAGGCAATTTGCATATGGATCATGTTCAATTCCCCTACAACATTAACTTTAGTTTTGTCTAGTTGAGTGACTTTATTTTGGGAGACAGTAGGGGTAATGCCTAAGGCTCTACAGACAACAAAGGGCATCACATTGGTGGAAGCACCTAAATCTAACAAGTGATTATGCAAGTTCTTTCCAAATAGGTGAAAAAAAATTAAAAAATGGAGGAGTTTTTGTTCTACCCTGGAACAAAGTTAAGGGAGTATCAACCTGTGCAACTTGACTATTATCTTTTTCCTCCCCTTTGTCTCCAAGTTGTGTATGGACCTAATTATGATCCTTTACTACTTGAGAACTAGATGCCTTATTAACACTCCCACTAATTGATATATCTTATGATACTGAATCCATACTGTAAGCTACTAAAACTACATTTCTAAGAGTTGGGACTCTCAATAATTTGAATGTAGAGAGACTTACGTTTAGCTTCTTGAGTTCTTCTGCAACATATGTAGCTAGTTTCTATGTGCTTATGTTAGTGGGAGACCCCTTGATACATTCCACAACTTGTCTTTACTTGCCTCAATACCCTTTCCTTTTGATGGATCCATTTTTCCTTAATCTTTACATAAGTATTGCCTGGGCACATGAGGATATGTTGGATTATTGTTGGAATTTGGATCTGGAGGTGTGGTGAAATTGTTTGGAGGAATGGAAGTGGTGAATGGACCTCTAGCTTGTGGGCATCTATTTGGCAGGTCTCTGAAGTCATATTTATTAATGGGTCGTTGGAATGTCTGCACCTCTTCGACATAAGTTTCCTCCTCATCCATGGGGCCATTATCATTCACAAGATTTTCACTAAACAACTGTGTAATCTCATCTCCATTGCACACTTGCTCTACCTCCTCCTTTGACTGGCTTGACTCTTCTTTAGGCCCATTTTGCTCACTTTGTGGGAAAGGAGCATGATTTAGCACTAGCACAGATGAGTCATAAGGAGTAGATGGTACCAACTCCTAGTTACTTGCATTATTCTACACCTCATACTGAAAGATAGAAGTACTTGTTTGGAACTCAGGGTAGTATAACTTAGAATGTTGGCCTATCTTATAGAGCCTACACCAACCTGATAAAGCATCTTCAACTACGTATACATTGCTTGGTGGCTTCTCTTCATTAGCTTGTTGATCCAATGGGGTGGGGACACCTCCATTATTAGGCCTTGTATTCTAGGTCTTGTTCTGTCTGGTTGGTTGTCTTCTGTCAAATCCTTATCGACCAGCTTGCACCCTATCATAGTTCTAGCCAGAGGGTTTCCATCATTCATAATTTGGCCCTTTCTCATAATTTTGTCCCCTTTCAAAATTATGTCCCTACTGAGGCTCCCATTTTTTTTCTATTATGATTAGACTACATGCTTCTTTGAGCAGCTTGTAGTTGATTGTTCTAGTTTCTCAGATAGGTGACTTACATGTCCATCTTCTTCACTTGTTCAATTAGTTCATCCAACCTTTCCTTGTCAGGATTAGTATATGGAGTCTGGTTCACTCTATTTTGAGGGTATCCTATTGCAACACCAGAGCTTAGTGACTAGTTCAATACCTCAAAATTTTTCAAATATGTGGGGAAACCATTCTAAGGTTATGGATGGAGAGGTTGATTAACACCTTATTGAGGATAGTTGGCCATGGGTGGGGCTTGATTCATAGGAGGTCCTGGGTGAGGGACTAGAGGCAGCTGAGGTATCAGATTCATGATAGGGGTATGATTGGTAAGGGCCTGATTGATGGCTTTGACTTTCCCTAGATAAGTAGTAGGTCCTAAATATGGTAAAGGGCTAGATAAGTGTTGACTTAAATCAGTACTAACCTTGACAACCTTAGTGTATGCATCAAGTAAAATAGCTAGATGATTGGGTCTCCACTTCATAAATGTGGTTGTGAGGCTATCCAAAGCTTCATAATAGACCTCTAGGGTAGTAGCATCATCAATAGCATAGGGAGCCTGTAATCGAGTATATGCATGATGAAACCTATTGTTAAAGGACCCTATAGGCTCATTAACTTCTCTCTTGACCTTGGTGAACTGGAGGTAAAGCTCATTAGCACTAATGGGAATCATAAACTTCTGCAAGAATGCATTCTCCAATTCAATCCAGTTATGAATGGATCTAATATGCAAGTGGTTGTGCCAATAAAAGGCATCTTCTCCTAGGGAATAAGGAAAGAACATACATGCCACATCCTCATGGTTTATTCTGCTATCCCTAAGATAGGTTCAGAAGATCCTGATATGTTCCTCTGTAGTTCTATTAGGATCATTAATATGGAACTTTGAACATAAGTGTTTAGGGTTCCTAGGCATCACATTGTAATTATTGAAGGTCAAGGGAGATAGATTGGTAGAAATGAAAGCCATTGGTGTGGGTGGAGGTGGTAATTATTGATTTATGGCTTGTTGAGGTTGTTGAATGGGGATGGCTTTAGAATCAGATGAAGATAGACTTGATGAGGATGAGGTTGATGGAGATGATGGAAGTGGCTCAGTGGATGATGATTCTCCTCTTCTTCTGGTCCTTCTTGACCTCGTAGGAGCTTGCAACTCTTGAAATTCCTCTTCTCCTAGAGTAAATCCAGTTCTTCTTTGAAATCTTTAAGGAGAAATGGTTGATAGAAAATTATCCAACTTGCTTATTCATGCCCTCCTTCAAGTGCCAATTTGTTGATGGTGTTTTCTGCACAGCAACAACTCAAACAAGATACAAGTATCATATCTCTCTTGAAAGGTAGATCCCTATCAGCAAGCCTCAAGAGATAACCAGAGGTCTCTAATGTCAGGTCTTGACAATGCAAAAGACAACCCAGTGATAATGTGAAAATGCTGGTAATCACAAAGGGACATTACAAAAAAATGTTGAATCTTCAAACTTATTTAGATTTTGCAATATGGTGATACTTCAAATCCTAAATATAACATTAATAATAAATAAAAATAAAAAAATGAGGGTTTAAAAGAGATTCCTAAGAATAATACTACTTCTAAGATCAACAATACAAATGATGAAATACTTCAAGCAAACCAATCCCCCCAAAAACTAATTTATGCTTATCCTAGATGAACCTACAATCTTACAAAAATAGTGCAATCTTCTAAGGAATTAAAGATTTTTAGATTATGAACATTCATCCAGAACAACCCTATTGCAATTGAAATGAACAAACATTCACAATTGAACTAAGCACAATGAATATATGGTCCAGGATAACTTTACAAAGCAACTCACAATTAGCTAGTTGCAAAAAGTATGGACCAGGGATTGCTTCAACACCTCAAGCATTAAACCATGAACACCATTGAATCATCTCTAATTCTAAATCTAACATATATCTAGTATTTTTTAAGCAATCTCAAAAGATAGAACCACAAGAACCATGCAAGATAAATCAACACAAGAGAATTCACCAAGAGCACAATGTCTTCAATTGTATTGAATCATCCAATAACAACAACAATTCCAACGTTTTGTGTTACAACACTTGCTTCAAAATAAAACTAACTCCTAGCACTAGCTTTTGTTCTATCACTTAGCTTTCTTCAAAGTCTAATCTTCTAGCCCTTATAAATGAGGCACAAGGAAATACTTATAGAGATCTCATGATATGTCAGCCCAGTTAGGGTTACAAAGAAGGTCAGCCACAAAACAAGTCGGCCTAGAAAATTCAAAATAAAATATAACTTGCATTAAATGTTTAAGGCTCCTTTCTAGGTTGGCCTAGAGTCTTTAATACACTTCGGTCCAATGCATGTAGAGGCTAGAGAGGAAATAATGGGAAGCAAAAATTTTGAGGCATAAGTCATTGGCTGCTCCCTTGTCTTTATCTTTATCTATTTTATCCTGCACCATAAGGAAAATCTTCTCTAGATCAGCCAGAGGTGGAGTAATTAACACTTTGAATCTTCTATCAATGGATTTAATCTCTTCCCTAGAATGCTTGATGACCTTGTCCCATTCCACCTTAAGATCTTGGTATTTATCCATGATGGCGATATAGGTGGATGCATTATCTAAGTGGTGAGCTATGATAGGCCCATCATCAACTGGAGAATACACCTCATGCCACCATTTCCTCAATTGTTCCAAAGTTAGATGCTTAGGTGCAAACTTCTTCCTTCTAGTCATAATATCAAAGAATGAGATACATCTATGTTAGAATTGGCTATGGACGCCAAGATCTATGGACCAAATGGAAAGCACAAAAAAGAGAGAGAAAAGAATATGACAAGAATAGATTGTATTCAATGTCATTGATATGATATGATTCTGATTATTACAATGAGAGAGACCCCTTGGTTATATAGCCAAGGTGAGAACATAGAAGGCCATAAGATTATGACAAGTGTTGTAATCTTATGACATGAGACAACTAGGAAGAGCTATCACTCCACTTAAGGTGGAGAGATAATCACATGATATGTCCACAAAAGGTGGAAATGATGAGGTAATGACATGTCAAGTCCACCAAAAGTGGAAAATCTCCAACAACCTCCTATGTGGTCCCTAAGTAAACTTAACTAAGGTGTAATCATGACCTAGGACAAGGTACAACACATTTAATTACACCAACACCCCCCTTAAGTGTAACTTAGGGAGTAGCGAATTATTATGCAAATGACACAAAGATGCAAGGATGGGTCCCGGCTACTAGGCCATGTTAGGTACCCATGTACACACACAATGCAATCTCTCACAAGCGAGGAAAGGGAGAAAACCTCATGGGAAAAACTCCCCCTCAAAAGAGAGATGAAATACAAAATATGAATGCTCTCAATGAAGAATGAGAAGGTAAAAACTCCATGTGAGGAAAAATACCCCCCCATAAGAGAGAAGTAGAAGAGAGACAAGGTAGCCCCCCCTCAATGTTGAGTCTCCTGCAATGATGGTAGAAGCTCAATTTTGAATGCTGAAGATGATCCAATCTCTCCGAACAACGTTCCTCCCCTTAGGAAGAAACAAAACCAAGGATGTATGCAAGATATCTAGATGATGGATGATGTATGATGGTGTCTTTGAAGCATGCTCAAGTGTCTCGATGTTGATGCTGAAAGATGACACACTCCAAACAGGCGTTCTAGGCCACACTACTGAAGAGGACAATCCAACATCTAGTAGAGACTGATGTAGAACATAATCCAAAGACAATGATATCCCCTTGGAAGACAAAGAAGCCTCCTCCAAATGTTGTCCAAAAGTATCCACACTCATGCCAATCTAAGAAGAATGATCATGTAGAGAATGAACAAGAGGGTCAAGGTGTTCCCTCACAACAACTAAATAAGGAGCATCTTCATCAAAGAGAAGATGAATGCTATCAAGAGTGTTCTCCAAATCTGCAAGATGAGACTCCACAAACAAGTTTGAAATACTTGTTAGGAAGTCGTCCAAAATAGCCATATCTAGAAGACAATGCATGTCCTGCTGCACTAAATCACTAAGAATCAAAACTGTTGAATCGCAAGAATCATTAGGTACAACATTCAATGGAGGAGATGAAATTCATGGCTCAAGTATTGGATCTGATGTGAGTATTCCCAAGTTCAAAAAGCCAAATGTCTCCTCTGAATCATAGTTGTGATCAATAGTTGAAGGAACAAAGTCATCATCAGAAGCAAACTGTGCAAAGGAATACAACCAAGATGAATGATCAACCACCCCAGTAGCAATGATCTCTTGACTCTCCAAATCTGGAATGATAACTAAATCAGGAGTGAACTCCACAGCTCTCCCATCTCCACCATGTGTAATCTGATATATGGAAAGTGGATTGTTTGTCAAATGAGGAACACACAAGACATCTTAAAAAGTGTTCTCCCCAATGCTAATAGATCCCTTCCCTGTTACACTCATGTATGTATTGTTTCCCATCAAGATAGGAGACATAGAACAAGGTTGAAATGAAGAGAAGATAGTCTGTGAAGATGCCATATGATGTGATGCTCTTGAATCTAGAAGCCATTTTCCTAATCCTGGACTTGAATGAGCACAAAGAGCTTGTCCTTTATATCCTGATGTTTGACCTTTGTCCTTTTTAGACTATTTTGAAGTAGAATTAGAAGAAGATGATTCAGACATTCTAGAAGGCAAATCAATGTGATTCCTTTTGAGAAGATTTTTCAACTCATCAATATCCTTCTTATAACAATAATGTTCTTCATGTCCATCCTTCTTGCAATATGCACAAAAAGTCTCTCCTTCTTAGATGTTTTCTCTTTTGAAGATGAATCTTTGTGTTCTTTTGTGGAATTTGATGTGGATTGTGTGTTCTTCTTAGGCTTGTTCTTTGTCTTTTCTTTTCCACTTGAAGACTTCTCATCTTTTGCAACCAAAGCATGTGATTTTGAAGACTTCAAAGTAACCATTTGAATAAGCTTATCTTGCTCCCTAGTGAGTTGCATAGAAAAATCTTCAAAGGAAGGCATCTTAAACTCACTCCCAAAGGCATTCTTTGTAGCATAGAAAGTAGACACAAGCACTGAATATTCAGGTCCTAGCTTTGAAAGAACACTTAAGATCAATTGTGTATCTGATTTCTCAATTTTACAATTCTTCAATTGTGTTCTTAGTGACTTGAATTTGGTGATGAAGTCTTGTATGTTGTCAAAATTATATGGATTGAGGCTGATTAATTCATTCTCTAACAAATGTCTTTGAATTTCATCTATTTTCCTAAATAATTATAACAATGTAGTCCACATAGCCATAGGTGTATCCAACTGCTCAATGTGAAACAACAACTCAGGAGAGACATACAAGCACAAATAGCCAATTACTTTTTCACAACTATTCAACCACTTATTCTTTTTAACTTCATCATTTTGTGGTTCACCATCAAGCTCATGAACTATCCTATACAATCTTTTTACTCTTAACAATTTGTTCATTTCTGATTTCCATTTAGGATAGTTATAAGGTGTTAGAAGTGGAATTGTAGATGGCTCCATGATGAAACAAGAACACAAATCAAGAGGAATGCAACCACACCACAAGAAGAATCCCCCCAAATTCACTCAATCAAAGAACCCCCCTAGAAATATATGAGCTTGGCACTTTATGAGTAGTGCATTTACAATTGCCACTTGCAAAAAAAGCGAAGTGGTCTTGATCTTGGTACATGCAAATGCCCAAAATAAGCCACAAAATCAAGTAAAATTTTTGGTACAAAATGAGATCAATGTGATCATACCACTAAGAATTACACAAAAAATCATGCACTTTCAAAAAAAACTACACCAAAAAATGTTACCGTAGGAGCAAGATATGAGCTCCTGAAGTTCCAAAAATGAGGACAAAGCAGTAACACCTGTGAGAATCTGCAATTTCTGAAAAACCTAGGCACCAAAACCAAAATATAATTGCACCAGTGCATAGAGCACAAAAAATTATCCCAAATAAAAAAAAACTGCTCGAAAAAAGGAGTCAAAATGGCTGAGATATTGAGCTTCAAAGTTAGACTGCAAAAACCAAAATGCAAATGGTAAGAGGGAAATTTTTTTTTGAAAACTAATGGCGTGGCATTGATGTGAGGTTGAAATCAGCGAGTCAGTATCTTAAATTTGACGTTCAAATGGCCGCCAGGCCAAAAAATGCCCTTTTGCCTGAATTTGACGCTTTTGAGGCCATCACTGGGTTCGACTGGAAGGTCGACAGAATATTCTAAGGGGAACAGAATATTCCCATTCGCAGGAATCTTCAATTTTTTTAATTGCTGCCAGAAATTTTGATGTCTGCTAGAATTTTCACTCAGGCCAGATATTTGTGTGTAGCGACCGCTGGTAGGAGGAGATAGGGCCCGTGGGTATGTGGGGACCGGGTAGTGGCTAACAGACAGAGGTCGCATGGCAGACGCAGGTACTCCCACAGGTACAACAGGTATAGAAGTACTTGAACTCTGTGGTACTGCGGAATAATCCGTAGATTTTGATTTCTTTTGATTTTTTTTTTCACAAATACAAAACTTTTCACAAATATTTAATCGGTAGAAATAAATTTTTCAAAAAAAAAATTCAAAAAATTTTCGATGGAATTAAATAATATTTTTTTTCGAAAAATTGTACCAACCAAGCAATAATGGCGACCTGGGGGCCGTACGGCTTTCAGGAAAATTCTTTTGCCTCACCAGATGACTTGCTCCAAAATGGATGAATTGACAGTCGATCTTAGGGCTTTTGGCCCTTCTGGACATGATGGCAGGGTCGGATTTGACCCAAAATGCTCCAAAATTGCAGCTACCTTCTGGATCTGGCAACCACTCTTCAGCTTCAAACCCTCATAGATTTGGCTTTGTATGTCTGATTTGGACGAAACAAAAGGAAAAATCGACTATCTTAAACCTTTCGAACATAATGGTGAGCTCAAATTTGCACCAGCAAGCTCTGATATTAACCTGCAATAAAGAGCCATGAACGAAACCTCCTTAGATCTGGGATCTCTCTTTAGAAAAGAAATCTCTAATGGCACCCAACCCACTCTGATACCATGTTAGAATTGGCTATGGATGCCAAGATCTATGGACCAAATGGAAAGCACAAAAAAAGAGAGAGAAAAGAATATGACAAGAATAGACTATATTCAATGTAATTGATATGATATGATTCTGATTATTACAATGAGAGAGACCCGTTGGTTATATAGCCAAGATGAGAACATAGAAGGGCATAAGATTATGACAAGTGTCATAATCTTATGACATGAGACAACTAGGAAGAGCTATCACTCCACTTAAGGTGGAGAGATAACCACTTGATATGTCCACAAAAGGTGGAAGTGATGAGGTAATGACATGTCAAGTCCACCAAAAGTGGAAAATTTCCAACAACCTCTTATGTGGTCCCTAAGTAAACTTAACTAAGGTGTGGTCATGACCTAGGACAAGGTACAACACACACATGATATGTCAACAAAAGGTGGAAGTAATGAGGTAATGACATGTCTTGAGTCCACCAAAAGTGGAAAATCTCTAACAACCTCCTATGTGGTCCCTAAGTAAACTTAACTAAGGTGTAATTATGACCTAGGACAAGGTACAACACATTTAATTACACCAACAATCTGACATAAATATCTTTTAATGCATCTTCTACCTGATTCCCTTGCTTATGAATCCTCCTCAAAACCTTTTGTTTGATCTGTAGGGATTCATACCATTTCCAGGGCTCAGAAACTCTTGCAGAAGGGAGAATTCCATCACTTACTACTTTTTCTTTTGTATACTCCATGATGGTTTTTAACTTGTGAAGGAGGAGATCTGCATAAGATCTATCTAGCCCCAATATGATCTGCAACCACTCTTAGGACCTGTATGCATCACCACCAGTTCACAAGATGCCCTTGATCATATCATCTCACTATTACCTAACTGCATGCAACCAGTCATGGGTGGCCTATGTAGAAGCTTTCATCTTTTGAAGTTCTTTGAATGCCTCCCTAGGCAACAAACCTGTAGGAGTCACCCCTTCACTTCCCACTTCTTGCATAGGTTTCATCAAGTGTTGCACATATCTATACACATCATTCAATTATTTATGCAACCTCTCCTTCTCTATTGTTTCCTTATCTAGCCTTCTAAAAATGGCTTGGGCAGACTCTTGGAACTCTTCCTTCTCTCAATCTTTACTTGTAGGCCCTAAATTTAAATTCTGAATACTTTAATCCTGAGGAGCTATCTCCCTTTTACCTTTATCTACTACAAGAGTGTCTATGTGGATTATCTTGTTTTGTACTTCATCCTTGGTAATCTTGGAGATTACCCTAGCTTTCTTCTTTGCCTTCCCTTTACCAATGTTTGCCAACAATTCATCCCAATTCGGAGGGGTGTCATCTATGATCACCTACTTACTCTTCAACCTCTCATTGAGCCAACTTGGGGTAGGGGCATCTAATTTTTTCTCACTTGGTTTCTCTTTCTCAACTTCATCTACAAAAGGCTCAATATCTACATTATGCATTGGAGGGATATCTTCACCCCTGCCTTCTCCTTCATCTTTCTACTTGATAGCATATTCAGGATTTTGGCTCTCCATTTTATCCAATGTGTCTGTCATAGTCTAAATGGGAGAAGAAGTCCTTTCATACATTTCTTCCTCTTCTACAAATTTCTCCACCTCACAGGTCTCTAATTGGTGAATCGTCATAAGATACCAAAGATGACTGCAAGACATTACAAATCTATGCCTCTGCACTATGAATAGCTCCAACATGAAATTCTTCTTTTGTCTCCTCGCCTTGGTGTATCTCTTCAGTAGCAACCTCTGCTTGTTCCTTCTCTCCATCATTCAAGCTCTGAGTTAAGGGAGGAGCAGAAGTGTCCTCTTGTTGTACAGTAGGAAGAAGTGTAGGAGCACCCTCTTTCACCATACTTTGCTTTGGAAAAGGGGTTCTAGCCTTCCTAGTGTAAACTTGTGTCTTTTCTCCAAAGCTCTCTACATCTACCACTCATGGTCCTATTTCCTCCTTTTGTCCCTTTCACTGTCCACTTTGTTTTCTTGAAGTTTTTGCAACTCTTCTCCTTTTAGGAACAATGAAACTATCTTTTTCTTCTTCTCCCTCATGTTGTTCCTCTAGGGCTGATGTCTTCTCCTTCAGGGAAGTCCTCCTCTATTTAGCACTAGGCTTTCTTTTCTTTTCCTCTTCAAAATCTACTTGGATACCCTTGATTTTTATTTTAAAGGGAGAATGCACCTTCTCTTTTCCCTTTGGATTTGGCTCATCTTCCTTAGAAGTGGACTGGGATTCCAATTCTCCCATCAAATCATATGTGTACTCTTTTCCTTCATTGTCCAACTCCCAAATCTTATGCTTGAGCCATAACTTGGTGTATTTGTTGGTGTAATTAAATGTCTTGTACCTTGTCCTAGGTCATAATTACACCTTAGTTAAGTTTACTTAGGGACCACATAGGAGGTTGTTGGAGAATCTCCACTTTTGGTGGACTTGACATCTCATCACCTCATCATTTCCACCTTTTGTGGACACATCATGTGATTATCTCTCCATCTTTGGTGGAGTGATAAGTTTTCCTTGTTGTCTCATGTCATAAGATTCTGACACTTGTCATAATCTTATGCCCTTCTATGTTCTCACCTTGGCTATTTAACCAAGGGGTCTTTCTCATTTGTAATCAATCATAATCAGTCATATCACATTAATGACATTGAATATAGTTTATTCTTGTCATATCAATTCTCTCTTTCTTGTGCTTTCCATTTGGTCCATAAATCTTCGGTGGCATCCATAGCCAATTCTAACATGGTATCAGAGCGTGTTTGGAGCCATTGGAGAGTCTTATTCTGAAGAGAGATTCTAGATCTAAGGAGGTTTCGTTCGTGGCTCTTTGTTGCAGGTTCAAATCTAAGCTTGCTGGTGCAAATCTGAGCTCACCATTGTGTCCGGAAGGTTCGAGATAGTCGATTTTTCCTTTTGTTTCATCCAAATCGGAGCTACGAGGCCAAATCTACGAGGGTTTGAAGCTGAAGTGTGGTTGCCAGATCCAGAAGGTAGCTACAATTTTGGAGCATTTTGGGTCAAATCCAACCCTGCCATCGCATCCAGAAGGGCCAAAAACCCTAAGATCGACTGTCAATTTGTCCGATTCGGAGCAGTTGTCTGGTGAGGCAAAAAAATTTTACCCGAGAGCTGTATGGCCCCTAGGTCATCATAAATTCGTCGGTACGATTTCTGAAAAATAAAAAATTTCAGTTAAATATTTTGAAATTTTTTATGAAAAATTCTATTGTATCGATTAAATTTTCTTTCAAAATATTTCATTGTAAAAAATATTATTGAAAAATTAAAAAAAAAAGAGGGCCAAAAGTTGTTTTCTGCGGATATTTCCGCAGTACTACAGACTGGTACCGCAGGTGTATCGCGGCAGGGTACTATCCACCCGCCAGCTGGCCACGTGGCCGTCTGGCCGTGGCCCCACCCACAGTGCCCATTCCACACATCCGCAGCCAGCAAAAATTGCACCGGCGAGCTCATCCATTGACCGGCAGCTTTCACAATCCATCTACCGCAGATTTCACAAAATCCGGCTACAGAGAATCTTCGTCTGACATTCTATCCCCCGACCGGCATCTAGAAAATCCGACAGAGATCATTCCGGCAGATGGAGAATATTCTGGCAAATAGAGCTTTTTGGCATGACGGGCGGAAAACTGTCAAATTTCAACGCATGGAATGATGACGTCAGCATTACGTCGGCACTGCTTTGAAAATTTCCTGCCCCTCACCATTGAGCTTTTCATTTTTGCAGTCAAACTTTAAAGCTTAATATCTTTCTCATTCTGACTCCTTTTTTCAAGCAATTTTTTTTTATTTGGGCTAGAATTTTGTGCTCTTCGCACTGGTGCAATTATTTTTTGGTTTTGGTGCCTGTTTTTTCCAAAAATTTCAGATTCTCACAGTTGTTGCTGCTTCGTCCTCATTTTGGGAACTTTGGGAGGTCATAACTTGCTCCTACGGTAACATTTCTGTGTGCAATTTTTTTTGAAAGTGCATGCTTTTTCCTGTAATTCTTAGTGGTATGATTAGATTGATCTCATTTTGTATCAAAAATTTTATTTGATACTGTGGCCTATTTTGGCATTTGTAAGCACTAAGATCAAGTCTAGCTTGCTGTTCTTAGCATCTAGCAACTGCAAATGCACTAAATATAAAGTGCCAAATCAGATATTGCTTGGGGGGTTTCTTGATTGAGTGATTTGGGGGGTTCTCTTGGTGCATTGCCATTGATCTGTTTGCTTTTGCTCTTTCATTCTCATGGATCATTCTAAGGTTCCTTTGATCACATCATATAATTATTCAACATGGCATCAAAATGCATGGAATATACTAATGACAGAAGGTCACTCTCTATATGTTGAAAATAAGGTACCTCAACCTACAGATGATGAGAAAAAGTTAAAATGGATGATCAAACATGCCAAAGCTCTTGGGTGTCTTCGTAGACTAGTTTCTCAAGATTTGTTGTTTCAGATTGAATCATGTAACAATTCTCATGAAGCTTGGGAAAAATTGAAAACATTGTATGGAACTAAAGATGAAGTAAGAGGCTATCAAATTGATAATGATTTGATGAATCTTGATCCTAAGAACTTTGACAACATCCAAGACTACATCACTAAGGTCAATGATCTAAAAGAGCAATGTAAAGCATGTGGAATTGATAAGAAGGACATCCAGTTGGTGTACAATACAATGAACAAACTTGGTCCTAATTATGCTTCTTTTGTTTCTAGCTTTCATACTCATAGATTGACTATGGGGTCTGCATATACTACACCTTCATTTACAGCATTTTCTGAGATGTTGATACATGAGCAACAAAAGCTTATCTCAATGGGTCTCATCAAGACTTCTAAATCTCAGGCATTGTTGGTTAATCAAGTGAAAGAATCAGAATCAGATAAGAAACAGAAGAAAGCAAAGAATAATCAACATTCAGATCAAGTAAATCCACATTCAGATCAATCAAACAAAAAATCTTCTTCAAAAGGAGAAACATCTAAGAAGGAGAGGCCTTTTTGTGCATATTGCAAGAAGGATGGACATGAAGAACACTATTGTTATAAGAAGGATATTGATGAGTTGAAGAATCTTCTCAAAAAGAATCACATTGATTTGCTTCTAGAATGTCTGAATCTTCTTCTCCTTCTACTTCAAAACAGTATAAAAAGAAAAAAGGTCAAACATATATATCAGGATATAAAGGACAAGCTCTTTGTGCTCATTCAAGTCCAAGATCAAGGAGATGGCTTCTAGATTCAGGAGCATCACATCATATGGCATCTTCACAAACTATCTTCTCTTCATTTCAGCCTTGTTCTATGTCTTCTATCTTGATGGGAAACAATACATACATGAGTGTAATAGGGAAGCGATCTATTAGCATTGGGGAGAACACTTTTCAGGATGTCTTGTGTGTTCCTCATTTGACGAACAATCTACTTTCCATTTATCAGATTACACATGGTGGAGATGGGAGAACTGTGGAGTTCACTCCTGATTCGGTTATCATTCGCGACTTGGAGACTAGATATGTTATTGCTACTGGGGTGGTTGATAATTCATCTCGGTTGTATTCCTTTGCACAGTTTGCTGATGACGATGTTCCTTCGACTGTTGATCACAACTATGATTCTGAGGGGATATTTGGCTTTTTGAACTTGGGCATACTCACATCAGATCCAGTACTTGAGCCATGCATTTTATCTCCTCCACCTATTGTTGCAATTGATGCTACTTGTGATTCAATAGTTTTGACTCCTAGTGATTCAGTGCAATAGGACATGCATAGTCTTCCAGATATGGCTACTTTGGATGGCTTCCTAACAGGTATTTCAGACTTGTTTGTGGAGTCTCATCTTTCTGATTTGGAGGACACTCTTGATAGCATTCATCTTCTCTTTGATGAAGATGAACCTTCTTCAGTTGTTGTGAGGGAACACCTTGACCCTCTTGTTCATTCTCTACATGATCATTCTTCTCAGTTTGGCGTGAGTATGGATTCTTATGGACAGCATTTGGAGGAGGTTTCTTTGTCTTCAAAGGGGATATCTTTGTCTTTGGATAGTGCTCTACATTCATCTCTACTAGATGTTGGGTTTTCCTCTTCAGCAGTGTGGCCTAGAACACCTGATTGGAGTGGTTCAACTTTCTGCATCGACATGGAGACACTTGAGCATGCTTCAGAGACATCACACATCATCCACCTTCATGACATCCTGCATACATCCTTGGTTTTGTTTCTTCCTAAGGGGAGGAATGTTGTTCGGCGAGATTGGATCATCTTCAGCATTCAATTTCGAGCTTCTACCGTTCTTGCAGGAGACTCAACATTGAGGGGGGGCTACCTTGCTTCTCTTCTACTTCTCTCTTATGGGGGGGTCTTTTTCCTCACATGGGGTTTTTTATCTTCTCATTTTTCATTGAGAGCATTTCTATTTTGTATTTCATCTCTCTTTTGAGGGGGAGTTTTGTCCCATGAGGTTTTCTCCCTTTCCTCGTTGTGAGAGATTTCATTGCATTGATTGCATTGTGTGTACATGGGTACCTAACATGGCCTAGTAGCCGGGACCCATCTTGCATTTTTGCATTTGTGCACTACTCCCTAAGTTGCACTTAAGGGGGGGTGTTGGTGTAATTAAATATCTTGTACCTTGTCCTAGGTCATAATTACACCTTAGTTAAGTTTACTTAGGGACCACATAGGAGGTTGTTGGAGAATTTCCACTTTTGGTGGACTTGACATCTCATCACCTCATCATTTCCACCTTTTGTGGACACATCATGTGATTATCTCTCCATCTTTGGTGGAGTGATAAGTTTTCCTTGTTGTCTCATGTCATAAGATTCTGACACTTGTCATAATCTTATGCCCTTCTATGTTCTCACCTTGGCTATTTAACCAAGGGGTATTTCTCATTTGTAATCAATCATAATCAGTCATATCACATTAATGACATTGAATACAGTTTATTCTTGTCATATCAATTCTCTCTTTCTTGTGCTTTCCATTTGGTCCATAGATCTTGGGTGGCATCCATAGCCAATTCTAACAGTATTTAATCATAGGAGCATTAATTTTCTCCAACTTAGTCTTCTCTTCCTCTAACCAATAAATCTCAGTTATGGGTTTGTCTTTGATGGAATCATAGTCATGGATTTGGATTACCTCCCCATCATCATCAAGCTAGTCAGGAATGGCCTTGATGTTGTACAATCTAATTAAACTAGCTAGCAATCTAGATAATCTTTTCCTTCAGACATCAAACTCATCTTTACAATTGTCCCAATATTCATCAATGTCATCTTTGTGCCTAAATTTTTTACTGGCCTTCTTTTGAGCTTCTCTTGTTATGTCAAATCTACTCCTCTTGGAATTGAATTCCAACCCTAAGGTGCTCATTTCCTCCTTAGGAGAGTGTGTTGTGATCATGGAAGGGCAGTTCTCATTGACCCCCACCCTCAATGGGAAGTCACCTCAACCTGTTTTGTGCATGTCCTTTAAGATATCATAAAAGGTAGAGATCTTCCTTGTAACCTCCAAGAGTATGATATGGTCAGCTAGATATCTTGGTAATATGTAGGGTTCCCTTTGACAACAATCAATTCTAATCTATGAGAAAGTAGGGAACTAAATGAACCATGCTCCATATTTCTGTATCAACTCCTTTGTTGTATATGAAATCCTTACATGTTATTCTCCTTGGAGCAACCTTGTGAATTACATGATGAATGCATCATTCACCCTCACATAGCTTGAGTTACCCAAGTGCAGCGGTGGATACACCTCATAGATAACATCTTGGCCAAAAGTCCCTCTTGCACTCAACCCCTCGTATGGATGAAATATAGCCAAGGAATAGATCAAGTAAGATGTCATTGTGAAGCTCTTGGTCTATAATACACTACATATTTTCTTATGAATCATGGCATTAATGTTACCCAGCCAATGGTGATCAACATTCTACTCCATCCTTATTATGATATAGCACATCCATCTCAAATATCCCTACAGTCTTCAAACTGACCACTCTACTAAGGAGAGTGATTGAATCATAGTATTCTAATTTGAACTTGGCTCTATACAACTACTTGGGAAACTTGAAAATGTGTGGCTTGGGCTTCTCTAACCAAGAATTGGTGACCTGCAAGGCCTTGCTTCTTTCATCTGCATAATATTTCTTGGCTATGTCAAGGTCAAAACTCACTACATGGGATCTGTGAGGCATATCAAATGTTTGAGCCACAAAGACTAGAGAGACGTTAGCCAACACGTGGCCCTGTGGACTAATTATCCTCTATGTGCCTGGATCATAATGCCTAGCACATTCTACCACCAAATCATAACACTGCACTGTAGGAGGGAAACCAACCACATGGGCCAATCTAGAGTTCATTAGTATGCTTGTTAACAAGGAAGGATTCTCTACTGACATTCTTGTCTTGAACTCCTCATAGTCCCACTTCTCAACATCAGTATCTATTATCTCTAACCTAATGGAAACAAACTTGCTCTTGGGTACCTTGCTCTTCATGTCCAATTTAATCCTCTCAGCTTATGAGACAGAAGCTCCTTCATCACTAGGATCCATTAACTTTCCCTTAGTCCTTTTAGCAATAGCTTTGCTTGATTCAGCCTACATTTAGGAAGGAAGCCATAATAAAGACTCATTACAAGACAAGAATCCATGTTAGCTCATCATAGACCACATATTCATCCTTTAAACAAGCCCTATGATGAATGAAATCCCCTAAAATATCACATAATCTTGAATTGATTGTGATTCTCTGTGGTTTCGCCTGATTTGATCAAACAATCATGATCTTGGGGATTCATTATTGGATTCAAGCCATTTAAAGTTTAAGATGAAGAATCTAGGTTTCCAATTGATGTAAATGAGATTCAATCAATGTGAGCAATGATTTCAATAAGGGAAACCCTAAGAAATTTCCATGAAAGAACAATTTGACCCTACTTCACCCTTTTATCCAACTAAACTTCCTGCTAATTCCCTAAAACCTCCATTAAGACAAGGTGATCACCATAACCGAATGATAAGTAATTGATCCAAACCTTTCCAAGGATGTGATTTCATCAAAGGATTAGGGAAATCACAAGGTCAAACTAGAGCTCAACATACAGAAGCATGGAATCGAACCAAGAGTCAAACAAAGAAATGATTAACCACATTGAATTTCAATTAAGTAGAAGGAAAAGTAACGCAAAGTACATGGAAGGGCATAATGTCAAAATGAGAACCCTAGCTTGAACGCCAAACTTCCTCACACCCAAATTCATGACCCAAAGCATACACATGAAACATGAAGAGATTCATACTCATCAACTAGGGGCAAAGGAATTGCGGACATACCATGAGTGAAGAGTAATCAAAGTCACAGCAACTGGAAAGAAACCCTGAAGTCCGAGCAAAATGCAAGTGATCACCAAAAAACTCTACTGCAATGATCGATCACAATCTCAAATGGACAATTATGACCATCGCATTTCATATTTCATCACCCATATCATCTCATAAATAACATCATAAAACAATCATAGCATAAATCATTCCACATAGGCATAGATGTATAAAATTTGTTACAAACAATTCATATATGCATTCATTCATTAACATTTCATAAGAACAATTTACATATCATTTCGCATGTGCACAATAGATCATATCATTTCACATATCAAACCATCACATTTTTATTATCATAAATAGATCATCACATTTTCATATCATAGGTTAACATAATATAGATCTGTTAGTCATAATCATAATGCATGTATCATCAGAAATAAATGCATCCATAAAGACATCATTGCAAAGCATATACAAATAAACCATCCATGCATAAAGGAGAACATGGTACATCGCATCAAAATCATCATCGACTCATTTATATATATATCATCAATAATGTAACTATCATAGTACAAAGAATAAATTGGATCACTGTACATATATGTCAATCGGTACAAAACGCCCATTGAGCTATCAAAAAGAAGCCCATAAGGCACAAAAAGTATATATTCATCTCGATCAAGCTCGATCCCTATGAATGTTGCCTTCGCCCCTGTCACTGTGACCCTCTGCTGGTCTATGGCTAGCCCTATCTGAATACTTTGGAACCTACTCTAATCTAGGCATGGCCTCATGATAGGACCATCGATAATACTCTGCCTCTCAGATGGCATCCCTATAGGATCGAACTGACACTGTACCCTAGGAGGAGGAGGCTATCATGCTCTCTATCTACTATCTACAGACTAGCTCAGTGGCTGCCTGTAGCTATGTAGCCTATCTCTACTACACAGCCTGATCCCTCTCGGCCCTAAGTTGCTCTCTCTTAGCCCTCACCTGATTTCTCTCCACTGTCACTGCCTGAACCTGGGCTTGCAACTGTGCAATCAGTGCATCTCGAGCATCTACCTATCCCTATGGTTACACATGTGGTTGCACATGAGGTTGATCCTCATCTCATGGTGGCTCCTATTGCTAATCCTGCATGTGTACGTCTCCATGACCTAGCGGGACTGGGGACACAACAAGTGGATCCTATCGAATCTCAACTCTTTGTCCTGTCCCTCTACCTCTAACTCTGCATAGATCTGGGTCCTCACCTGGAATGAACAACTGAAGTGGAGGTTGGAACTAGTCCTTGTAGGCCTGAGTGGTGCTAGGATCTACTATACCCTGATCATAGGCCCATGGTCAGGCTACCAAGTGCCTAAAATTTTTGACTAGCTCTAAGGCGGGAATGTACTGTCCCCATGACACTTGTGTCATGCTGCGAGCAAAGATGGCTACATAGGTGTCATCAAGTCAATCTTGTGGCTCTCTGAACTGACGTTGCATGGGCTTGGGCATGTACCTCTCGATCATAGTATGGTCCCACCCTTACATATACCGATCCTGGCGGCAATAAAATAGTTGATTGGCATTGTCGGCCCATCCTAGCCAACCAGGGTATGGCCGCCAAGTGAAAACTAGCATCTCATCTAAGACCCGCCTCCAGTAGGTGATCCCATGCTCATTAGTGTGTGTAAAGGACACACCGCCTCTGTATCATGCCACAAGGGTATCGTCTGCCCCCATTAGAACTAGAACGACACATAGAAATAGCACATAAATGTGCTCCCATGCCCAGATGTGAAGTAAAGTCACCCCAGCCCCCAACGCTCTGTCGTCCATGTAAACATACTCTTGTAGGTCCCTGTAAAGCGAAGCTAGAAGAATATTCCCTCATGCAAAATGAACCGGCCTGTCTCAGACCATCCACTCCCAGCAATACCCCTAATCGGGACTGAAGTATCACCCTTGTCTATTTAGGGCAACAAGACCTGAAATGATAGCTGCAATCACTCAGCAGTAGGGAGGTGCTATGACCCTGTATCAGTGTAGCTCTATATGTCCCTCACAGAAGATGATGTCTCATGTGGCAAGGACTCTACAGCAGGCCTCGCACCCATCATCCATAATGAATATTTCCCATCAGCCATGAATTGAAAATCGTAGAATATGCTAGACATCCTCCTAAGTGATAGTAGCTTCACCAGTGGGGAGATGAAATGAGGATGTCTCACTGTGCCACCTCTCGGCCAACGCTGACAACATCCCTAGATGAGTGCGCACGGGTGCTGGGTATGCAATGTGCCACAATCATGCAACCCCGAGTCGATCCTGATCCCTGTCACTCAGGTCTTCCAAGATGCTAGACAAATCTTATGACCTATGCTCCCGAGAGTAGAGCTCCTTCGTCGTGTCCTGCATCAAGCAAGGTCAACGTGTTAAATTTTTTGAAAAATTTATGATCGTGCGCTTCAAAAACTTTCCCAACGGTGTAGTTTGTGATGGCATTGCAGTTTTATTTTACTCAAACTCTGACGCTAGAGCCCCAAAAAGAGAAAAACTACACTATTGCAGTGCACTTTGTCATCCAATGTTGCAATTTTTGTGAAATGGGTGACGCCATGTCACACTTTGTCAAACCAGCCTGCCAAACCCAAGCTCAGTGTTAGAGTTTTTAAGCTCTGAACTACCCCACTGCAGCACAAAATAACACTGCACAACATAGTTTGAAAGTCGAGCGGTGCTATATAGTGCTGCTATAGGCGAGCTGCCCTTTTAAAGAATTAAATGAAAGGACCAAGCTTGGGTAAGGGTCGCATACTGGTGCCTAGATGCCAAGTGGTCATTGGTATGTCTGAACTTGATCAGTGATGTGTAGGGGAAGCTACCATTGTGCCATATCGCTGGAGAGTCAGAGCTCAAATCTCAAGGTTGCTAGCGGAGGTGTGTGAAAATGACTTGAAAGTGACCCCTCGGGCCCCTTTTAAGCCTAAAAATTAGGGTTTTTTCACCCTGTTTGGCTGTCCTCCTAGGGATTTGGACCCCCAAACCTATTTTTATCTAATTGAGGCTTGTTTTTCATTGTTTTATTGTGTTTGGACATGTTTTTAGCCTCCTGGAGCCCTTTCGGACCTATCAAGTAATTTGTCATCTCTTTTTTCACGAGATCACCCAAAAAATTAAAATTTTCATCCAATCTCTTGAGGGGGCATTATAATGGCATGTTTTATCTCGCCATGTAGCAGTGGGGCAAGTTTTTAAATATCAAAATTTTTTGGCTTTGATCGAGATCATTTATTCTTTGAACCAACGCAACGAGTGCATTGCTTCAAAGAGGGGCAAAATGTAGACACATAAAATGTACCAATTGACATTGTGCATCTAATCCTGATCACTAACATCACTTCTTCCTGAATCATCCCTCGGTCTAACCATTTAATCAAATTACCCTATCTAATTAAATTCATCAATATTCATCCCTTAATTAAATAAATCATTTTGTCTAATTAAGTCACTCTCTCTTGTTAATTAAATCAATCCATCTAATCTAATTATCCCTATTTAATTGAATAATCATTTTATTTGATTAAATCTCTAAAGTCTATCCGTTAAATTAAATAAATTAAAACCTTATTTGATTTAATCTAACACCATCTCTTTTAATTAAATAAATCAAAATCTTTATTTAATTAACCTCTTATCATATTCCTCTCTTATTTGATTTAAATAAATCCATAAATTTGAGTCAAATAGGTCAGATCATTTAACCTCTCTCATTAAATTAATTAATCCTTGATTAATTTAATCTCATCTCATGTCCCATCCTCTAGATAATTCAAGTTGCACATGAAAATAGATTTAATTCATTTATTAAATCTCTATTTTCCTCACAAGGCATCTTTTGGAATATTCTCTCAATTTGAATTCAAAAATTCCAAGTCAACATGTACATCCAACAAGGCAATAAATTCATCTTACATGTCTTTTGCCTTGAGCCAAGTGGCATTTATTGCATTTTTCCTTCCCTCTTGCATGTCATTTCAACAAATTTGAAATTCAAAATTATACATTTATTGGCACATACCCCAAATCTTGCACATCATCAATTCATAGCTTGACAAGTGGCATCATACCATTGGATGAATGTTAGTCCCATAGTGCTCAAATTTGGACATTCATCCATCTTGGAATTCTATAAATGAAGAGCTCATATCCTCATTTCATCATCCACAATCTAGGAAAAGTTACCATGCTCAAATATCTCTTGAATTTCATCCATTATCATTGAGTCATAGCTAGGTTTTTGCAGATTTTGGCTTGGAGTTCTCATTCTTCACCAACAAAGTGGATCAATCATCTTCAACACATCAAATTTGCATCATAGGAATTGGGAAAGGGCCAATTTTCACATCAAATTGGCACCAATTCCCCCATGGGATCATGAGTTTGCACATCTAATTAGGATTCAATTTTTGTTTTATCATTTCTATTGTGTTCTTTAATATTTTCTTCCTAGTTTGAATGTTGGAAATGGATTTCATGGGGAATCCTTGTTTTGACTTGCAATCTCTTGTCTAACTTGTTTATTCTTGTTGTTTTGCAGGTACCAAGGTTTGGGTTCACACATTTGGCACTAGAAGGAGGGCTGGATATCATTCTTTCTCATCTTTTCTTAAAATTTCTGCATTTTCACTCACACAGAAAATTTCAACGTTGGGAGCTCAGCATCGTTGTTTTTGGCACCACTGACTCTTCAACATCGCTATATGGCACCGCTCGAAACACAAACTGTGATGTTGGACTCGTCTCACCAAAATATTTGAATTTCAAACTCCGCCGCTGGACTCATTGACTTGCAAGAATTTTCAAAATTTTAAAAACTGTGACGCTAGAGGGAAACTGCAACGCTAGGCGAAAAGTGTGATGCAATTGAGCTCTCTGTCCCGACACAGAGTGACGCTGATTGGTAAGCAGCGCTATGAGGGAACCACTCAGAAATCAAACTGCGACGTAGTTACGAGTTGCAATGCTGGAAGATAGTAAAAAGGGGAAATCTAATTTTAGCACATGCTTTTGATTTATGATTAATTTGTCTTATGTTTTCTACTTTTTAATTTTTTGTATTTTCCAAAATTTGACTAGTTTTTTCCTCTTGTAGGTTGGAAATCAAAATTCAAGAAAGGAGAAGCATGAGGAGGATGTTTCATCAAATCAAAGTGTTTTTAAACACTTTAGTGTTTGCTTAGCACTTGGTTAACAAATTGTTAGCACTTCTTCTTTAGGACACTAATTTTCATTTGGGTTTAAAAAGAACCTTTCAATTTCTTCTTGCAAAGGCTAAAACAAACTTTAGGATCATAACTTACTAGATTTTGTTTCCTGGATTAACAATTGAACAAAATGTCTTTCACTTGAATTTTGGTGCTTAAAAAGAATTCACATTTTGCTTTGTGGATTTAAAAAGAACAAGTGTAACTTTTTTTTTCATGAGAGATTACTTAAACTAAAGCCATTGAAAAAGGAGGTATGCACTTCTCTCGTGCTTTATAGTGATCTTGAGAATCAGAAGGCCTTTTTCATGACTTTAGGGTGAGACAAAGCAATCACCTCCACACTTCAATTTGGGTTTAAAATTGAACAACATCTTGTATGAGTGTGAGTGGGGGAATTGTTGCATATATTATCTCTCCTTGTTGCCAAAAAGGATTGATCGAGTTACAAATATTGTTCTTCATTCACTTTTGTTTATCCTAGAGGGCCTGCCTTGGGGAAAAAGTACTCACCCAAGGGAATGACTCAACCGGTAACACTCTAAAGCCAAAAGTATTTCCAACTGGTATATAAATGTGTGTAGTGGAAGAAACGCCAATATCACGCAGTTGATTCCAACAAGATGGATCTGAAAGGGGACTCTTGTCATATGGGTCAATCTCCATGAACAGAAAGTCCTTATTAAAACCCATGTGCTAGAATTTTCCAAAATCCTTTAATCTATTTGTTGGTGCAAGAATGGTCATTCTGAAGCCACCCCACACTTTTACGGTCTTCTAGTAGAAATGCAAAGCATGCCATGGGAGTTTCATGGGTGTTGATGCTTGGCTGCCCTGTATAAGTGAGTGTCATGGAGGGGAGCCAATGGGGTCAAGCATCTAACCATTTGCTAAAGATAAGCATAGCTGGACTTGTCCAAATGGGAATCCAACAAATATTGTATTACACATCCATAGGATTGTACTTATTCTTGGGTTACAAAATGCATTTCTTGATCAAAAACACCATGGAAAAAAAAACTTGAACCTCATCCAAATTTCAAACCCTTTTGAAGACAAATACAATTGACTCAATCCATATGTTATTGCTTTCACTTAGGATTCACATCCTTAGAGGTTTCTAAACATTGAATTATATCTCGATTTGTCTCCTTAAGTAAACAATAGGAAAATCCTTGCCTTAAGTTCATCAAATTTCCACATAACATATCTTGTGGGGTTTGAAGAAATTAAGACATTGGACATCTTAGTTTGAAAACTTAATCAAAGAAAGTGTTTTTGGTAAAATAAAGACATTAAGCAAAGCTAAGAAAAATGAACTTTCATATGTGGTGAAGACTCCCAATCCAAAAATGAAAATCATTGGTTGGAAATCCGAAAATGAATGTTCAAATGAAATCATTTCTTGGTTACAAAGGTCTTTAGAAAGCATTGTATGCTCTTCAATACCCAGGTCTAGGAAAAAATAGTGTCTTTTTTCAGTTTCATCTTAGGATCAAAACAAATCAAAATATTTTTCATCCATCATCCAAAACAATCAAAACAACATCATCTCATCATCACCTTTTGGAAAATCTTGAAAATCGTCCTTAATACCAGGCTTTTTGGAAAAATAAAAAATTATCAAAATCATTGAGACTAAATCCTTGAAAACATTATCAAAAACACCTTTGGCTAGGTATGTGTAGATGCATCCTTTTGCATATGCTTAGTCAAAGTTATCAAAATCATCTTGTTTAGCTTAGTATATGTAGATTAATCCTTCTTCATATACTTAGTGAAATGATCATCTTGTTTGAATAGGTGTGCGTAGATGCATCCTTCTCCTCGCACATATTCAAATCATCATCCTTTGAGAAAAGCTATCCCTTAGATCATTATCCAACATCTTAAGGTCTTTTTGTTCAAAATCAAAAGCAAATTAAAATCAAAATCAAGGACAAAATCCCAAATCCAAAAACAAATCAAAAATCAAAATCTGAAAAGTCCTAAAAGCCTAGTATCTCATTCAAGATTTATCAAAATCCAAAAACATTTGTATCATTCATCCCTAACATCATCATCATATCATCAGCTTTGATCATCAAGGAATCCTAAAAACTTTCTACTTTGGGCATAAAATAAAGATCGATCCAAAGAATCAAAAGATTCATCTCCCATATTCTCGAAGAGTGATCCTTGTTTTATGGTTCTAACTAGATCTCAATACAAGAAGAGTATGGAAGCCAACAAAGAAACACACGCTTCAAGTGATCTTAGCCAAACAAATGTAGAAATGAATCCCACCAAATCAAGTAATCCTTTGACCCTCTCATCATTGCAAAATCCGCAAGAAGAAAACCAAGGAGAGGACCTTACCTTTGGAATTTCTCACGAGGAAATGACTGAAATGCTCCAAAATTCGGACAACTATAGAATCATCAACATCATGATGAGACTCAACCCTTCGTTATACATGCTTGAGTTAGCAAAAAAAGGGGCCAAGTTACCTTCATATTTTGATGTAAGTACTATGGTGGAGACATTTTTTCCTCCAATCTCATCCACCATTCCCATTTCATCTACACCCCCATCTCAAAACATCATGCAAAACATTCCACAAATCACAACATCTTTTGCTCCAACACAACCTAATGTCAACAAGGGAAACACATTCCTCAATGCTCTTCAAGCGCACCCCCTTGTTAATAATCAAAACTTGGATGCAAACACCACCTTGGAACAAAACATACCCCAAAACCCATTACACAAAAATGTTCCTCTCACCTTCCATCATGATCCATCATCATCATTTTTTCACGCAACACCTCAAACACCTCTTCTCAAAAATTCACAAGAAGAGGGAGATATGTTTGGACCAGGGGGCATATTTGACACCAAAAAATTTTCACAACACCCCTTACATTTCTACCTCTCCCACCATTTCCATTATCATCCACACCACTCCTTGGTTTAGGGCTTTCCCCTCTACCAAATATCAATCAAACCGCTATCCCAAATATCAATCAAAGCATTATGCCAAATGCTCTAAATTTTTCATTGATATCACAACAATAAACAACAAATGCACAAGCAATTGCAACATCATCGAACACCCCCTTAACATCACAAAGCATGGTCTCTCAAGGACCAATCACATCAACAACACCATCCATCACGCAAAACACCACCTTCACAAACACCATTCCAAATCCACCACCACCTCCACCACCACCAACTTTCACCACATCAAGCCAATACGATGTGGCATTGCAAGCTGCTTTCCAAAGAGGATACCAACAACTTCAGAAACAAAAAGCCAAAAAAATAGCTGCTCAGTAAGCTACTCAAGCTGAACAGGCTGCCCAAGCAGCCCAAGCTGCCTTATAACCGCAACAAGCCCAAGCATTATTGCAACAACAACAACAACAAGCCGTCCAAGTTGCACAAGACACACAAGCATTGGACGCACAAAGGGCCACTCAAGCACAACTTCTATTGCAACAACAAGCAACACAAGCACAAACAACACAAGCGCAAGCTCAATATCAGGCACAACAAGCCCAATATCAAGCACAATTGCAAGCATATCAACAAGCAATAAAGCAATATCAAGAACAACAAGAAGCAAAAGAGTTGGCAGCCCAAAAACAAGCATTGTTGGAACAACAACAAGCGTTGTTGGAACAACAACAAGTTCAACAACAAGCACAAATTTTAGCGCAACAACAACAAGATCAACAACAAGCATTATTCATACAAAAGTTGGTGGAAGCCTACCTCACTCACCAAAACACACATATACCATCAAACAATGCACCAACCAACCCACCATTCCAACCCACGAATTGAAACACCCCAAAACACTTTCATCCCACCCCCTGATCTGCAAAATGATGTGACAACACAACTCAGGTTGCTCTCGCAGCAAGTGCTCAACCTTCAATCAGGACGAACAACCAAAACACCAAGCAACTTGTGTCCCTATCCATTTGATAGGGGCTTAGTAATGAAACCATTCCTAAAGGGATTTGAAATCCCCAAATTTGACAAATATCGAGGGATGGGAAACCCTGAAGATCACATTAGGAAATTACAGGTTCATTGCATGGAGGTTGCATATGACGATACTTACTAATGCGGCTATTTCCTAGGAGCTTGGTAGGCCACATTATAGAATGGTTCTCTCGATTACCTTCAGGCATTAGAACATTCCAAGAAATTAGGGATGCATTCATTAAAAATTATGCATGCAACATTGCAATGGATGTTAGTCTCGAAGAACTCTCATCTCTAAAACAAGGAAAGGGTGAATCATTCACCTCATTCCTACAATGATGGCATCCAAGGCCAATCGAAGTAAGTGGACCATGCCAAAAGAACAACAATTTTGCACCATCATAGCCAACCTTGAAGGTCACTTGGCATTTCATCTCAAGGCTCAGGGCATCACCACATATGATCAATTGATCTCCAAGGCGCTTAGTATCGAAAGAGCCATTATGACTCAACCCATGGAATCAACATCATACCACGAACAACAAAATAACCGCCCACCATCCAATTACAAGGATAAACCTCGCACATGGGAAAGGAACAAAACCATCACTAATGATGGTATCGTTGATGCCAAGGTGGTCATTAGTGCCCCTCGCCAAAACACACTCACACCACAAATCCAAACACAACACCAAAATACTCATCACACAACACACGAACCAAACAACAATCCAACCATCAATAATCTCAATGACCAAAGGGGACCACCCCAACGCGAAATTTATCCCAAACGAAAATATACCATTTTGGGGGAACCACTTGAGGACATAATGAAAAAGTTGATCGACGAAAAACTCATCAAGCTTCCTACATTTGAGAATTACCAAGAACCCGATGTCAAACCTCCTTGGTATAATGAGAATCAACTTTGCGAATTTCATATAATCAAAGGCCATACCACAAATAGTTGCATGAGACTCAAAAACATCATCCAAGATCTCATCGATAAGAAAATCATAAACACGGAACAACCTATTGGAAATCAAGATCTTAAAATATACGCGAATCAAATGTCGAATCATGGCAACAGAGGGAATAAAAAATGACAAAGAGAAGGGAAATGTAAATCATGTGTATGAAATAGTCATTACCTCCCTAAATGAAGACTGCATGGTCATCACCATCAAGGGTGCCCATGTGGAAGATTATGGAGTCACCACAAGAGGCAGAAAAGTCACCATCACAAGATCACCCCAACCAAATAGGGTCCTTGCATCTAGATTCATTCCTAATGGCTACAATGTCCTAGATCAACTCAAGAGAACACCAACACACATCTCCATCATGGATTTGTTAAAAATATCATCAGCTCATAAAAAGATCCTTGAGGAAGCATTAGCCTCATCCACTGTCCCCATAGATCTCGATGCGGAGAAATTCCAAGCTATGGTCAGAAATATCATAACACCTAATCTCCTCACATTTTCTGACCAATATTTCCCCACCCAACCATCTCACAACTATGCACTTCACTTGGAAGCCATTGTACATAAGAGAAAAATCAAAAGGGTCTTGGTGGAAAGGGGTGCGGGCTTGAACATATGTTCCCTAAGCCTCATCAAGTAGTTGAAAATATCAGAAGATTCCATCAACAAAGGAAAGGAATCACGATAAGAGCATATGATGACCAAGAAAGACTGTCTCAAGGCATGATTAAACTCCCTATTCAAGTAGGGCCAGCTCTCATGGAAACCACTTGTCAGGTCTTGGACCTCGACTTGCCGTATAATATCCTCCTGGGACATCCATGGATCCATGTGATGAAACCCGTAGCATCAACCTTCTACCAATGTGTGAAATTTACACATAACGGACAAGAAGTTACCATCCATGGAGATCCCGAACCATTTTCATATTGCAAAAATCTTGAAGCAAAGTATTACAAAATCTCCCAAGTGCCAAAAAATGATGAGGGCCCATCCACACCATACATCGACCCTGCCACCCTCGCATCCACTTTTGCAACAAAGACACCCACCACTCCCACCATTCCCACCATCTCCGACATCAAGCTCATCATCCAGGAAGATGGTTGTGGAAGATACAAGCTCCCTAACAATGCTTTTGTGATAGGAGAGTTACCACAATCTCTTAGATCATGGGGACGTCCACAAGAAAACCAAGCTTCCACATCACAAACATTTCCTGAAGACTATCCCGAATTCACAAGATGGGGAGACCTTGGCCAAGAAGTTATTCAAGTAGATCCATCTCACATGTTATATCAAGATGAAAGACCAACACTTGAATTACCAATGGATGAGACAAGCAAGGGCCTACAAATGATGCTCGCAATGGGCTACAATAGAAATCAAAGACTAGGAAAAAATGACAATGGCCTCATAATACGTATCATGCCAAAGACATGACCCATAACAAATCTTGGCCTTGGATGTACCCCTCCGAGTATAACCATACGTGACCGAAGTCCTCTAGTTAGAATAGTTAATATTTCTCCTCAGCCAATAGTTGCAGAAGTACGCTCACCAATATCCATAGGTAGAGACATACATAACTTTATAACTGAGGCCTATATTAGTAGCGATGATGAGGATACCATGACCAATCTACCTAGGTTATTTGAGGATACCACCTTATGCATGATTAGTACCCTATCCTTTGAACCAGACCAACAGAATCATGAGATCCACTTAGTATATTCCCAACTCATTAACTACGACCAATGAGAACCACCGGTTCTTGATACATTTGAAAACGATGAGGAACTCTCAAAATTCATGTGATTGAGGGATAACGTTCCAGATGGAGATCATAAGGTAGGGTTTATAATGGAGTTGGACACACATTCCTATTATGGGGAAACAATTGAATCCTTCAGTTGCAAAAGTGAGAAACTAAGAATCATATCCAAGTCCTTGAGTAAAAACCACACTATGGCACTCTCTGACAAGAAAAAAGTAAAAAGAAATGATATATCCAATGGTGAAAACCTCTCTGAGGCACCCAAGGATGGGGGATTCAATCTTCCTTTAAGATCTATTCATCAGGAAAAGTCAACAGTCTTGGCCGAAAAATGAAATCCTGTCAACCTAGTAACAGAGGAGACCTCACATATCACATTCTATGCGGAATCACTATTATCAGAAGAGCAAGAGCTCCTAGCAACATTCCTAAGAGAAAGGAAAATAAACTTCACATGGAGTTATGCTGACATGCTAGGGCTTGATCCAAAGAATATGGTTCATCACTTAGCAGTGTATCTAGAAGCAAAGCCAGTCAAAAAAAAGCTTCAAAAAATGCATCCTCAAATCACCTTATTGGTCAAAATAGAGCTCAAAAATTTGTTAGATGCAGGATTCATATGACCAATAGATTATCTAGAATGGGTATCAAACTTGGTACATGTTTCAAAGCTTGATGGAGCCATTAGAATCTATACAAACTTCAGAGATTTGAACAAAGCATGTCCAAAGAATGATTTCCCACTTCCCAACATTGACATTATTGTAGACATGACAGCAGGACATGAGATGCTATCACTAATGGATGGATTTTCAGGATACAATCAGATCATGATAGCAAAAGAAAATCAGCATAAGACGACTTTCACTTGTCCATAGGGGACCTATTGTTGAAACATGATGCCATTCAGCCTAAAGAATGTAGGAGCAACATATCAAAGGGCCACGACATTGATATTCCACGACATGATCCATAAAATGGTTGAAGACTATGTTGATGATATCCTATCTAAGTACAGAAAGAGAAAAGATCACATAGCAACCCAAGTGCTATCTTTGACAGACTTAAGGAATACAAATTTAGACTAAATCCCAATAAGTGCATCTTCGACGTACAATCAGGTAAATTGCTAGGATATATAGTATCAATGAGGGGTATCGAGGTGGATCCAACAAAGGTGAAAGTAATCCTTGAGATGGAAGCATTAAAGACATTAAAACAATTGAGAGGCCTCCAAGAAAGACTTCAATCCATCCAACGATTCATAACACAACTGGCAGACAAGCAGAACCCATATTCCCACCTACTCCACAAGGGGGTAGCGTACAAATGGGATACAAAATACGAAGAGTCATTCAAAAAAATCAAGGAATACCTATTGACATCACCAGTCTTAATGCCACCCATCCCAAGAAATCCATTGATCTTATATGTGTTAGCAACAGTAGCAGCCTTTGGAGCTCTCCTAGCTCAGCATGATGAAAACGGAACAGAGAGAGCTATCTACTACATTAGTAGAACAATGGTCGATCATGAGATAAACTACTCATTCATCGAGAAAGCATGCCTCATAGTAATTTTTGCATCACAAAAATTTAGACATTATATGTTGGCACACAAGATAAAGCTCATCGCCAAAATTGACCCCCTCAAGTATCTACTATCAAAGGCAATGCTCACAGGAAGAATGGAAAAATGGGTAATGATATTATTAGAATATGACATTGAGTATGTGGAGAGAAAAGAAATCAAGGGTCGGGTTATTGCAAACCAACTGTAGAAGCACCTATCTATTATGAGAATCCTCTTGTCTTAGAGTTTCCAGATGAATCTATTTTTAGCCTCAACATAGCTGACCACTGGAAACTATACTTCGATGGCTCATATACATGGCACGAATTAGGAGTTGGTGTCTTCTTCATCACCCCACAAGGGGATTGCATACCAAGGTCATACAAACTGGCATTTCCTTGCACCAACAACATCACAGAATATGAGGCTTTGACTATAGGTCTCAGGATAGCAGTGCAATGGAACATCATGGCTTTCAAAGTGTATGGAGACTCTCAGTTGATCATAAATCAAGTCAATAATGAATATCAAACCAAGGATGACAAGCTCACTCCATACAAGAAATTGGTGGAGACTCTCAAAGAATCTTTTATAGAAATAACATTTGAGCAGATTCCTAGAACCAACAATAGAGCAATAGACACCATGGCAACAATTGGGTCCCTACTAAACATCCCCAACAATGTTCCAAAATATGAATTCTTGATTGAGCAACTTCTCATTCCTGCATTCAAGGTACCAGAATTAGAATTTTTGTGCGAAATCATTGGTCTCGGTGATCCTTGGTATCATGACATCTACACATATCTTCACATAGGAGTCATACCTGTTGACCTACCATCAAACCTAAAACAAACCTTTGTTAAAAAGGCATCCATATCTATCATCCTAGGTGATACCCTATAATGTAGAAGCATAAAAGGTACCCTACTATGCTATTTAAATGTTGAGGAGGCATTAACTGCTCTAACCAAAGTATAGAATGGTATATGTGGTTTGCACTCAAGTGGAATGACCATAGCCAAGAAACTGCTGAGGATGGGGTATTATTGGGCCACAATGGAAAGAGAATCACATGATCATGCTAGAAGGTGTCTACAATGTCAGTACCATGGGGACCTCATCCATGCTCCAGCTCAAGAGCTTCATCCTATCATCACACCATGGCCCTTTTTGCAGTGGGGACTCGATCTCATTGGGAAAATCACACCCATCTCATCTAAGGGCCACAAATTCATCATAATCACAACTGAGTACTTCACAAAGTGGGTGGATGCCATACCCATGATGTATATAACTAGGAGGCAAATCTCAAAGTTTATCCTGAACTACCTCATTTGTCAGTACGATGTCCCACAAGCCATTATCTTAGATAATGGGACACCATTCAAGAATCAGGAGGTTCATGACTTGTGTGAGAAATTCAAAATCCAACATCACTTCTCCATCTTGTACTATCCCCAAGGAAATGGCCAAGCAGAACCTACAAACAAAACCATTATGAAAATCCTCAAGAAAAAATTCAATGACGTAGGTTGTGACTGGCATTTGCAACTTAATCCTTCCCTCTAGACCCATCGAACCAGCATCCGTACACCCACTGGTGCCACCCCCTTCTCCTTGGTCTATGGATCAGAAGTTGTACTCCCCATTGAGATCGAGCTCCCATCCCTAAGGATATCACTGCAAAACCTCTTCACAAATGAAGAGTATCGAGTATCAAGATTAAATGAGCTAGAGCTACTAGATGAGAGACATATAGATACTTTAAATCACTTGCAAGTCTATCATAATAGACTCAAAAGAAGCTACAATAAGAAAATCAGAAGCATGACTTTCCAAGTCAGAGAACTAGTCTTAAAAAAGAATCAAAAGAATGTCCCAAACCCAAGCAGCAAAGGAAAATTTGAACCCAATTGGCTGGGACCATTTGTCATCACAAGAAGTTACAAATTAGGAGCATATCAGTTATCAACACCTGAAGGGGAACCTCTACAAGAGCCCATGAATAGCTCCCATATCAAAAAGTTTTATGCCTAAATCTTTCAAGGTATAGAACCAAAAATCCAAAAAAATAGAAAAGTCCTAAAAAGTGTTGCTTGATGAAAACACCAAGCGTCTTGGTGACAACAAAAAAAAAAAAAATTAAAAAAGCAAAAAATCCAAAAAAATCATAAAAAGGATCCAAAATAATAAAGAAAAAATCATCCTCTAGTGAAAACCACTTTGGTGGCACTTTGGGCAAGTACCTTGGTGAAAACCTGACAAATAGGTGTCTTGCGTAAATAAGCACTTTCCAGCCACTAGGATCTTTATGGTTTGTTTTGCATCATCCATCGCATTCGCATCTCCACCCATCACTCATCCACTCGCATCCATACAATAGCTTGGTCCTTTTTTTGTATTATGATCCCTCCTAGTACTACTCGGCCCATCCTCAAGGTCAGTTTATCCTACCTTTATTGGAGTAGTCTATTGCATCACACTAGGGGCACGTTCTTATCAGATCAGATTCATATATATTGTTAAGGTCCTCAAATCAAAAAATCCAACAAATATCAAAAATCACAAAAATCCAAAAACATGTCAAAAAGTCATCAAAAGTAAAAAAAAAGTCATCTTGTCAAACTACATTGTGTCTGAGCTTGAACATAGGCAAGGTTGATCTTTGATCATCCCCCGAGACACTTAGGTCAGTCCTTTAGGATTTTTTCATAATAAACTGACATCTCATCATGTATATCATCATCTATAAATCGGTCAAGTTGTCAGTCAAACTACATGGTCTTTGTGTGTATAATGTAGGCAAGGCTAATTTGTTGATCAGACTCAGAGACCCCTAGGATAGGTCTTTAGGCTAGTCTTTTCGTCAAAATTTCAGAAAATCCCAAAAACATTGGAAAATCAAAAAATTAAAACATTTGCAAAATATTGAAAAATACCAAAAACAACCTCAAAAATATTGCAAAACATCAAAAACATCCAAATATTTGAAAAAATCCATTTGTCTCATATCGCTTACACCCACAATAATCAATCATTCATAATAAACTGATCATCATCCTCAAACTTTGGTGAAACAATTGGAAACAAGTCTAGCAGCTTAAAAGTGAAACTCAAAATGTCAAGTCTTAGGTCTAAGTCAAGTGCATAAGCAAATTGGTCATCTCTTCGTATTGGTAACTATAGATAGGAAAAAATTCAAAGGTTTAATATGTTGAAAACAATAAACTAATTAAATCCTATCAAGCACCATGAAGCACAAACTAGAATGAAAATAAAAATAAATAAAGAACATGCAAACTGATTTTCAAACTAGACTTGATTGACCTCCATGGCTCTTCTCCGCCTGCATGAGAATGCAAGATTTTGAAGGTTGATTGTTGAAGGGATGTTGGTTGCTCAGTTTTGTAGCATAACGACCTAATGAAGATGATAGATGGCGATGGATGGAAGATAGAAGAATGATTTTGACAGCATAAGGATTTCTGAAGAATGTGATCCAAATGGCTTGTGAAAGGTTAGATTTATAGATTTTTGATGTAGACAGAGATAAGATTTGATAAGATTGATAAGAATTTTGATTATTTTTTAAAAGAATTAAACAAGATAAGATAAGATGTGAAAAGATAGAAAGATTTTCATTCTCTTTTAAAGTAAATAAATCCTAAAAAAATGAGAGGGATAATTGATGAATTATCTAATTAAATAAATTAATTAGATACACATGAGTTCAGATTTTGGAAAGAAAGAAGATATTCTTAAGATTTTATTAATTAAATAAATATTTGATTTATTTAATTAATGTTAGATTTATGATTTCATCAATTAAATAACATAAACTATTTAATTAACATTAGAGGAATTAATAGAAATGATTTAATTAATTAAATAATATAAATTATTTAATTAACATTAGAGGAATGGATGGAAATGATTTAATTAATTAAATAATATAAATTATTTAATTAATATTAGAGGAATGGATGGATTATGCATAGGAAGGGAATAAATGAAATTAATCAAATAAATAAGATTTATTTAAGTAATTAGATGATGACATGGGTACCTAAGGAAAAACATGATGCAAGGTGTCTAAATGATGCAATGTTGTGACAAGGTATCGTAAGAGGACAATTTTTTGATGTCTACAGTAACTCATCATCCAATCAGTCCTATATCAATCATCCCTTATAACACTTTGGATAAACGAAATGACATGCCACCATCCACTAATATGTCCTAGGATGAATCCTTCCTACAATGGGCATTATCTTTTGGCAATAAGTTTTGGTTCTTATCCTTAGAAAACACATCCTCTTTCCATTAGCGGTATTGAAGAGCATCAGTTTGTTTGTTTACTTGGTCTTTGTATTTTGAGTTATCTTATTGCGCTCAGTCCAAGGACCTCTCAATGATATCCAAACGAAGTATTTAGAGAGATAGGAATGGGGCAATGATCATTATCTTATGTTTGTTATACTTGTTAGACGTTGTTGTAATATAACCTTGGTGAATACTTGCTCTGTCAGGTATGTATGGAAGAGGTCTAGGGCAACTTGTTGACTATTGAATGGATAGGTTTACCTTTCCGTGTTTTGGTCTAAGGTGTCTGAAACTTCTAAAGTGCATCCTAGCAAGGTTTCTATATGTCAGGTGTGAACAAGAATACTCCTATCTGCTTGTCAAGTCAAAGTTCATCTCACTGGGTACAACGCCATCCTGGTTTTCTATACCTTGATGCATCATACCATGTGTGTTATCAAACATAAGAAAATTTGGCCCTTTGAAAATACCAATTCCTCAGCAAGTAATCATCATCATCATCATTTGCATTTGCATCATCTTGTGTCTTGTTGAAATGACTTCTTCTTTTCTTACTAACAGCACAAACAAGGTACTATGACAGTTGATCATCAATTATCATCATCGTCATCGATCCTGCATCCATAAATCATAAGCAGATTGCATAAACGTATCATATAGGAAACATACGCATCACATATCCATCATCATATAAACAGATTATCATAAACATTCTTCATAAGATAGGTGCATCCATGACATTGCATTTCACCCATTACATTGCATCTCATGGCATTATATCAATCATTGCATAAACACTCATTTGAATTTCACAACCATTTCATATTACCATCTCTCATATAAATCATCGCATAGCACCTATGGAAGCATTTCCTAATCATTTTTCCATAATCATAAACAATAGGTATATAAGCATTTAATTCATTAGGCATACATACTGGCATAACATTAATCACATCATCTCACCACTTTACGTTCACATTACATTCCGTATTAACATATCATTGCATCACATACATCATCATTTATTATGTTTAGGATAATAACATTTGTTATTCTAAGCATCTCATAAAATCATCTCATTATGCATTAACACCATTTCATTTACAGCATATTAAGACCATCGCATTTCATATTTCATCAGCCATATCATCTCATAAATAATATCATAAAACATTCATAGCATAAATCATTCTACATAGGCATAGAAGTATAAAATTCATTACAAACAATTCATATATGCATCCATTCATTAACATTTCATAAGAATAATTTACATATCATTTTGCATGTGCACAATAGATCATATCATTTCACATATTAGACCATCACATTTACATTATCATAAATAGATCATCACATTTTCATATCATAGGTTAACATAATATATATTTGTTAGTCATAATCATAATGCATGTATCATCAGAAATAAATGCATCCATAAAAACATCATTGCAAAGCATATAGAAATAAACCATCCATGCATAAAGGAGAACATGGTACATCACATCAAAATCATCATTGGCTCATATATATATATATATATCATCAATAATGTCACTATCATAGTACAAAGAATAAATTGGATAACTATACATATATGTCAATTGGTACAAAACGCCCATCGGGCTATCAAAAACAAGCCCATAAGGCACAAAAAGTATATATCATCTCGATCAAGCTCGATCCTTATGAATGCTGCCCTCGCCCCTATCACCATGACCCTCTGCTAGTCTGTGGCTGGCCCACTCTATATACTCTAGGACCCACTCTGCTCTGGGTATGGCCTCGTGATAGGACCACCGATAATACTCTGCCTCTCGGATGGCATCCCTATAGGATTGAACTAACACTATACCCTGGGAGGAGGAGGATGTCATGCTCTCTATTTGCTATCTACGGCCTAGCTTAGTGGCTACCTATAGCTCTGCAGCCTGTCTCTGTAGCATGACCAGATCCCTCTCGGCCTTGAGCTACTCTCTCTCAGCCCTCACCTAATCTCTCTTCGATGTCACTGCCTGAACCTGGCCTTACAACTACACAATCAACGCATCTCGAGTGTCTACCTATCCCTGTGGCTACACATGTGGCTACACCCGAGGCTGATCCTCATCTCATGGTGGCTCCTACTGCTGATCCAACATGTGTACATCTCTGTGACCTGGCAGGACTGGGGGCACAACTAGTGGATCCTGTTGAATTTCAACCTATGTCCTCACCCTCTATCCTCTCCCTCTTCCTCTAACTCTGCGCAAATTTGGGTCCTCACCTAGAATGGTCAACCGAAGTGGAGGTTAGAACCAGTCCCTATAGGCTTAAGTGGTGTCGGGATCTACTAAACCCTGATCATAGGCCCATGGTCGGGATACCAAGTGCCTAAAACTGTCGACTGCCTCTGAGGTAGGAATGTATTGTCCCCATGACACCTGTGTCATGCTGCGAGCAAAGACAACTACATAGGTGTCATCAGGCCAATCCTACGACTCTCTGAACTGACACTGCACGCGCCTGACCAGGTACCTCTCGATCATAGTATGCTCATGCCCCTACATATACCAGTTCTAGAGGCAATAAAATAGCTAATTGGCATCGTCAGCCCATCTAGGCCAACCAACGTATGGTTGCCAAGTGAAAACCAGCATCTCATCTAAGACCCACCTCCAATAGGGGATCTCATGCTCACTAGTGTGTGTAAAGGACACACCGCCTCTGTATCATGCCACGAGGGCATCGTCTGCCCCCATCAGAACTAGAATGACACGTAGACATAGCACAGAAATGTGCTACCATGCCCAGACGTGAAGTAAAGTCAACCTACCCCCAGCGCTCTGCCATCCACGTTAACATACTCGTGTAGGTCCCTATAAAGCAAAGCTAGAAGAATAGGCCCCTATGCGAAATGAACCGGCCTATCTTGGACCATCCACTCCCAGCAATACCCCTAGCCAAGACTGAAGTATCGCCCTCATCTGTCTGGGGAAAAAAGACCCGAAATGATAGCTGCAATCGCCTAGCGGTAGGGAGGTGTTATGACCCTATATCAGTCTAGCTCTATCTGTTCCTCACAAAAGATGATGTCTTATGTGGCGAGGAATTTGCAGCAGGCCTTGCGCCCCTCATCCATATCAAATATCATCTGTCGGCCATTAATCGACAATCATAAAATACACCAGACATCCTCCAAAGTTACCATAGCCTCGCCAGTGGGGAGATGAAACGAGGATGTCTCGCTATGTCACCTCTCGGCCAACGCTAACAACATCCCTAGATGAGTGTGCATGGGCGCTACGTACGCAATGCACCACAATCCCACAACCCCGAGTTGATTTTGATCACTGTCACTCAGGTCTTGAAAGACGCTAGCCAAATCTCATGACCTGTGCTCCCGAGAGTAGAGCTCCCTCGTCGTTTCCTGCATTAAGAAAGGTCAATGTGTTAAATTTTTTGGAAAAGTTCTAATCAAGCGCTCCAAAAACTTCCCCAGCAATGCTATTTATGATGGCATCATAGTTTGATTTTACTCAAACTCCAATGCTAGAGCCCCAAAAAGATCAAAACTACACCGCCGCGATGCACTTTATCATCCAACGTCACAGTTTTTATGAAATGGGTGATGCCGTGTCGCACTTTGTCAAACCAAGCTGCTAAACCTGAGCTCAGCATCAGAGGTTTTAAACTCTGAACTACACCACTGCAGCACAAAACAACACCTCGCGATGCAGTTCAAATTCCAAGCGGCGCTATATAGTGCCACTGCAAGCAAGCCGCCCCTTTAAAGCATTAATTAAAGCATTAAATGAAAGGACGAAGCTTGGGTAAGGGTCACATACCAGTGCCCCGATGCTAGATTGTCGCTGGTATGTCCAAACTTGATCAGTGATGTGTAGGGGAAGTTTTCATTGCACCATATCACCAGAGAGTCAGAGCTCAAATCTCAAGGTTGCTAGTGGAGGTGTGTGAAAATGACTTGAAAGTGAGCCCTCGGGCCCCTTTTAAGCCTAAAAAATAGAGTTTTTTCACCCTGTTTGGTTGTCCTGCTAGGGTTTTGGACCCCCAAACCTATTTTTGTCTGATTGAGGCTTGTTTTTCATTTTTTTATTGCATTTGGACATGTTTTAACCTATCGGAGCCCTTTCGGACCTATCAGATACTTTGTCATCTCTTTTTTCATGAGATCACCCAAAAAATTAAAATTTTCATCCAATCTCTTGAGGGGCATTATAATGGCATGTTTTCTCTCACCATGCAGTAGTGGGGAAAGTTTTTAAATATAAAAAAAAATTATCTTTGATCGAGATCGTTTATTCTTTAAACCAAAACAACGAGTGTATTGCTTCAAAGAGGGGGAAAATGTAGACACATAAAATGTACCAATTGACATTATGCATCTGATCGTGATCACTAACATTGTTTCTTCCTGAATCATCCATCGATCTAACCATTTAATCAAATTCTCCTATCTGATTAAATTCATCAATATTCATCCCTTAATTAAATAAATTATTTCGTCTAATTAAGTCACTCTCTATTGTTAATTAAATCAATCAATCTGATCTAATTATCCCTATGTAATTGAATAAACATTTTATTTGATTAAATCTCTAAAGTCTATCCATTAAATTAAATAAATTAAAACTTTATTTGATTTAATCTAACACCATCTTTTTTAATTAAATAAAACAAAATCCTTATTTAATTAGCCTATTATCATATTCCTCTCTTATTTGATTTAAATAAATCCATAAATTTGAGTCAAATAGGTCATATCATTTAACCTCTCTCATTAAATTAATTAATCCTTGATTAATTTAATCTCATCTCATCTCCCATCCTCTAGATAATGCATGTTGCACATGAAAATAGATTTAATTATTTATTAAATCTCTATTTTCCTCACAAGGCATCTTTTGGAATATTCTCTCAATTTGAATTCAAAAATTCCAAGTCAACATGGACATCCAACAAGGCAATAAATTCATCTTGCATATCCTTTGCCTTGAGCCAAGTGGCATTTATTTCATTTTCCCTTCCCTCTTGCATGTCATTTCAACAAATTTGAAATTCAAAATTATGCAAATTTATTGGCACAAACCCCAAATCTTGCACATCATTCATCTATTCAGAGCTTGACAAGTGGCATCATACCATTGGATGAATGTTAGTCCCACATTGCTCAAATTCGGATATCCATCCATCTTGGAATTCTATAAATGAAGAGCTCATATCCTCATTTCATCATCCACAATCTAGGAAAAGTTACCATGCTCAAATATATCTTGAATTTCATCAATTATCATTGAGTCATAGCTAGGTTTTTGTAGATTTTGGCTTAGACTTCTCATTCTTCACCAAAAAAGTGGATCAATCATCTTCAACACATCAAATTTGCATCATAGGAATTGGGAAAGGGCCAATTTTCACATCAAATTGGCACCAATTACCCCATGGGATCATGAGTTTGCACATCTAATTAGGATTCAATTTTTGTTTTATCATTTCTATTGTGTTTTTTAATATTTTCTTCCTAGTTTGAATGTTATAAATGGATTTCATGGGGAATCCTTGTTTTGGCTTGTAATCTCTTGTCTAACTTGTTTATTCTTGTTGTTTTGCAGGTACCAAGGTTGGGGTTCGCACAAATCCAATAAAAGAAAGTTGTAAGATCGTACAGGAGGCATAAATTCCCATGATAAGACAATCAACAACAAGCTTGGGAATCTAAAGGCACGAAAAATTTTCTGGAATCTGGAGGCAATGAGGAATTTCAAGAAAATCCATTGGAGGTGGAATTCCTTGAAGCGTTTAAATTTTTGAAAAAAATGAAAGTACTGGACTTCATCGAGCTTCTAAGGGATCTTGAGGATTTCCACCCAAGGGGAATTTTCCTGAAAATCTAGAAAAACCCAAGGTTAACTTGAAAAATAGGGATTTTTGAAATGTCACCTTAAGGTTGGTCAATTGCATGAGCAAGATAATCATTCAAGCACATCTCAGAGCAGTCAAATTCCCACAATCAGAGGATCAAAGGAATCCAAAGCCAAAGCAAGAGAGGGTCCTTATTTTTAGTGGGGTGTGTGTGCAAAACTGTAGAACAAGTATTACAATGTACATTACTAAAATATTATTATACATTTAATGAAAGCTAGATCAATATAATTGGTTTCTTCAACTGTTTAACTCTATATTTTATACTCTATTTTTCCATATTCATTGTTGTTATCTTTTTATTGTTATTTTTGGCCTCTGTTTACATAGTTTTCCATTGTAGGGAAATTGGATTATGAATAATGTATGGTCCTTCCTCTATACATGTCAATTTTATCTCTCCAAACTCATGGGACATAGATGGAGTAGTTATATTAGTTTTAAATCTAACACTATAGTTGGCCTTATTGTGGAACTTTTTGAACTCCAATGTCTATGGCTACATAGTTATTTGTGTAGAGCCATAAAAATGTATGATTCTATGGAGTAAGAACCACCATTTCAGCCTACATCAATAGAGTTATTCTAATTAAAAGCAAAACCAGAAATGTAAATTTAAACTACAGAAAACAAATAATGCTTTTAAAAGAAATCAATCTCCATTGTCTCCCTATCACCAAGATCTTTGTTTATGCATTTGCTCTTAGATTTTATGAGCACAAAATGCAATAAAGAGGCTATGGTGAATGAGAAATGCAATCAAGATGCAAAGATGATATGAATATGTAAATTTGTGAGCAAAATTTATGAGATAGAAAATGAGAGGGAAATCCCATTTTAAATAGGAGTTCCCTGAAGATGAAATGTGGGATAAAAGATGTGAAGGAAATGCCATTATCCCACATTACATTGGGTTAAATGTTGTGCATGAGAATGAAAGTGATAAAAGGGACATTAGATTAAAATGTACCTAAATGATTAAATATGAATAAAATGATTTAAAGATGCTTTACTAAAATGCAATATTTCATGAATGATTTATGCAAATGATATGATTAATATGCAAGTTATGATAATTAGTTTATTATGAAATAATAAACAATGACTATGATAATTGATTTATTAATGGAGATGAATATGAAACAATTATGGATGATAATGATAATTGATTTAATATGGAAATGATTTTTTTATGAATTATTATGCAAATGGATTATGAATGATTATAATTTATTATGCAAATGGGTATGAATGATAGTGCAAATGGACATGAACATTAATGCAATAGATATTGAATGGGTATGAGATAGTTCAATGATTTGATGAAATGCATGAATAGAAGAAATTATTGAATGAATTCATTAAGTAAATAATAATATCTATTTAATCAATAGACAAATATTGTTATGATTGTGAGGATAAATTTGAGTGTCTACAATTTGTACACTAGAAGGGGCCTTCATGCTAACTTGATACACGACATGCACTTTTGCACCCACATTCATCATTATTCTCCTCTTATCCTGAACCAATTCCTCACTAGAGTAGAACAACAAAAAGAACGATGGGTAGTTGAGATTTTTTCCTTCCAAAATAGGACTCGAGCAGGGAATTAATTTCTTGGTGAGCAAGGAAATATATTGCATTTTGTAGTTGTGTGTGTAGAGAAAATTGATGTAGTCTTGAGGTTCAAGATCATAGATGTGTCTAGGATTTATTGTAGCGAATGGGTCTATGTGGCCTATGCCCATGGCAAATAGGTCAGCTGCTTTTTGGTCATTGAATCTCTAATGACCTACTTTGTATTTTCTATATGCAAGATACCTAAATGGATGCACATTTGACACTTTCAATTTTTTGTTTTCATATTTTAAATGCCCTAATGTAGATTTGTGAATGTAATTGAAATGTAGATCTAAGCTATAATGAATAAAATAAACCCTATTGCAACCTATAATGCAATATTATATGTAATTTTTATGCTTTTTATGATGCAAAATGAATGCCTAATTAAATAATGCAAAGTAATGCAATGCAAAATCTAGATCTAGGGTGAATGGCTTCAAATTTTAGAAAGTATATAATGTTAACATGTCAAGTTCACCAAAAAGAAACATAGAAAATTGAAACCCTAGAGATTTCACTTTAGCGCTTAGGCACTTTTCCCAAATATTTCATGTAAGATTTGATGTAGTAGGGGTTTGATGGATTTGGACAAGATATAGGGTTGATTTACAACCTAAGAGGTGAGTCAATCTAGCCTTGACCAAATATGGAATGGACCTAAGGATGAGATGTAATAGTTCAATTGACCTAATGATGAAAATTACTATTTTAATGCAAATACAACATATCTGAGAAGTCACAGATAGAAAAAAAACTACACAAATGGATTGAGCGGGACATTGTGCACCTATGGTATAAATTTGGATCTAAAAATACTAGAAATTGAAACCCAAAGCCCCACTATCCTTCTAGGGATAATTTAGATATGATTTCACAGTCCTCTCGTGCCATATTAGGGCTTTTGTTATTCACTTGTCATACTGTTGGATCATTGTAAGATAATTTTGTAACTGATTTTTCATGAGTTGTCAAGGTGTAGGCTTTTGATTGTAACAATGGATAATTGACCTTCAAAATTCTTCCACTCTTCTTCAGACCTAGAACCTGCAAGTTCAAAGAGAGAAGAATGGTTGTGCCATTTAGGGGCTTGCCTCAGTCAAACACCGTGTTAGTTTTTCCACTTCCACGATGTAAATGTCAATAATAAATGGATAAATGATAAAAAAATGAATGATGAATCCACAAAATGTTGCAACTCACCACCCTTCAATGGATTCCTTGAAGGATTTAATTCATACACATCTCCCTAAGGCTTGGATCTTGCTTGATTGAATTACTTGAAGACCTACAATGGTTAGATAGAAGTCTCACAAAAATTATGAAAACATAAACATGAACAAACTCACATACAGTTTGAAATGATACTTTGATGTTCAATTGCTGCGATAAATCCTCTAATGGTTTCTTTTGACTTGCTTGATAATGATCTTGATAATAATTTCTCCAATAATTAGTTATTGATGCTATATATTTCTTGTTAGTCCTCAAACGATGCAATAACTATTTATAAGTTATTATTCTAATTTCCTGAAAACTAAATCTCGACAAACAACTTTAGATATTTTAATTTTAAATAATAAAATGTAAACATCGACATATTTGAATTTGGAGCCAAAATAGAGGGACATAAGCACCTTAGAGGCACTAGTATCCTAGACCTATGTTCCAAAACTCGAGTTGGCGATAAAGTATTAGATGAATGCATTTGTTTTGTACGTGCAAATTTTCAAAAAGTAATAAAATGGGCCACATAATGCATAATTTAGAAAATTAAGTGTTCAATTAGTTCCAATAACTTAAGGGGAAGCAAAACATATTATGAAATTTTTAAGGGTGACAATTTATGATGCTACAATATTATCATTAACATTTCCATTGTGGAAGTGGAACAATAACATGGGGGTTGACTAAGGCAAGCCCCCAAATTGCACATCTTCTCTCTTTGAATGTGCAAGCTTCAAATTTGAAGAGGATTGGAGGAAGTTTGAAGAATCAATTATTCATTGTTGCAACCAAAACTTACATCTTCACAAAAAATGAAAAATCAATTACAACAATATCTGATAGTGATCTGATAGTGAAAAAAGTGAAAATTAAAGGCTCAGATCTAGCATAAGAGGATTGTGAAATCATATTAAAGATCTCTCTACTAGGACATAGTAACCTAGGGTGACTGGGTCCTCACAAATCTACTTCAAATTCATATCAAAGGCTCACAATGTCTTGCTTAGTCCATTTCTATAGTCTAAAATTTCTTGTGACTTCTCATATTTGTTTTTTTTTTCATTATAATAGTTAATTTCGTCATTAGCCTAGTTATTTCATTACATTTCATTTCTAATTTTATTCCATATTTTGTCAAGGGCAAGTTAACTCACCTTTTAGGTTGCAAGTTAGTCTTATACCTTGTCCAAATTCATCAAACCCCATTACAAACTAACATACTATAATGAAATAAGGAAATGTGCCTAAACCATAGTGTCAAATAATAGAGTATTCACTTTTCCACTATTTAACTTAGATTCTTTCATCTTCATGTTTTTGAATTCTCTCTTCAATTTCTATAACTTGGCAACCTTGGTCTGGTCACTACTTTAGTAAGCTTCTTGTAGAGTCTTCCAACATCTACAACTAACTTTGCACTTGCAATTCTAAAGCATAAGCTCTTATCTAGAGCTAAATTTGAATATGAAATAAGGCATGAGCATTCCTCTTTTTAGCCTCATTTTTAGCTACTCGATCATTGACTATAAGAGTATTCCAATCTTCTAGCTCTTCATAACTTGTTTCTACAATCTCCCACAAATCTTTACCTATTAAAAAGGTCATCATCTTGATGCACCAATAATAATAATCACTTCCATTAAATTCAAGAATTTGTAGGGAGTTAGAACTTGACATGATGAATTTAACTAGGGAAAAAAACTACTCTGATAACAAATTAACTCATGATAATAATAATCATTAGCCTAGTTATTTCATTACATTTCATTTCTAATTTTATTCCATATTTTGTCAAGGGCAAGTTAACTCACCTTTTAGGTTGCAAGTTAGTCTTATACCTTGTCCAAATTCATCAAACCCCATTACAAACTAACATACTATAATGAAATAAGGAAATGTGCCTAAACCATAGTGTCAAATAATAGAGTATTCACTTTTCCACTATTTAAATTAGATTCTTTCATCTTCATGTTTTTGAATTCTCTCTTCAATTTCTATAACTTGGCAACCTTGGCCTGGTCACTACTTTAGTAAGCTTCTTGTAGAGTCTTCCAACATCTACAACTAACTTTGCACTTGCAATTCTAAAACATAAGCTCTTATCTAGAGCTAGATTTGAATATGAAATAAGGCATGAGCATTCCTCTTTTTAGCCTCATTTTTAGCTACTCGATCATTGACTATAAGAGTATTCCAATCTTCTAGCTCTTCATAACTTGTTTCTACAATCTCCCACACATCTTTACCTATTAAAAAGGTCATCATCTTGATGCACCAATAATAATAATCACTTCCATTAAATTCAAGAATTTGTAGGGAGTTAGAACTTGACATGATGAATTTAACTAGGGAAAAAACAACTACTCTGATAACAAATGAAGAATTTATAATCCAATATAACAAAAAATTAATAGAAAATAAAAAGAAATTGATAAACTATCATACACAGAAAAAAAAATTGTATTATGTTAATACTTAACTAGATGCATCTATTGAACAATGTCCAAATACAATGATTTATAGAAAATAAAGCTTTATGATAAAAACAAAAATAATCTAATAAAGGACATATTTTTCATGCTCAGAGGTTTCTAGAAAACTAATTAAAGCTAACTACAAAAATATAGAAACAACATAATGTAGTGAGGTTCCAACTGGTAAATCTTCAACATCATTTATCCAACACATTTCAATTTGGGGCAATAAAAATAATTTCTACTTGCATTGGAATTATTATCTAGATTATTTGAATGATTTCTTTTTATTTTAAAACATTTGCGAAGGTTGTAAAAATAACAGTTCTAAGGGGTTTTTATTGAGGATAAAGTTAGCCCTTAGAACTCAACAATTTAGTAAATACATTTCAAAATATTGTTATCCCTTACCATCAATAAAAAAAATAGTTTTGATCAAATCAACTACATTACTATAGATTAGAATGTCACATAAGATATTAAATCCATCTAGCACATAATTTGACCAAATTTGTCAAATCCACCCAAATGTAACCATAGGTCTAGCTAGGATTCTAAGTACAAAGCATAGTAAGGTCGTTATATTTTTGGTACCTTATGATTGAGTTCTACATGCCCTTATGTTTACTCATACTTAAGGTTTTCCTTTAGTTTTAGAATTAATATTTATTATTGATTCATCCATTCCCTACAATCATTTATTAATCTATTAAATTAGTTTATCATTATTTGTGTTAAATTGATGTAATTATCCTAGAATACCTAAGAAAAAATATTTTTCCTTTATATTTTTGGTGAACTTGTCTCATGTTATACCTACTATGTTTCAACCTTAGGCCTATATGTTAATTAATTTTAATGTTTGTGATCTATACTATCAGTTCACCATGTTTAGATCTAAATAACATTTATGCCTTTATTTATTATGACTTCATTGACATATACATTTTGTAAGGTTTGTGTGTCACTATTTGAGCTAGCCTTTCCCCATCATATTAGCCCTTCAATTCCTTTTTAGGGCATCATTTTTATTTTATTTTTGTATTAATAATCATGAAAAAATAGAACTTACGTATATGCATTAAGCACCATGCCACCATAAATACCCTCACTAAATTATACAGTTTATATACTCTACTATCAAGAACTATTGTTCAAACTATCATCTCAATGTTACAAGGTTCAACGTGGATTTAAATTGCTCATTTGTACATAGTTAGCCCAACCAAAAAAAAACACAACAGGTATTCTTCACTCATCCCTACTATCTCCAACATCCTCCCAATGTGGGTTACCTCTTGGGAAGTTAACTGAAATGTCTACATTTGAACAAACAACCTCAATGTAATGTTTATCCTTTTTTTCCTTTTGTTCCATTTTCTAGTTGTAGTCTTTCAACAATTTAGCCATGCCTTTAATCAAATGAATACTTGTTTCTTTGTCAACAACCTAGGTGAGCATGTATTTTATTTCTCCTATTTTCTTTAGCGCCCCTTTGTCTTGGAGGAATTTCATGAATTTATGCTATGAAGTATCCACATTTTTTGTTACCTACACAACAACTTTATGAAACATGAGTTTTTTATAAAACTCAGTAAGTGTTATTTTCACCCCTTGTAGTTTTTCCTCATTCCTTTTGATCCATATGAACCATATAATTTCATTAGTAAGTACTAACCAAACAAAATTGCATTCTTTACTTAAACCATCAACTTTTTCAAAAAAAAAAATCTTACCATTTTATGTTACCATTCTACCCATTAAATTTAAAGAAAAACAAATTACAAACCTCCTTTGTGAAAAAGAAATTAAAGAAAATGTGCTTATCTATTTCAGGTTGTCTGTAAAAACTGCATATATCAATATTAGCATGGTTAATCTTATAAGGAAATTTCTATAAGATTAAAATCCACTTGAAGCATGTTTTCTTAGGATCAAGACAATAGAGACCAATTATTTATGAATATAGATTGCAAACTTTTATTAGATACAGACAAGTTCCACACCTTATTTAAAGAATCAAATATAGCATTATTGTTAGTTAAGGATTTATAAATCATTTTTGAGTTTAACTTATGGAGAGGGTTGCCATCATCCCAGCTGAGATGGCTCAAATATTCCAAATTTCTATTGCACCTTCTGGGCAGCTGAATAGATTCACAAGACATTTTAATCATGGAGTACACTTAGGTTCTCCAATTAGACGAGCAAAATTTGAATTCTTTACTTAGGGTGTCCTGATATTTTAGATCACCATTGATTATGATATCTTTAAACTACCAAATTCCTTTAGTCGTCTAGCTCTTGGTTGAGCACCCTTGCATAAGTGTTAGAGGCTTGTCTTTATGTGTTAGACTCCACCAAATAGATTTCTTATCCAAGATACAATTATTATTATCAATAACATTCTTGTTAAGAATTCTATTATTTACCATTTATCAAGATTTCTAGAGGCTTTTGAAGACTAAAGATCTTGCAGGAAACACTAAAAAGGTTCACATATTGTTCCTTATGAGAACTTTACAAGGTTCATCTCCCTGAAGGGATTTTACAATCCACTTGATTGCAAGAGCTATTCCATGGAACCTTAGATCTTTCAACCCTAGACTCCCCTTGCCTTCTCCAGACAACACCAATCCCATTAAACTGAGTGATGTCTCTTTTTTCCTTTTCCATTTGACCACATAAGCTTCCTAATCCTTTTTGGATCTCATTATTTGGTAGCTACTGAAGAGCCACATAGAGGAATAATACAAGTTGTAAGATGTCAAGATCTTTTGACAAACTTGCATCCTACTTTCCAAGGCAAGATATTACTTATTCCACTTTCCAAGTTTTCTTTCAATCTTCCTTTTTATCTATTGCCAGATGCTTTTCAAACATGGATTAACTGAAAAAAGAATCCCTAAGTATCTCATTTTTTTTTGGGCCTCCCCACTATATTTAAAAATTTTCCAACCAGTTTAGGGGGGTCTCCTACCAACCCATCATGTTTGACTTAGAGTTAGATATCTTGGTCCCTGAGGCAAGGTAGAAGATTATTAAATTTTCCATAAGGGACTCCAATTTATTTTCATCTAATCCTAGGAAGATGGTTGTATCATCTACAAATTGAAAATTCAATAGATCATCTTTGTTTAGAAGGGGGATTCCTTTAACTTTGGGAGATGTCAAGCAATCTCTTAGTAGATAGAAGATTGCATTTGCTGCAATAAAAAACAAGGCAGGGGAAAGGGGACATCCCTAACTTATTGATCTTTATAATAAGAAATCATTAGTTAGAGATCCATTAATTTTGACCTGAGCATTAGCATCTTCCATGAGAATTTTGACCCAATTACAGAGGTTATTTGACAAGTGAGATGCTTCCAACGATAGGAGTAGAAAGTTCAAAATTCTACTCTATTATATGCTTTTTCAAAGTGTAAAAGCAACATTGCTACCTTTTGCTTTGAGATATTTGCCCAATTCATGGCCTTTGAGCTTGTGATCAAATTTTCAAGAATATATCTACGCTTTATGAAAAATGTTTGAGTTATTTTGATGAACTTTGGGAGAATAATCACCAATCTGTTTGCCATAGCCTTAGCCAAAATATTGTAGGATGCATTAAGTAAGGTAATAGGCCTCCAATTCTTGAGGATTTTTCTGTCACCTTCTTTGGGTAGGAACTTAATAAAGCCTTTATTTTAATTTCTTTACTTGGAAAACCTTTGAGGGCAGTATCCTTGTATACCTAGAGGAGGTCTTCACTCACCCATTTCATGTTTTCTTTGTAGAATTCCACTATGAGGCCATTAGATCCAGGTGATTTATCATTGTTTAGAGCCAAGATATCATTCTTGATTTCCTCAATGGTGGTTTCTTTTTGTTGAGGCTCATAACATGCACTTTAGTTAACTTCTTGGGAATGACTTACTTGCACTGTTATCTAGCTCTAGAATTTGTACCCCTATTGGTACCACCTAAGGAGAATAGGTCCTTGTAAAATCTTAGGAAGGCTTCCTTAATTTTATCCTAATCCATGATAGAATTATCATCTAAACAAATCTTGTCATTTTTTTCTTTTTTCTCTTTGCTTCTCAATAATTTGGAAAAGAATTTGGTTCCTCTATCCTCATTCTTTAGACAATTAATTTTGGATCTGAATCTCATCCCCTAATTTTTTTTGGTTTGGATTCTCCTTAGTGAATCCATGATTAGGGAAACCTCTTCTAAGAGTGTGGTGTTGTAAGGAAGCTAAGGTAGCAGAAAAACTTCCAACACTAATCTTGAGAGGAGAATAATGCAAAACTTTTACAAATCTTTAACAATTACAAAAACTTAAACAAAAATAAACATAAATATAATGCATACCATGACACAGTGATTTATGTGGGGAAAACCTTTCCGGGATTAAAAAACCTCACACTCCAAAAGCCGCCCAATATAATATTCAGTAAATAACAAAGATTACAATATACTTGTAGAGAAAGCTTCTCACAGGAGTATCGCCACTCAGAGATCAAGAGACAACACAACTACTAACAGACTCTCAAAATACATCACTGTCTCTCTCTACCACAATCATAATACAATGCCCTCATAAAATAGGATCACATTATAGGGAAAGATAGGCCAACAAAATATCCATCATTAGATCTAAAACCTAATAATTAATGCTTTGTATTTACAATGTATCATTTATCTAATGTATGTCAGCCATTTTAGTAGTATCCTGAAAAAGTTAGCAAAATAATATTTACACGCATCCCACTCTCCCCCTATTATGCCATTGTATATTACACCTATTAGTGTAACTAGGATATATATATACTATCAATACAAACCTTTATATAATTGCAAGGTTGAGACATTTTCCCAACAAATCTCCCACTTGTCGAACACCTTGCAAGAGCAATGGGAGGGAGTTACAAACATTATCTCTTAATTGCTAGGGGCCAAAAGGCCCATAATCTGTAAACACCATCTAAACTTCTCTGTGCTCACAGAATTAGTTAAAGAATCAACAATATTCATCAAATTCTCTACCTTAACCAACTTCACCATGCCATCTTTGACCATATCTCGAACAAAATGATACCATACATCAATGTGTTTGGTCATAATATGAGGGTGCTATCATAATAGTGGTTTACAATTCCTGAGATGAACAAATTTTAGCTGAAATCACATATTTTTAGAAAATATAATGATTTAAGCCTTAAAAAGTTCCATTTTAAGGATTCCAATTTAAGAGGGTTTGATCAAATCACCTTAGATCAAAACCCCTTGGATAGAACCTCGCTAGTTTTAAACCATACCTATAAATGCGTCTCCTTTACACCTATCAAAATGCTAATAAAAAATCACTTTTGATTTAGCTTTTGAGGGATCAAATGAATTCATTTAAAATTTATTTCAAATGATTATGGTATTCCTTAGAACAAGCTATCCAATGAATATAATTTTAATATGTTTTGGTTTTGTTATGTATTTGTTTTTTAAGTTTTATTAAACATAGGTTTTTCATCGAAAATGAATTTCTTTGTTCTTCACATGCGGAAAAATAGAAGATTATCAAAAAAATTGAAAAATATGAGTGCACCAGATATTGAAGTCCTTGATCCAACAAAAAAATAAAATAAAATTTTGACATATACAAAAAAGTTCTGTTATCACGGTCGTGTTGTGTCGAATTGTAATTTGTTTGACTTTGAAACTTGATTAAGGAAAAAATATTCAATAAAAAACTATCTAACCAAGTGGAAGCACTAGATATCAGAGTTATAAATCTAAATTTGAAAGAATTAGAATTTTATCCTTCATGGAAAAAAAAGTTGTGTTATACGGTGTGCGTCACTTTTTAAAAATGTTGTTTTCTGAAAAAAATCAATTTTCGTGGGAGATGGAAAAACAAGTGCAATTTGATTCCAAAATTTTTGAAAAAAATATTTTTAGAATCTACAAACAAAATTTGATGAGACTCTAGTTTGCACCATCTTCAAATTCCTCATAATTTAGCCGCTATAGGTGCCCGAATGTGAAGATTTAGTTAAAAATAATAATTTCAGTGTCCAGTTTGGCCAAAAATTGTAAACCACTATTATGGGATCACCCATAAAATGTCGGGTTCTTAGCTAGATATATCACACTGACTATCAAAATAAATTATCATTGGACCTTGTTTTATCCCAATATCTGAACATAGTCTCTTAAGCCATATGGCTTCTTTACAAGCATGAGTAGCTTCCATATACTTTGCTTCAGTAGTTGAAAAAGAAACCACAACCTATTGTTTACTCATCCAACTAATTGGACCACCAAATAAAGTAAACACATAAGCATTGGTGGATCATCTACTATCAATATCACCTGCCCATTCTAAATCTACATAACCATGAATATCAATGGAAATCTCATATTCAGTCATATTATTATGATGACAAAGAATAATCTGAGGTACCATGCAAATATCTGAAGACTCTTCAACTGCATCTCAATGAACTCTATTAGGATTAGAGAGAATGTGCATGATCATAATGGAAAAAACATGCCCTTAAGTGGCAAAATATTTAAGAAAATCAGAGTTAAGCAACTTGACGTAAAAAATTGAATAAGTTATCTATATTATTTCAAAAATATGTAAGAATAGAATATGTAGCAAATTGAATGTAGTTTCTAAACTATTAGAGGTTTGTTTAAAACAAAAAAAAATCTATTTAGTGAAAATTTGAAATTTTAATGCAGTGGTACTTAAATTTTAGGGAAAAAATAAGTAGGTGTCTGTCTAACCACCCTAACTACAATAAAATGATAAATTTTTTTTATAAGATTTTAGATATAAGTAAAAAACTCATGCCCCAATGTAATGCATTTTTTTTTATAATATTTTTCCAAGTAAATAATTAATTATGAATTTTTTATTACAAAATTTTTAAAAATATAAAAACTCATATGTCTGACAACCTTAACGTGGTCAAAACTTCATGAAATTCAATTTTTATTTTTTTAATCCTATAGTATGTGAAGCATAGAAAATGACATGTTTTGGATTCAAAAAATGTGATACCATTTGAAATCTATAGATGTTTTTCAATCAACCTATCAATTAGGGCTTTAGTCGTAATTTGAATAGAAAATAAATAATAATTACTTATTAAATTCAAAGTAAAACATAATTTATATTGGTGGAAAATTGAGAATCTCCTTTAAAAATCTTTTTTGTTTTATCAATATTCGGTAAAAAAATAATCATCAACCACATACCCATCATATTGCCACTTTTTGGCCCATCATAATCATGCATATACACTAGACATATATTTGGAAAGAGCTCACATTGTTTGGCCAATGTCTAGTCTAGTACAAACCATATCATACATCAAACTTCCAATTGCACTCTGCTAAGGCACTCTACTCATATCTTCCATCTCTGATGGAGATGTTGGATAATCTGAAATAGATGACTTTGTTCCAACTAAAAGGGGAACACACAATGGTCTACAATCCTCCATGTTAAATTTTAGTAAAATTGAATTGACATACTTACTTTGTCCAAGCCATAGTTTTCTATTCACTCTATTTCTTTTAATTTCCATCCCAAAAATCTGCGTAAATACACCAAGATCTTTCATTTCAAATTTAGCAGCAAGTTGAGATTTCAGTTCTGAAATCATACCTAATAACATATTTTATATGCTAAATTTTGAAAAACTAAATGATTTAAACTATAAATATAAATCAATATTTCAACATAACATCAATGAAACATTTCTTAAATGAAAATAATAAAAAATGAAATTACACTATGAAAACCAAAAAAAATGAGCATTCAAAAGAAATCAAACTCCATTGTTTTCCTATTTCACCATGATCTTGATTTATGCATTTGATGCTCTTATATGTTTATGAGCACAAGTGCAACAAGAAGCTATGATGAACGGAAGAGAGAATTGATAATGTATGTGCTTTTTGGTGAGAAGAAGTGCTCTTATAGATGAATTCACATGGTGAATTCAAGTTACAGGAGAGATGTGGGATAAAAGATTGAAGTGGGAAAATGCATATTTTAATCAAATGAAATTAATTGAAATGAGAGAGATAATGGATGGATTTTATGATATGATGTAGGTTTGGAATTTATATCAAAAGTGGATTTTCGAATTAATAGATGAATAAATGGATTAAATGATTTTATGTAATGGATGAAGATTAAATGATTTACTTATTTGTGAATTTAGAAAAATGATTAAATGGTTTTATGTATTTAAATGATTTAATATGCATAGATATTTTAATGATTAATGCAAATGGAGCAATATGAAATGATTTATGGATAAATGCATATAAATAAATGCTTATAATATGTTAATGATTTAAGTGGATTACTGAAAATAGAAGAAAGTATTAAATGAATCAATTAAATAGATAATAATATCCATTTAATTAATAGATGAAAAATAGGATAATTGTGAGGATAATTTTGAGTGTCTACATTTTTCCCCTCTTTGAGACAATGCAACCTGTCACATTGTTTCAAAGAAAAAAGATTGATTAACTGATACATGCCCCAGGGACATCCTGGTAATGATGATGATAAGGATGATATTCCCCCTCGAGAGATTGATCGAACAAGTTGTCATAAGATTAATTTCTCAATAGATCACGAGGAGAAAATTTGATAATTGATATTACATGAGTGATTAAGCGGAGATGTACATTTGATAAAAATGCACAGTTGGTGGGTGTAACTGAACAATTGATGGAAATGATCAGTATAGTTGGGTTGATGAGCTGATTAAGCTAATTAAGATTGATGCTACTGCAAAACAATGATAGATTAATAATTTGAGTGATCAGGGAGTATTGGAATCCCATGCTAAAAATAAAATTGATTGATTTGATATTTGGATTAAAAGATAAGTATCAATTGGATAAACTGATTAATTAACTTTTGAGATAAGGAGCATGAAGAAAATGAAATGATGAAGGAAATGGATGATGGAAGAAATGTTAGATGAAAAAGAGATATGAAGGAAATGAATGTGATGAAGTTTCTTGTGCTTTACATAGTGCTTTATCATCATAGAGCTTATTATGTCACAAATTAGTATAAGCGTCTAGATAACATGAATGTTCTAAACTTAAACATAAATAAACATAAATATCATCCATACCACGACACAGTGATTTACATGAGAAAAACCATTTTGGGAGAAAAACCCCACACTCCAAAATCCACCCAATATATTATTCAATAAATCACAAAGATTACAATATACTTGCAAAACAAGCTTTTCACAAGAGTATCACCACTGAAAGACCAAGAGACAACATGATTGCTAACAAACTCTCAGAATACACCACCATCTCTCTCTACCACAATCGTAATACAACGCCCTCATAAAATAGGATCACATTCTAAGAAAAAATAGACCAATAAAATATCCATCATTAGATCTAAAACCGAATACTTAATTGTCTAGATTTACAGTGTATCATTTATCTAATGTATGTAGGCCATTTTAGTAGTTTCTTAAAAAAGTTAACAAAAAATTATTTACACACATCCCACTCTCCCCCCTTTATGCCATTGTATATTACACCTATCTGTTTAACTAGGAAATATATATATATATATCCTATCAACAATAACGAAGTTATATAATTGTAAGGTTGGGACACATTTTCTCAACAGGTGTTAGCTGGGTATTTTTTAATAATGTTCTCAACTCTCAGCAATTCTTCATTCATATGTAGTTCCTCTTGTCTAGATTCCATGGCTTTTTTGTTCCAATCATTTGGAAGACTATTTTCCAGCTTTCGACATTTTGTTCCCACCTCTCCCTTCCTGAAACATCATTTAGCATCCATCTATTAATATCTCTCAGAGTAAAGATTGCATTATTGCAATCTTGATCTCTCAGTAGATTGGTGTTTAGCTTGAATACATTATCTTCAACTATTTTGTTTTCCACCTTATAATTCATTCTTATTTTTGTCAGAATTGGATGGTGATCAGAGAGAGTATATGGATAGACTTCGACAATTTGGCCTTCCTCATTCTTATCAAAACTGAAGAATTTCTTATTAGCATATAATCTGGCTAATCTATAGTAGATTCTATTGTTCCCTTTCTGAGAGTTACACCATGTGTACCAGGAGGTCTTATTTTATTTTTTATTCCCAAATAGTGGATACACTAGCTAGTGCTTAGACATCATCTTTGACTAGAAGTACAACTAATTGCCTTTCGATTCTAGTTTACTTCCCCCATGTTTATCTTCTTGGTATTCCACCATGTTAAAGTCACCTCCCATTATCCATGGGATGTTTTGGAGACTGAAGAACCATTACCAAATTGTTGCTCTATCCCTATAGTCATAGGGGTATAGATTGAGCAGATGCCAAATCTGACACCATCTTTTTGAATTATTACCCACATGGCTCTCTGGCATGGGGATGAGCCATTATCCACCACAATTTTTTCCATTTTCGTAGTCAACAAAATAACTACTCCACCTTTCCCTCATTCATGCTTTGTTGCAAAGTGTATTGAGTCCTTCCATATTACCTTCAAGTTTGTTTCAAGGGTAAGCAAAGTATCTTTTACTTCTTGCAAGAGGACCACCTCCTTATATTTAACTAAGTTTAAGAATTTCCAAACCATATATTTCATGTCTAGGGACTTGAGCCCCTTACATTCCAAGAATCACAACTTAAATCCATTAAAAAAAGAGTGTTAATCTATGTCCATTGGCTTCCTAAAGCTATTATAGCATTTAGCAAGACTACTCTAGTTATCCAGGCTTTTTATGAGGGGGTATGGATATTCTTTGGCTCTTTTCTTTCTCTTGTGATTTTCATCACCTCGATTCCCAATGCCTTCTAAATAGTTTGTATCCTTTTCAAAATTGCCATAGTGGGGGGCAACCTTTTCTTTGTTGACAAGTGGTAGATCCAATTTAGTGTTAACTATAGGATCCTGTGAGTAACAATTTTTTGCCTCCTTGCTTGGGGGACCATTTTCCCTATTTGCATTATTGTTATTTACATCATTATCTTTTGAGGAATTAAATAATATTTCCTGCTTATTTATGTTAGCTACAAGCTTAGGATTTGTTTCATTATTAGAGACCTTCTCATTTGGGCTTTGATTTGTCACATCATTTAGAGAAGAGTCCCCTAGATTTTTCTCTTTATTATAGAGATTAACAATTCCTTGAGAACTTTTAGCCATCCCCTTAGGAGCTTGCACATGCCCATCACTCTACCTCTAATCTGGAACAAGGTAGCAATTTTTAATCTAATCATTCTCGTTTTCTTTTTTTTGAGTTTTTAAGTTTCTCTTGTTGAGATACTGACCGGGTGATCAGCGTGTGCAGAATTCTAAGGTATTGGCTCGAATTCTCAAAGTCATTTATCACATTTTTAACTTTAGATTCAACATTCTTATTAATGTTGAGGTTTGATTCCTTTGAACCTTCCTCAATTTTAGAGCAAACATACTCCTTACCAAGGAGGAGAAAATTATTAGAAGTTGGTTTAAGGGTCATTTTTTATTTGTTCCCTAGGGTAAGATTATGATGAAATTTTTCTATTGCCAACTATTGAGAATTTTTCTTATCCATCTTAAAGTAAGAGTGGATATTTGTATTGTGTTCCACAATTGGATTAATGGCCATTGAGATGCTATCTTTACTCTCACCAACCAACCCACAAGGGGGTGGGGGAACCGGTGCCTCTTGCCCAAAATTGCCACTTGATGAAGTGGTACAGTGGCTTTCATTTCCACAGAAGGCTCAAGCTCATTTACAGAGCCACGATGAATTGTTTCTTCTGTACATGGGGAAGAGGGAGTAGGGTTTTCCCCCCTTCCTTCTTCACAAGCATTAAGAGCCTCGGAATGCAACAGAGGGGTCAATCTCTGCTCAGATGGGATAAGATCACTATTTGAGAGAGGTTCCTTGGTTTCACCACACACCGCTTCTTGGCTTGGAGAGAAATTTGGGGGTTGAGTATTTCCAGATCCCACCTCATTAGGGTTTACATGGCCAGTCAAATTTGGAGAGGGAATTGTAGTATTTCTTATGCTATTTCCCCTGCCTTTGAGGATAGGGTAGTTCCTATGGAAATGCCCTTCCCTCCTGCATAAGAAGCACACATTCAAGCCACCTAATATCTCAGTCTCATAGCAAATTGCAGTGCCTTGATCCAAAAATTTAATCTTTTCAAGGATATCAACACCAGGGAGGACGGTAATTAATACCCTAGCATCAAGGCGAGGAAGAGAAATTTTGGGGTCTTCGACCCGAAAACACTTCCAAAAGGGGAAAGAAGGTTCAGCAAGGTTCAGCAAGAAAAAACTTCCAAAAGGGGAAAGAAGGTTCAGCAAGGTTCAGCAAGAAAACCCCAAAATTTCTCTTCCTCGCCTTGATGCTAGGGTATTAATTACCCTCCTTCCTGGTGTTGATATCCTTGAGAACTTACCTTCCCGTCCTGCAGAAGGAGAGACATTACCAGAAGGAGAGACTAGGATTGGATGTTGCAGAATGAGAAACATTACCAGATACTTCGGCCACCACATCGCGGAAGGATTTCTCCTTCGCGATGGGGTTAGAGACCCCTTCGGGGTTGGGCACAGCACAATCATTCATTTCTACATTAATTTACTGAATTGAGGAATGTGAGGGTTCCCACAGTATGCGACTTAGGGTCGAGGCAAATGAAGACAGAGAAAACAAAAAACCACGTAAAGCACACAAGGAAACACAGAGTGAGGAGAAAACAAGGGATGAAAAGACGCTTACATGCGTAGAGGCAAACCTGTGGTGGAGGAGAACAGAGTCCAGAAGCCAACCCTTATCAACTTGCAGACCTTTTTCTCGCTCCAAATTTCCTGTCAATCCCCTCCAATTTTTATTTATTACCAGATGAACCAATCATAAAAACTAAAATACTTCTCCTGTACCGCTATTGAGTTTTACACGTGAAATAGGTTAGATATCCCAAATAATTCTTGTTGTCTAAAACTTGAAGAATCGATAGTTTGTGCAACTAATTTAGAAGATGAATTTCAATATGAAGATATTGAGAATGCAAATAAGGTAAAATTTACACAAACTAAATTGAAGGATCATTATATATTCAGTGGAAGGAATTTTGACTTGAAATAAGTAGGAAATGTATCTATACTATTGGGATATGGGATAAAATTGTGGAGAAACTAAAATCACAGTTCATCCTACAAATTTTTAATTAGAATTGTTTAAGAAGCTAAACAATCCAAAGAAAAAATCTATGATTATGAAAGGCTACATAAATGATAATGAGATATCTATGTTTGTAATGGGATACATATGTACAAGACAATATGATAATCATTTATACTATAATCACCAAAAAATGATACATTGTGAGGATGGACACCATGTTCCATAGTTGAATCATAATAGGCATCTACAACTATTGTAATGTTAGACAATGTATCTAAATCAATCATATCTCCTAATGAATAAACTAGTGTGTATGTTCATGGAGAATTTAATTGTGAACTCCAAAAAATAGCCACTAAAGAATGGAGGAAATAAACCATGAAAGAAGCACAAACTAAGGCACCCAAGGAATTGGATAAGTGATTTTGGGCAAGAGGTCTCTGCTAAATAAATAAAATATATCTTTTTTTTTTTCAAATGGAAGATTCTCAATAGAATTGCACACTTTTGAGAGAAAATTAAATAAGGTGGATCTGAAATGAGATTTGTTGTTAAATATAATACTTTTTCAGATAAATAGAATTTAGAAAATTCAATCTTTTGTTATGTGACAAAAATAAGAAAGAACATTTATATTAAGAAAATACTTCCTCAAAGTGAAAAGGACTAGACCATTCAGAACTTTCCTATCATATTCTTGAATCTTTAAAAAAAAAACTTATGTTGAATTTTATAATATAAAAATTGTTAGGTGAAAGCTTACATATACTAATTATAGATATCAATCAGGTTCCTTTATTTTAATTTGATTTGGCTCATATTAAATCGCTGGTTAACAGCCGATTTGTCTTAGTAAACCATGTGGACTGGAACTTCCGTTACTTAAGTTTATGGAACAATTGTTGGATAGTTAAAGTGAAGTACCTGAGATATTTTTTATTAAAAAACCAAGCTTCATGATCATCGAAATCTGTGAGTAACTTGACTTGGTTTCTCTGTATACTCCAATGGAAGACTCTGATGTGAAAGGGTAAAAACCAAACCAATCTTTTTTTTGGGGATATAACGTGTTACGACTTTCCATTTGATCTGGTCACTGCCCTGCAAAACGCCTGTGCCCTCCTTATAAATTGCCCCTGCAAGCTTCTTCGTTCTCATTCTCTTTGCCTTGGAGCTGTTCACTTGAGATGGAAAGGCACATGTGAAAACGGGCCGGCCTTTCTAATGATTGTAGCAATAGAGAAATGTGTTTCTAGGCATATTACACCCATGAGATATTTGGAGTGAACTACATCGAGACTTATCAATCCATTGTCACTACCTTCATTCTTAAATATCCATTTACACATGAGGTCACTGCATGTTTCATTTAGAATTGATCTGGGTGTCACTTTGTAGCTAGTTGAGACCATTCTTAAGGCTAGAATCTAGTATATAAATTCTTGTAAATCTTTAGAATTTAGTGAAGTAGAAGATAGCTAGAGATTGCATTGCATTGTAATGTAATAAATTTCATAATTTTCCTAGTTTCTATAAAGAAAGTAGCTAGTTGAGACCATTCTTAAGGCTAGAATCTAGTATATAAATTCTTGTAAATCTTTAGAATTTAGTGAAGTAGAAGATAGCTAGAGATTGCATTGCATTGTAATATAATAAATTTCATAATTTTCCTAGTTTCTATAAAGAAAGTAAGGTTTAGCATGTTAGAAGTGCATTGTGGTAGAGTGTAATTATGTTGTGACTATGAATGGAAACACTATTGAAAATAGTTTATGTTTGTTGTGCTTGTTTGTGTTTCTTTATGCACTTGTTAGAAGTCATGAGTGTTTTTAAGGTCAAGTATCTTGTGCTAAAAATCTATTGCAATGCAATTGAGAGGCATTCTATAGCCTAGTTTACATACAAATAGGTGTTTTGACTAGACCTACAACTACAAGGAAGTTGAAATCCTATAGGGTGTGTGATCTCAAATAGGTGCAGACATGTTACCATAATACTTGTGTGTTATAGACCATTGAGCATGCCATAGTGCACTTGGGCATGAAGAGTAGAGATATGACCCTAAAGTATCTTTTTATTTCATGCCCTAATATGCCCTAAATCTCTTTGCCTACATGAAGGGTGACTCCATATTAGAGAATATTGTCATAATATAAAAAGTCGATATTTACGTAAGTGTGAATATCATGCATAGAAGAGAAACAAAGGGTCATGGATAGGAGAGAACCGAAGGGTCATGAGAAGCAGAGAAACCAAAAATTTCTTTCATGTAGCACTTTCAATTTTGACACAATCACCATTGATTTCTATTGGTTAGACAAACATCAATGATTCTAGTGGTGTGAGGGTAGTAATTTTGTTGTTGGAAATATGATTTAATTGATTTCTTTGTTTCCAGTTGTAAGACTTTTTGGAGTGCTTTCTTGTGTGTGCATGTGATGGGTGTCAAAATAAATGTAGGGTTGAGGATTAATATTCATAGTAGTTTGGAATTTGTTGAGGTAAGAATTCTTACCCAAATTGTATCAGTAACATTTCTCACCAAAATCCTTAGAACAAGGTCACATGGTATGGTCATATGAGAGCATAAGCCACAAGTGACTTGCTAGTGACTGAAAAAATTCATTCAATCTTAAAGGAAACTTTAAGTTTTTAAGTGCAAAATTTAGGCAACATAAGAAAAAATTGAAATTTTTGTAACTTTTGATTGAAAGTCAAAATTTCTTGTCATTTTTGAAAATGTGAGTTACTTTTATGCCCAATTGTAGTGTCATAAAATCACACCTTGTGGCAATTTCACAATTCTGCATTTGGTCCATTGAATTTATTGTGCCCAACCGCATTTATGAAAATACCTTATAAGTCAAAATTTTACAATTTTAACTCCATAAGGGACAATGATGAAGCATTAGCATTCCACCACCTCATTTCTTATAAAATTTTGAGTTGGACACCTGTGCAAAGTGTGATCTTTTGTGTGGCATGCAAGCATCCCCAAAATTTTTGAGTTTAAATGAGGGAATCTCATGAGCTTTTCCATGACATGTGTCATCGCAATGGAATCATGGGTGTAATAGCTCTTCCCACCCATGAAACCTCACAAAAATCTATTTTTCACTTCTATTCTCATTTATTCTCATCTCCTTAAAATTCATTCTCACTTCTTCCCACTCCAACTTGCTATCTTTCTCTCTTCTCTTCTAGATCTCTTCTCCACAATGAAGCTCTTTTGGATTCACATCTCGTCAAGAGCCAAGGTTCTCTTGCAAGAACACAACATCTCATTCATTAAGCCAAGAGGGAGCCATAGGCTATTGGTAACACTCTCTTGTTGTTTTGTCTTATCTTGTCTATTTACAAATATACATGTCTTGTCTATTTTATTTCTGATACGAGTTCTCCTCCATGGTGAGGTTTGTCTTTATCACATGTCTGGTCTATTTTATTACATGTATCATCTATTTTTTATTTATTTGGTTGTCTATGGAAGTGGAAACACCACAATGGGGGTTTGTCTAAGGCAAGCCCTGAAACAACCCCAATAGTTGTTTGTGTCCTTGTTGTGTCAATGTTTCCAGATTCGAAGAGCCCGTACTCATTGTTTCTTGGTTTTTAGCTCCTAGTTTAACTAGGATGATAGTGTTGGGCATAGATATCCATGTGGCATATTGGAATTTTTCGGTCATAACTTTTTCCTCTCAAGAGTAAGTTATGTAAGTTCTCTTTCTATTCCTTAGTTCATATTTTTTAATCTCTTAATTTGTAGTTTTTCCTTCATAGCTTAGTATTTCATTTAATTACATTTTTTCAATGTCTTTCATCTTGAATCTCATCACTTGAGATTTATACTTTGAGTTAATTGAGGGATATTTGCTCCATGTAGACTCTTCCTTGTTCTAGAGACTCAGGAGTAGTGAATCCTTTCCTTTACATTTTAGTGACCCCAACATGAACCAAATCATGTTGAATCCTTTTCTTCAAAGTCTTAATACTTTTGATAATTCTTTTTCCAAAGAATATTTCAATATGTTGGATGATTCTGTAGATGATTTCTTAGAGGAATCTCCTTCTATCTGTAGATATCTTGAACAAACCTCTTCATCACAACCATCTACTTCTTCGTAAGTAGAAGAGTTTATGAATGCAGTTGCAGTCTTTTCAAATCCTCAAGGCCTAAGAGACCCATCATTTACATGACTCTGGCTAGCCCATCTCCTAAAAGAATTCATTATATTCATGAGGTTCCAATCACTATTGGCTCTCCGAACCTTTACATGAGGTTCTTGCAATCTACAACTTCTTCCTATAAAGTTGTAGCTCATACTTACAACACTAGAAGAAATAAATAAATTTTGAATCAACCAACTTCTTTACCACCTTCTCAACCAAGTATTCCTCCAACACTTAAGCCTATAGCTAAATCACCTAGTGATTATGATCTTGTCAAGAAACTTCATTTTACTCTTTCCAAGATCTCACTATGGAATTTGCTTCAGTCTACCTTGATTTATCATGGTATGCTTTAGGAAAATTTACAAAATATCCTCTTACCTTCTTCCACTAGGTTGATGGATGTTAATTTTTTGATGGCTTATATTCATAAGAATTCACTACATATTGTGTTGTATCCACATGAACTCCCACATATGGAAGTAAAAATGCAAGTGAATCCTCTAATGATTATAATTAACATGAACAATATCAAGGTATTAAGCATGCTCTATTTGACACCATTTTGGCTCTCAATGTATGTAGCATTGACTTATTACCTAAGATTAAAATTGATTCATCTTCTCTTGAAACTTCTTCTTTGTACATTTGTGGATTTGATAATGTTGGTTGACAAGACCTAGACACGATAATCTTACCTTTGAGGCTAGGAACTATTACCATACCCACCTTGGTCTATGTTATGTCAATACCTTTACCTTATAATATTCTTTTGGGAAGACCCTAGATTCATATGCTTTAAGGGTAGTAACTTCTACTTTGGATCATTGTATAAAATTTGTTTTGAATAATGAAGTAATTAAAATCAAGGTTGTTCTTGATGTTATACACCTATGTGAAATGGTATCTACTATTCAAACCTTAGGTACTTCCAATATTAAAATTTGATTCCTTCATTACCTTCTAATGCATTTAAATCCTCTTCGATAGTGCCCTCTTTAAAAGATACTCCTGAGATGAATGTCCCTAAATAAGATCATCCCAAAATTGAGAATCCTAAGTCTACCCCTTCTACTTCATCTTTTGAATCAAACACATGTCTAGGTGATGATTGGGGATCATTGGATTTTACCAAATCTTTCATTGAAGAGTACAACTTAGTTGATACTATCCATCTTGACATTCCAACAATTTCATACACCTCTATAAAGAAATTTGATTGTCCTCTCGTTGAGGAAAATGATCATTCTCCCACTAAAGAGAATGATTGTGCCCCTGTTGAGGAATATGATCATGCTTTTGTTAAAAGGGTTAATGTTTCTATTCCCATCGAGAAGGATGATTTTGATCCCATAGAATCTTATGATCCCCAATGTTTGAATGATGCTCTCTATGTAGATTCTCCTCCTATGGAATTGAAAACATGTTGTTGTCCTGGTTTCAACCTTTTGTCTAAATATGGTTATGGATGAAACGGTTGTGGGTGTAATGAACAAGGTATTCAAGTCTCTATAGAATGTAACCCTCATAATTGTAACATGGTGCTTTGATACTCTCACATACAATCTAAATGGAAACCATGGTTGAATGTCAACATGATTTTGATTGAACCTCCTTCTCTTGAACTAATTTATCTTGAGTTGATTGAAAGTAAAGTAGACTCTAACAATGTTCCTCTAGTTTTCTTCTCTATAGAGGAAGCACTAGAAGAATTATTAGGTTTCTACTCTCATCTACCTTATTATCACCATAAGCGACAATTTATGTATCGCTTGAACAAAAAATAAGACTTTGGAGAATCTGTCATGAGCATTGATGAGAAGGCTCATTTGTATAATGTGGATGATCACATTCCTATTTATCATCCTGAAGACCATAGTACTCTCCTTAAAGGAGATATTGTTGATGTTTTCATGGATCCTAAGTCATCTAAAAAGGTGATTAAGATTGGAGAGTTCCTCCCTTCAGAAGAATCTAAACAATATTTTGATTTGTTACATTATCATCCTAATATCTTTGCTTGGTCATATGAAGACATGCCTGGTATTTATGAGTCCATGGTGGTTCACAATATCATTGTATATCCCAATGCTAAGCCTGTTAAATAAAATATCTAAAGGATGAATCCCAAGGTTACATTGTTAGTCAAGATTGAGATAGAAAAGCTTCTAAAAGTTGGTTTTATCCATCCCATTGAATATTATCTTGGATACTGAATATTGTTGTTGCCAGTAATCCTGATGGTCATATTTGTATTTGTATTAAATTTTGTGATCTCAATAAGGCTTCCCTTAAGGATGATTTTCCATTTCCTACTATTCATATGATTTTAGACTTTACCATAGGCCATGCCTTATTGTCATTTATGGATAGCTTCTAAGGCTATAACCAAATCCTTATTAACATGGAAGATTAATATAGGATAATGTTCACTACCCCTTGGGGTACCTTCTATTATGTAGTCATACCATTTGGATTAAAGGATGCTAGAGAAACTTACCAACATGTGATGACTTATCTTCCATGATTTCATTAACAAGATTCTTAAAGATTATGTCGATGATATTTTGGATAAGTCCACATATTGCCAAGATCATATTGAAAAAAATTGTCTTATCTTTGAATGGCTTTGACTGTATAAGACACAGACTAAATCCTCTTAAGTATTTTTTAGCGTAGACATCGAAAATATTTTAGGATTTATCATTTCTCATTATGGAATAAAAGTCGATACAAATAAGATTGATGCAATTGGTAACATGCCTCATCCTAAAAAAATCTCTCAACTACATAATTTGTAGGGGAAGATCTAAGAAATTTGTAGATTTATATCTGAGTTGGTTGATCACACTCTTCCCTTTGCATGTTTATTGAAGAAATATTTTCACTTCTAATGGGATGATGAGTGTGAAAAGTATTTTGAGTTGAAATCAAAAGTTATTTAGCCAATCCTTCTATCTTAATGTTGATAGACCCTTTTTTCTTTATATCTCTGCATCACCTCATGCCTTAGCAACTCTATAGGCTCAACATGATGATGATGGTAAAGAAAGAGTGACCTACTACATTAGTTGTATTCTATTTTATTAAAAAACTCATTATTCTACCATGGAGAAATAATGTCTCACTCTCATTTTTGTGATGCGGAAGCTACAAAATTATCTTCTTCATGTGGAAAATCACATAGTTGTGAAAAGCAATCTTAAACATTTGTTTACTAGAATAATCTTTTGGGAAGGTTGGAAAAATGGGTAATTTCATTCTTTGAGTTCAACATCAAGTTCATAACTCAAAAAGAGATAAAAGTTAAGGTTGTTGTCGATCAATTTACATGTGGATGCAATGGCAAGTGCAACCTCCATTGTGTCTTCGAATGATAGTATAGAAGAATACCACTTTGTGGTTTACATTATCTACTCTCCTACTATCTTAGATCAACTTCAACTCAATGTTCTAGTGTGTGCTCATATCTAGACTTAGAGGAATGGTATTCTCACATTTATAATTATCTAAAGACTAAAAATTTTCTTCACGATGTGACTAAAAATGCTTGCACTCATATACAAAAAAAATAGTCTGATATATATATACTATCTAATGTCCTCTATCAAAATTCTTATAATGGTATTCTTCTTAGTTGTTTCACTAAGGATGAAATACCCCTTACCCTTCAAGAAGACTATTCAAGCTCTAGGGGTAAATTTTTGGTGGTAAATCCCTAGTGCATAAACTAATTCACATGGGATACTTTTGGAAAACAAAAAGCAGGATTCTTTTGCCTTTGTCAACAAGTGGTGTCAATGTCAATAGCATAGTAATCTCATTAGGCTCCTACTCAAGAGCTTCAAAATTAGAACTATCCTTTTCCATTTATGAAATTGGGGTTGGATATCATCGATAAAATATCACCTCCTTCTAAAGGACATACCTTCATCATTACCACTAATGATTACTTTATGAAATGGGTCGAAGTTGTTCCACTTCGATCCATGAATGTTGAAGCAGTTTGTAGCTCATTCTTCTAAGTAATATCATTGCTCATTTTAGATTGCCTTCAACTCTTATTTTTGATAATGGTACTTCATTTAAGAACAAAGAGGTGAAGCAATTCCTAGAAAGGTTTCATATTTAGCATCATTTTTCTACACCATATTATCCTCGGTCTAATGGTCAAGTTGAAGCATCTAATAAAAATCTTGAGTTGATTCTTTGAAAAATAGTGAATAAACATGGTAAATATTAGTATACTCAATTAACATATGCCTTGTGGGCCTATCACATGAGTGTTTGTATGTCTACTAGCACAACCCCGTACAACCTCATGTATGGTTTCGAGGTTATCATGCCTTTAGAGTTGGAAATTCCATATTTGTTCACTTCCCTTAAAGGGTTGATTGATGATGACACTTACGATGTTGATCATTTGTATCAACTTGAGTTTCTTGATGAGCACAGATTTTAGACCCTCAAACATATCTAATATTATCCATGATCTATTTCTAAGCATTAAAACCAAGGTGTTCTTTCTTGAACTTTCAAGGTAGGTGATCTCGTTCTCTATGAGAATTAGAGAAATTTAAATGCACCACTTCATCAGAAGGGGAAGTTCATCACTAATTGGTTAGTTCCTTACATAATCATCTATGTGTATGGTTGTGGTGCCTAGGGATGGAATGCCTCTTAAAGAACCTGTCAATGAGGTGCATCCTCGTCGATACTATACATAATGTCTATGTGACATAGAAATGGTCCTCATCCCTCATGGGGGTAAAATTCATTATGCTATGGCATTCCTTCATTAACACATTATTTGCATTTTACATGTTATGATGTGAACATGTGTATGTAATTTATTTCTTTAATTAGGAATTGTATATACATGTGTTTTAATATGTTGTGTATCTGTGCATTGCATTTAATTAAATATTTTGGTTAGGAAATTAGATCATCATTCTATTTAACATTTATCAAATGTGTGTTTATTAGATCAGGATAGCATCGAATCTATTAAACATACATCCAAAAACATAAAATCAATACATCACCATACATGTTAGTAAGAGTAGACATAAGAACACCATGATGCCATACAATCGATGTGACTGCAACACTAACATGCTTTATGCTCATAGTTATTGAACCTCTCTTCACAGCTCAGCCACCTCCTCCTAAATCCTAGCCTCTCATTGATGGGCTTGCCACAACTCCTATTGAAGTTCCTACACATGGGGATCAACAATTGGCCTCACCACCTCTGCCTTCTTGTCAAGGTCATCGAGTTAGCTCTATAGGGTATCGCATGCTACTAGGGCACTCTCTGCTCATGTCACTACCTGATCTTGCTTGTATAGTGTAGTGTAAGGCTCCACCGAGTGTTGATCTTATTGCCTAATCACTAAGGAAAGTCTAGTGGCCCTTTGGATGGTCTCCATGTGTGCCTCCTCATAAGCAATCCCCAGTCATGCTATAGGCTCAAAAAGGTGGGAATGTCACCCCATTGAAGCTAGCCTGTAAACATTTGAGACACTCCCTTGGATAGGCATGGTTGGCACCACCTCTATAAGGCACCCCTAATGAATTTGATCCAATCCTATGTGTCAAATAAAATGATAGAGCAAGTGGATGCTATTATTACCATATCATATCAAAAAATATGCATATATATGAGATAAATTGAAGTAAAAAGTACTAAAAGAAAATAATATGTATCACATTATTACTTGGATCCCTGACCTAGTGTGGATCAGGTGGGGTTGCAACATTGGGTCCTACTATTGCCATCATAGGAGGGTTGATTTCCTAGCTTGAAGGTGGCACAAATGAGATAAAGACCACCCATGGAGGTGATGACACCTTATGTCACCATATCCATCTCTCTATTGCTCCAGCTATTGTCACCTCAACCTCCTCATTGCCACTACCACCACAATCCTCACCTCTCGGCCCCTATGCACCAACATGACGCATGGGGGAATCAGTTGAAAAAATTGGGGATAGACTAGTCATTTCCCACCACTGCACAAAAGTGTGGGTGATGCCCACATCATCAGTAGGAAGAGAAAGACATTGGTTGTCTTTGTTTGACCTATTTTCACCAATCATGATGTCCATTAAGGTCAGAAAAGGATGATCCCCCACTAAGTAATAACATATGACAATGTAATTTGATCACCTCAATAGGAATTGATCAAGCTACATGTGTCACAATTGTCTCTTTTCAATGGGATAGATCCCCATCCTCCTATACAAACACCACCTAATATCCTATCCCTACAAAGAATCAAATTGCAATCTCTAGAAAGAAAGCTCAACATATCTCCAAGCATGTACTAATGGGTACACATGGGCCATGGGGGTTATTAGGTGTGATAATCGAGGAAACTTGACTAGACATGTGCACCTGATATGAAAAAGCACCCACACTTGTAGGAGCATGCACATTGTGAGGCTATAATACTCATAATATGCATAGCGCTTGAGATCATGGTATAGGTGAGATATAATGCACTTTGACCTAAGGTGAAGATAGTTCCCTACTCCATCTCCTAAATGCAATCGATGATGCCCCTATGTAGGTGTGAGTCTCTCCAATCCATTGAAATGTGGAGGGTGTCTATAACAATCATGAAATTTCAAATGAGTGGAATGATCACTTGATCTTACCCAAGCCATCACATGTAGATGTGGCTTGTAGTGTCTATCAGGTCCATCTGTCTGACACAATATTGCTAGCCCTCTATAGTGTCCTACACCATCCTCATGGGTAGCCTAGAGATGTGATAGAAATCCTCCACTGTGATGGTCATCTCACCCATCGGCAGGTGGAAGGTGCATGTAACTACATCCCAACACTCCATAACCATCATGAGCATTGGTGTGTGATACTAAATCTACGACATAGTGTAGATCCACCAAAGGCTTACCTACCATAGTCAATCCTAGTCATCTAGGTGCATCTAGTTGTTGTGTTCATGTAGTGATGTCAATAGGTTCCCACACACATGCTCTCTAATCTCTAGTGACTCTTACAATAGAAACAAATTTCACATCAATTCCACATACATCATAAGCATATTTTTTTTCTCTCTACATCAAAATTCTTCTAAGTTTTCCTCTAGGATGGGATGTGTCATGCTAATGTCTAAGGCCAACTACCTCCTCAATTCCAGTGTACTAGATAGATGCCAGCATGGCTAGAGGACCTTGATTCACTATCTAGATGACATTGTGCCAGCCAGATGCCTCCATGCCAGAGGAGAAAAATAAAAAAAATACACTAAAAAGAAAAAGTTGGGCCAGATTCCTTGTACCTCATCAATCTCACCACCCTTAGCTATTGATGTGTGCAACTGCTTGATCATTGGGGAAATTTAATCTCATCAGCAAGGCATTGTGCTAACTTCTCTCTCACAAAATTCAATAATTTCCTCATTTTCAATAGTTAAAATGACCCTTCTATGGACTTTCCTGAGTATATATAGGTCATTTTTGGCCCATTTTCCTAGTGAAAGTGGTACTTCCATCCTTCCTTTTTTCACCTAACCTAATTGGGGAAAAAATAGGAGGGGAATATATTCAGCTCTTCATCATATTTTTCTTCCAAACCATAAAATTTTCTTAAGCATTCTTCTCGTTGTGGTATCTTCTTCTAATTTTCAAAATTGACCTAAATTTGATTTTTACAAAATGAAACTTCACGTCTGGCTCTATAGTTTCTCATTGAGCTCAAACATTGGGAACATTATCAGTATCCACCTTGTCAACCTCTATGGCCTCTATAGTATCCTTTTTGCACATAAATCTATAAAAAAATTCAAAATTTTGACCTTACATTAATGTCTTCTTTATACTTTATTGTAGCTATTTTTTCTATAAAAATTTAGAACACTAAACTGGGGGAAAAATGTAGGTTCATAAAATTATACTTTTTTTGGCAATTTCACATACACATTTGGCATACTACATTTATGGCACCCAACCACATTTATGACAAAAAAACTTATGAGTTAGAATTTTAATATTTCAACTCCATAAGGGATAGTGACAAAGCATTAGTAGTCTACCGCCTCATTTCTTGTAAAGTTTTTATTTGGACACATATGCGACATGCAAATGTCTATGCAACATGCAAGTGTCCCTAAAATTTTTGAGTTTAAATGAGGAAATATCATGAAATTTTCCCATGACATGCATCATCATGAAGGAATCACGGGTTTAATGACTCTTTCCACCCATGTAACCTTAGAATACTCTATTTTTCACTTTTATTCTCATTTAGTCTCATCTCCTTGTAATTAATTCACTTCTTCTCACTCTGACTTGCTCTCTTGCTCTCTTCTCTTCTACACCTCTTCTCTATAGAGAAGCTCTACTAGATTCACATCTCATCAATATCCAATGATCTCTTGCAAGAACACAACATATTTTCCAGCAAGCCAAGAGGGAGCAATGAACTAGTTGTAATGCTCTCTTGTTTCTTTGTCTTGTCTTGTATAGTTTATTTGTGATATGGGTTCTTCTCCATAGTGGGGTTTGTCTTTATCACAACATGTCTTATCTATTTTATTACATGTCTCATCTATTTTCTATCTATTTAGTTGTCTATGGAGGTGGAAACACCAATGAGGGTTTGACTAAGGAAATCCATAAAACAACCTAAACACTTTTCCTCATCCTTGCTATGAGTAGGTTTCTAGATTCAAAGATTTGGGTACTTTTTGTTTCCTATTTTTTATCTCTTGGTTTTCCAAGGATGACTACACAGGGTGTAGATGTTCATGTGGTGTGATTGCATCTGTTGGTTGTGACTCTATCCTCTTGAGAGAAGGTTCTATAGGTTATCCTCTTTCTGTTCCTACAATTCACATTCTATAATCTCTTACCAAATTTTGTTAATTTGTAGTTTTTCCTTCATAGCTTAGTATTTCATTTAATTACATTTTTACAATGTATTTTATCTTTCATCCCATTACTTGAGCTTTTTAATTTGAGGTAATCAAGGGCCATTCACTCCATGTAGACTCTTCCTTGTCCTAGAGACTCAGGATTAGTGAATACCCTCCTTTACACAAATCCATTTAGAATGTTATCAAATTAAAATTATAAAATGTAAGTTTTTATTCTAGTGTACATGTCTATACACTAAACATATGAGTGCCAAAATTGATCAGATTATCAATATTGAACCAAGGGGGGGGAGACACATAGTATAGAAGGGCATTGGATGGAGCCTTTTTAAGGTGTGTGGATAAAGATCAACAAATGAATTGTTAGATTTGTTCTATAATGAAGCGTATAGTGGACAATTATTTTCATTGGTTATTGCTTTCAAAATATTAAGGCAAAATTATTATTGGATAGGGATTCTCAAAGATGCATATTTTTTGGTATCTAAATATGAGAAATGTAGATTTTTTTTGGCACACCACAGTTTCTAGTGCTTCCATTTAGACTTGTAGTGATTGAAGAGTCATTTCAGTGTTGGGGTTTAGATTTCATTAGGCCTATTAATCTACAATCAAGCATAGTTCATACTCATATTCTAATTGCCACTAATTAATTCACCAAATGGTTAGAAGCTATACGTTTGAAGCACACCACTTCAAAGGTGATATGTGATTTCATCAAAGAAAATATCATGCTTAAAGGTTTGGAAGATTCAACAAAAGTTGATAACAAATAATGTAGCTAAATTATCATCAACTAATATGTCTCTATTTTGTTATGATCATGGAATTACTCTAGCTCAATCTTTAGATTACTATACCCAAGGTAACAGGCAAGATGAGTAGCAATAATAATTTTGTTATCATTATGAAAAAGTCAGTTCATGAAAATCATAAGAATTGACACAAGAAGTTACATGAAGAACTATAGGCTAACAATATCATGCCAAAGATGGAAATAGGAATGTCTCCATTCAAATTGGTAGATGGGATTGGTAGTTCTCTACCTCTTCCTCTAGAGTTATCAACCATTAAATTTCTAAATTTTGTAAAGATCAAGAATTTTGGAGTTCCTTGGAGAAAAGAATCATGTACCTCAGAAAAATTGAGGAATAGGGGAGTTTATGGTTGATAAAATCACTTTGCATCAACCTAGAGTCAAGGAAATTATTGATACAATGGATCAACCAAGAAGTTTCTAGATTAGAGATTTGGTTTTGTTATGGGACGCAAGAATGGAACCTAAAGTTGTAATGTCAAAAAATTGCACCCCTTTCAATTTCACATACATTATTGTATCCACTTTAGTGGACCCACTACCTTAGAACTTGTGTAGGATCATTTTAGCCCTTGCATCAACCATTTTCCCCTCTCAAGATGATTAGGACCCCTTTTCAGAAGCTACCCTTCACACACTAGCTTTGCATCAAACCTTACTTTTTTCTTGTTCTATTCATTTTGTAGTGTGTCGTGTCTGGACACTAGTGCACCGCGCTAGTGTCCCACAACATTTTGACATTGAAATGACCATTTTTGAGTGCCTTGCCACTTTCTAGATACTTATTTTAGTGGTAAAGTCTTGGGATTCCTTGTAAAGGCTCGGGAAGCTTCTTTTCCATCCTCTTCTCTCTTTAAATGCTATCTTTTCAATTCATTTGTACTTCTAGCTTCTTTGTAGATTCTTGGCTTCTTTCTTGTAAATTCTCTCTTGTCTTTATCTTTTTCTCTCTTTTTTACACAACTCTCTATAGCTTGCTACAATAGCACTCTCAAGTTCTTATAACACTCTTTGCAAATCTCTTGGCTCTCACAACTTTGTTTCTCTCATTGGCTTCCTCAAGCCTTCTAGGTAATATCTATCTTGCTTACCTTGTATCTTTGAGAATCTTGGGATTTCTCACATCCCTTATCTATTGCATCTCAATTTTGTGATACAGGTTCTCCTCCTTGAGTGGGTTTTCCTTTTATCACTCTTGCTTTCATTTCATTTCTACTTATTATTTCTCTCTATCTATCTGGTTGTCCATGGAGGTGGAAACATTGAAACAAGTGTTTGGCTACAACAAGCCCCTAAATAGCCCCAAAAATATTTATAAGTCTTATGTGTGTAGGTATTGAAGATATTCACTTGTTGGAGACCCATTTCTCTCTCTATTGTGAGTGTTTTCTATCTCTTATTCTCTCGCTTTATCATTTACATTTTATTTAACTTATATTCCATCTAGATAGCTTTATTTTAGTTATGTCACTCTTTTTTATTTTCTCACATTCTGGAAATTCTTAGTAATTAGATTACTAGTAGTCACTTTATTTGTTCTCTGAGACATCCTCATTTTTGGTTCATATGAGATGCCAGTGTGCCACACTTCTATATGTATTTTGCATTGTTGCCCTAGGTTGAAAACGTGCTATTTTGTCTAGAAAACCTCTGTGACCTACTCTTTCTAATTATAGAACTCACTCTATTCCTTGAGGTAGTTTAGGGTAGTTCGCTTCCTAGGATTCTCTTGAGAATAAAGAGACTCATGAGTAGTGCATCCCCCTTCTCTACATTTTGGTGAACCCGAACCCCATTCATACTATTAGGGTGATATGTCAACCTTCAACTGACTTGTCTATATCTCTATTTTAAAATGTACTTTCTATCTTTATTTATTCTATCTCTTTCCAGGTTTGTTAAGAAACTTCAATAATTCCTCTTACAAGCATGTGAAAGCGAGATATTTTCTTCTTTCTTATTGTTATTTCTTAATCCCTCTCCTAGGATTCCTTTAGAGGATATTTTATTGCAAGAAGATGAAATCATTGATACCTTTCTTAACATTATCTACACTCTCTTTTTCCAATGCACTCTCTTCTAGATATGATGCATTAGTGAATGATGATTCTCCTCATTCTAGTACACTCTCTTCTAGAGATGATGCATTAGTGAATTATAAATCCCTTCTCACATTGGATCATCCAACGATAGATGTTGAGCATATTTATTTGAATGATTCCTCTATAAGTTGAAAGGAATCTGTAAACGGAATCTATGTCTTTGCCACCCCTCAAAGGACTAAGAGACCGATCATTTACTTGACTCCAACTAGTACTCCTAAAAGGATTTTTTCTATTAGTGGTGTTCCATTTGATAGTGATTCTCCTGATATTTCTAAAGCTACCTATTATAAAGTGGTAGCCCATAATTATAATACTAGAAAGAATAAATCAAATGTTTATCAACCTATTTCTTTACCATCTTCTCAATGAATTATTCCTTTAGCACCTAAACCCATGACTAAAGAACCTAGTGATTATGATCTTATCAAGCAACTCTATATTACTTTGGCCAATATATCACTATAGGAAATGATTCAGTTTGCTTTCATTTATCAAGGTATTCTTTAGGAAGCCTTGAAAAATATCATCTTGCCTTCTTTTGCCATGCCACCAGATGTTAATTCATTGATATCTCATATTCATGTGGATTCACTGAATATTATGTTCTATCCATAGGAACTCCTGCCTTCAGAAGAATAAAGGCAAGTCGACCCTCTAATGATCATATTTAACATTAATAATATTAGCATTAGATGTACTCTCATTGACACTAGTTCAATTCCCAATGTATACATAGCATTGATTTGTTTCCTAAAATTAAAATTGATTCATCTTCTCTTGCTTCTTCTCTTGTTATTCATGGGTTCAATAATGTCAGTCAACAAGCCCTACGCACAAAAGTGTTTCCTTTGAGTTTGGGGCCTATTACCATACCCACCCTTATATATGTTATGTTAGAAAAATTACCATACAATCTTCTTAGTAGACCATGGATTCAAACTATATATGCAGTATCATCTACCTTGCATAAATATATTAAGTTCATTCATAACAATCAAGTAGTCACAATTATGTATGAACTTGATGTTGTACAATTATGTGATATGGTAGCTATCAGTCAGGCTTCAGTTGTTCCTACTCTTGTCCCTTTGGTGTCTTCGAATGTAATGATCTATTTACTCTAGTAGTACCCATTACAAAGGAAACACTTGAGGTAGATGTCCCTGAAGACAATCCTTCTAAAGCAAGGAATATTAACTTTGTTCCTTCTACGTCTTCTCAAGAGAATGCATGTCTTGGTGATGATTGGGGATCTTTATACCCTATCCACTTAGACCTTTCAATAACATCATCCAAACCCACTATCAAAGATGGTTATTCTTTTGTATCATAGGATAATGTGAACACAAATTGTAATGTTCTTAATGTTGATCCTCCCCCTTTGAGGAAAATGATCATGCTTCTATTAAAGAGGCTAATGTTGGAAGTCCTATCAAGAAGGATAATGGCAATCCTGTAGAGGAGTATAATCCCCATTACTGAAATAATGCTCTCTATGAAGATCCTCCTCCTCAAGATTTGCAAACATGTTATGGCCCTAGCTTTAAACTTGTCTCTAAATATGGCTATGGGCGTAAAGGTTGTGGGCATAACAAACATTGAATTTAGGTCCCTATAGAATGTGTATCTTGTAAACTTAATTTGAGGCTTGGTTGCTTGAATGAATAGTCTAAATGGAAACCATATTGAATGTCAACATGATTTTTTCTCAACCTCATTCTCTCAGACTGATTCATCTGCCATTATCTAATATGTTCATATCTTCTTCTTGTGAGCAGTCAAAATTTTCTCCACAAGAGTTACTTCCTACTCCTCATTCTTTATCTAAGAAAGAGAATAATTTTTTTGAGGCTTATTAAATCCCACTTAATTACTCTTCCTCCTCCTACAAATAAGAAATTTTATAAGCATGATAAAGCAAAATATTCTTTCTGTGCATACCATCAAGTTCCTGGTCATTCCACTAGTGAATGTAAGGCCTTGAAGAATAAAATAAAATAACTTTGTGATTTTTGTGTCATCACTCATCTATTTGTTGACACACTTGCTTCTTCTTCAAATGACAAGTGATATCAAGGTTTTCCTCTATCCTGTCTATTCTAAGCATTTTCTCATGAGGTTCTCACACCTCCCTTCTATAGTATCTTGCATGATTCTCCTCACCTATATGTTAGGGGTAGTGATAGCTTGTTTTGGAGATGTGCATCCTTCTTAAGGACCCCTTATTTTATCTCATGTCTTTCAATTAGAGTGTTCCTTTGAATGGACCTCCTTATGTCTTGAAGGGTTCTGTGCCGAAGAAAACCCCTTTAAAATCCTTCTTCTCAAAAGAACTCTATGGTGTCTTGGAATATTTGATATTTGATGGTGTCTCGATTGGGGGTAGCCTATGTATGTGCAGGATCATGATTGGCCAAAAAATGGTAATATGATGGGTATTTGTAGGGTATGTGGCTGATGACTTTTTCTATACCCAAAATTGATGAAATGTAAAGGGTTTTTAAAGGAGATTCTCATCTTTCCACCAATATAAATTATCCTTTACTTTGAATTTAATAAATAATTATCATTCATTTTCTATTTAAATTACAACTAAAGTTCGGATTGACAGGCTGATTGAAAAAAATCTATAGCATTCAAATGGTATCACATTTCTTGAATCTAAAACATGTGTCACATTCTATGCTTAACATACTATAGGATTAAAAAAACAAAATTGAATTTCATGAATTTTTTACCAAGTTAAGGTGGTCAAACATACGAGTTTTTATATTTTTTAAAAGTTGTAATAAAAAATTCGTAATTAATTATTTTACTTGGAAAAAAATTACAAAAAAATATGCATCACACAGGGACATGAGTCCTCTACTTATATCTAAAATCTTATGAAATAATATTATCATTTTATTGTGGTTAGGGTGGTCATACAAAAACCTACATATTTTTTTCCTAAAATTTATGTACTACTACATTGAATTTTCAAATTTTCACCAAATAGCTTTCTCTTTTCTCAAATAAACCTAGTAGTTTGGAAACTAAATTCAATTTGCTACAGATTCTATTCTTACATATTTTTGAAATAATATAGATAAATTATTCAAATTTTTACGTCAAGTTGCCTAACTCTGATTTTTTTGAATTTTTTGCCACTTAAGGGCCTATTTTTTCCATGATGATCCTACACATACCTGCCTAACTAGACCTATCTTATATCTTGGCATCTAGCTTGGGGACAACCTGACTAGACCTATCTTTTCTATGCCTATCCTACAATGCAACTTGCAACAACCATAGGCTTCTTTGATCATTCTTGCTTTACAAGACCAAGAACCTATAGAACTTCTTTGCATCAAGCTTGCCTTGTAGGACTGCGCATATATGAAGACGAATAAAACTCTATGCAAAATTTTACATCTGCCCCCCAAGATTGAGAACCTATGGTGCCTCTTCTATAGGACTGAGCACCTATAAAGTGCTTTCTCTTTATAGGACCGAGCACTTATAGAGCCTTTTGTTCATCTTCCGTAGGACTGAGCACCCATGGAGTAGTTTCTGTAGGATTGGGTACCTATAGATATTTTGTACATCTTTCACAAGACCAAGCACCTATGTAGCTTTTGTTCAAATTTCCACAAGATAGAGTGCTTGTGGAGCCTTCTCTCTGCTCTCTTCTCTCTTAGCTCAATTTTGTGTATATACCGGATTGAATACCTATATCTTCTTCATCCTAAGTATATACTTCTTTCTCTCTTCAACATTGCTTGCTTCCATATCTTTTGGGTACATTCTTCTCTTGAAGGAATCGATCCTTACATTCTTCTCTCCATTTGAGAATTCTTCTATATGTTATTTCTTAATTTGGGGATGACACATGGTGCAAAGAAAACCTTCTACATCAAGGTCTCTTTAGCTTTGCTAACTCAAATTTTGTTAGTTTGTTATGTGCCTTGGTGTGTGTGTTATCCATGTTTTTATTCATATGTTCTAACCCTATGATGTAATGGCTTTTTATGTTCTAACCTTGTTTTCTTATGTAGGTCTTTCTTGTCTAATGCATTTTTTTAGTTCTTTAGCCTAGGGGCATGCTTCCTTGGTTTGAAGAGTTTTTACTTCCTCTACAATAGCCTTTTTGTACCATGATGTTATTTATGTTTAGTAGATTTCCTTTAGTGTGCATACTAGTGTAGATTCATATGACCACTAAAGTGGGGGGAAAATGTAATGTCATAAAATTGCATCCCTTGTAATTTCACATACATTATTGTATCCACTTTAGTTTCCACTCCCTTAGAACTTGTGTAGGCTCATTTTAGCCCATGGATCAACCTTTTTCCCCTCTCAAGATTCTTATGACCCCTTTTTAGCATGTACCCTTCACATTCCAACTTTGCATCAAACCTTGTGTTTTTCTCGTTCTATTCATTTTGTAGCATGATCTGTCTATACACTAGCACACTACATGGACATCCACATGCTACACTAGTATCCCACAACATTTCAACATTTAAATGACCATTTAGGAGTGCCTTTCACCTTGTCAGCTACTTTTGTCTATGGTAATGGCCTAGGAAACCTTGTAACGGTTCAAGAAGGATTATTTTCCCTCCTCTTCTCTCTTTAAATGCTATATTTTCAATTCATTTGTGCTTCTAGCTTCTCTCTAGCTTCTTGGCTTCTCTCTTGGACATTCTATCTTATCTTTCATTTTGGCTCTCTTGTTTACATAGTTCCCTATAGCTTGATACAAAAACAAGTTCTCAAGTTTGTACAATTCTCTTCACAACTCTCTTGGCTCTAACAACTTTTTCTCTCTCCTTGAATTCCTCAAGCCTTGCAGGTGATATCTATCTTGCTTACCTTGTATCTTTGAGCATCTTGGGATTTCTCACATCCCTTATCTATTTCATCTCTATTTTGTGATACGTGTTCTCCTTCTTGAGTGAGGTTTGCTTTTATCACTCTTGTGTTCATTTCATTTCTTCTTATTGTTTATCTCTATCTTTCTAGCTATCTGTGGAGGTGGAAACATCGAAACTAGGGTTTGACTACAATAAGCCCCTAAATAGCCCAATTTTTTTTCCTCAATCTTATGTGTGCAGGTATTGAAGATATTCACTTGTTGGAGGCTCCATTTCTTGGTCTATTGTGAGCATTTTTTATCTCTTATTCTCCCACTTTATCATTTTCATTTCATCTAACTTAAATTTCCTCTAGTTAGCTTTATTTTAGTTCTATCACTCTCTATTATTTTCTTGCATTTTGGAAGCTCTTAGTAATCAGATTGTTAGTAGTCACTCTATCTGTTCTTTAAGAAATCCTCATTTTTTTTCCATACAAGATGCCAACATTCCTATGGGACTCCAACATGCCACACTTCTATATATATTTTGTGCTACTATCCTAGACTAAAAACTTGCTAGTTTTTCCAAAAAACTTTTGTGACCTACTCTTTCTAATTCTAGAACTCCCACTTTGTTCCTTGAGGTAGTTTAGGGTAGTTCACTCCATAGGATTCTCTTGAAAATAAAGAGACTCATGAGTAGAAAATCCCCCTTCTCTACAATTGTACATAGGAAGTTCCATTCCTTATGGAAATTCCCTTCTAAACTCACTCAAGCGCACAACATAAAGACTTTCGTGTTGTCCTACCTTGATGGTGCAACCTTTGGAAAGATGAAAAAAATTCTATCAAATCTAACACAAGCATGTTCCACCCTATGTATAGTAGATAATTTTTTTTGTTTTGGCCTCTTTGGTCCTTTCTTTTTTCTTTCTTTTTTTGATAGTTTTTCAATTAATTATCCTTATGTTTCATAAGTATTGACTCTAATTCCCAATGGAAAGATACTAATTTGTGTTCTTTCACATCCTTCTCAATCTTTGTCCCTAGTTAGATTCACTTGTTTCCTCGATTTTTGTTCTCACTTTGTGAAGCTTGTGAAAATTTGAAAAAATATATCATAGTTTGTTGGCTACTAAGGTGGTCTACATAACCCAATTGAATTTTGACATTGTTGTCACAACCATGTGTCACCCTATCGTTTCCATGTTAAAGGCCTATTAGTTCCCATTTCATTAGCACCCACAAAGGTACTCAAGACTTTGTCAAGACCCAAAAAGGTTTTCACAACTTATCCAAAAGTCGACAATAAATGAAATAGGTTGTTCAGTTAATTGGAACTAGTTAAATTGCAAGTGTTTCAAAAATTTCTATAGGTTCTGAAACCATTTTTAAGACTCAAACAAGTTTTAGAAGACTCATTGATCTCTGATTGGATACATTCATCCAAGATTTGAGCTCACACAATTTAAAAAATTTCTTTCCAACATAGGTTTTGAAATTTTTTAAGAAATTTGAATGCAAATAAGAATCATTTTAAAAATTCATCAGTTCTTAAAAACCTTCATTGGGAAATTATGAGGTTTCTGTTAAGATGATGGATGCACAATGTCCTTGAAGCTACATCCTTCAAGAGGACCTTTTCCAAGAAGAAATTCAACCAAACAAAAAGTGTTGCAACTAAGGGAATACAAATAGAGATTGCTATTGATCTAGAATATGATTACAAATGTATAAATGCCTTGAATATATAGGCATGAGTGAGATGAAAGATGCAATATGATGTTTCCATGTGTCTTGATCTAACAACATGTGACAACATTTGAGCCCTACCTAGGAAATGATAAAAGATTGAGATAAGTTCTAGAAGGACAACTCATCTTCTAGAAGGAATCTTATCTCCTACACATGAAAAGGGGGAATTACCCCATTATTTATGATTATCTAATAATGCAACCTAGGAATAAATAATGAAATACCTAAGTTAAATTTATGCTAGTGTAATAAATAATTAATTACACTAACACCCCCCATAAGTACAACTTAGGAAGGAAATGTAATGATTATTCAAAGATGATGATGATGGGTCTCAACTACATGATGGCCATTTTAGGTACCCATTTACAAAATGATAATGAAAATGCAACAAATATCCCACAACTAGAGAAAAGGAGAAAACCTAGTGGGAAGAAAACCCCTCTCCAAAAAGGAGATGAAAATGTAGAAAAGTGAGAAAGGATGGGAAGTATGGGGGACTCCCAAATACCCCCCAAGTACACCATCCATCACATGGATACAATACAATCAATAACCCCCCCATAGGAGGGAATAAAGAGACTATATAGCCCCCCAGAACATGTGAACACCTGCAAAAAAGGTAAGTGTCTGAAGAAAAAACATGATCCAATGTCGATGAACAACTTGTCTCCCTTTTGGAAGAAACAAAACCAAGTGCAAGTGTAGGGATGCTTCCCATTCCATATAGGAATTGAAGTAAGGATGAATATGGATGATGATGTCTCTAAAATTTTCTCATGTGTCTCCTTTCCTAATGAAAATGCCACAACCAACTCAGGTACATGCCCAAACAGTGAAGCATGTGACAAACCAGGATGATACATAAATTGATATTGAACAAGATCCAAAGAAAATGATATAATGATTGTGATGGAGACTAGATTTCCCCCTAAATGAAGTGTCCTCAAAACCACTGAGAGAAGTCTAAAGAAAAAGAGGTCTCCAAACCACATGTCTCCCACTAGGAAGAAGCAAATCCAATGGTAGATGTTGAAGAAACTCCAACTCCTAAATGGAATGAGAGGGAAGAAGTCTCATATGAAATCTCTGAAGAGAAAACAAGTACCTCAAAGATAATCTCTGGAACCCCAATAAAGGTCAAGACAAAAGGATGAAAAAACTCAAGAAAAATCTCCAAAGTTAGATCTAAATAGAGGAGTGATATCCCCTTAAGAATGTCCTCCAATCTTGTAGAAGTAGCCAAGTTAGTGATAGCTGAAACAAAGCCATCATGTGATGCCAAGTCTATAAAACTAAATGTGTCCTAATGAATGATGATGGAAGCCTCAATAAATGAATTTGGACAAGGAATCACTGAATGTGAAGAGATACCAATAGTCTCTTATGGAGAAGAAGCATCTAAAGAAACCTTGTCAACCTCTTCAGAAGATTCAAGGAAATCAACCTCCTGCAAAACAATATCATCATGAGGTATCTGATCTTAGGAATGAAATTCTAAATCATGAACATCGGGGAAGGGTGGAGTATCTGAATCTCCATATATATTTGAAATCTTAGTCCAAAGGATGTGAGGACAATCATAATGATCAATAGAACTCAAAACATCACAATCAACTTGCATTGCAATGATCTCCAAGATAGTGTACATGCTACAAATCCAAGCAAATTTTTGAATACCTTCACTTGGATGGGGAACTATACCATACAAATATGGCAAAAATGCAAGTGATTGGAGATGGTGAATGATCCCATCTCTCCATTGTTTATAGTTACCCTTGTGCAACATAGTATGAGAAGGTGTATATGCAAGCCCCATAATGTACTATCAAATTTCTCCAAAATACAAAGACAATGACCTTCAACAAAAAATAAAAACCTCGAAAGATGATATACAATTGAAGTGATGCCACTTGAATCAAAAATTCTTTTCCCAAGCTTCAGGATATCTAAGTTATTTGAAAAATGCACCAAATTGAAAAAATCTAATGCAAGAGTACCTAAAGCTAAAACTAATCAAAGTGAATGAACTACTGAAAATATCTCTGAATTACCTTCTTGATGCCATTGGAATCACTGAAATACAATAATATGATGAGAATATATGAGCCTTTAAGTGGGTATGTGCAAGATCATGATGGGTATTTGTAGGGTAAGTGTCTGATGACTTTTTTTTATCCAAAATTAATGAAACGAAAAAGGGTTTTTAAAGGAGATTCTCAACTTTCCACCAATATAAATTATGCTTTACTTGAAATTCAATAAATAATTATTATTCATTTTCTATTTGAATTATGAGTAAAGTCCTAATCGATAGGCTGATTGAAAATCATCTATAGCTTTCAAAAAGTACCATATTTTTTGAATCTAAAATATGTGTCACATTCTATGCTTCGTATACTATAGGATTAAAAAAAATTGAATTTCATGAAGTTTTGACCAAGTTAAGGTGGTTAGATGTACGAGTTATATTTTTTTTTTAAATTTGTAATAAAAAAATCATAATTAATTATTTACTTGGAAAAAATTACAAAAAATATGCATCACATCGGGACATGAGTCCTCTACTTATATCTAAAATCTTATAATTTGTTTTATAATTTTATTATGGTTAGGGTGGTCAAACAAACACCTACTTCTTATTTTTTCCCTAAAATTTAATTACTACTGCATTGAAATTTCAAATTTTCACCAAATAGATTTTGTTTTAAAAAAATAAACCTAGTAGTATAGAAACTAAATTCAATTTTCTACAAATTCTATTCTCACATATTTTTAAAATAATATAGATAACTTATTCAATTTTTTACGTAAAGTTGCCTAACTCTATTTTTTTAGATTTTTTTGCCACTTAAGGGCCTATTTTTTCCATGATGATCCTGCACACACCCAAGTCTAGATTAGGGTTTTGACTTCATTTGACTATTGATTTTATTGCTATAAATTTTTTGAAGAATGGATGTCACCACTAGAAATTAGACCAAATTCTCTTTCCGACAGTATCTCATTTGTTGAATTTCTATACCCTAGTGAAAATGTATGAAAAAATAAAAAAAATGCCTAGATTAGGCACTTTGTAGGCTAAATAGGAGCAAAAAAATAGCCCCCTTTGGACTAGGTATCAGTCATTGATATGACCTTAGTGATAAATGTGGCAAAAAAAGGCCCCTGGATAGGGTGGTGTCAGGGCCGTAGAATTGGGCGGAGCTGAGATTATAGGAGGTGTCGCTTGGATCAAGCGGAACCCTTGGTATATGATAAGACTAAGACCTCGTGATTGCCTATGGAGATTGTCAATGTCAAAGTACCAATGCCAAAGGAGAATGACTGACTGAAATGAGGATGCTGGTAGAGAAAGGACGAAGTCGTTGGTGTACAAAATGGGCCTAGCTAATGTGACGAGATGTCCGTCAGTGTACACTAATGAATGTGGCCAACAATTTTTTGCAAACTAAAGCCAAATACAAATATTTTTGAATATAGTTAAACAACAATTCAAAAAATTGAATACCGACAATCTATTAGAATATATACAAAAATAAAAAAGTTGATAGAATTAAATCAAACACTTAAGGGATTTAACAAAAAATATCTCTAGATTTGTCGATGAAAAAAAAAATGTGCTAGATGGAGATTTAACAAATGAAATCTATTATGTCGATGGAAGATTAAAATTCAGGTCGCTCGAATTTTTTCTGAAAAAGAAAAATGCCTACAACTAAAAAAAATTTGCCTCAGAGGACAACTGACTAAGGTGATTTTTTACTACAAATTGTACGGATTGTATGATTGATTTTGCAAACCCTAAAATACCTTTGATAACTCTTGAGTTGATGAATCCAATTTTGATGATTGAATAGGTGATCCTTGGGTTTCAAGGCCTTCTGAAGATAATGGTGAGCTTGGATCTAGTTCAATCTACTTCAAAAATTAGCTTGGTCCTCGAGTGGAGTCAAGTAGCCGGCAATGGAAACCTTCAAGTCTACAATAAATCTCTCTCGGCCAACTTTCTTGATCCTTGGATGAACTATCAATGGAATGGCTCTAATACCATGTTGAAATGATGGATGCACAATGTCCCTAAAGCTATAGCCTTCAAGAGGACCTTTTCCAAGAAGAAATTCAACCACACAAAAAGTGTTGCAACTAAGGGCATGCAAATAGAGATTGCTATTGATCTAGAATATGATTACAATTGTACAAATTCCTTGAATATATAGGCATGAGTGAGATGCAAGATGTAATATGATGTTTCCATGTGTCTTGATCTAACAACATGTGAACCCTAACTAGGAAATGGTAAAAGATTGAGATAAGTTCTAGAAGGAAGTTTATCTCCTACACATGAAAATGGGGAATTACCCCATTATTTATAATTGTCTAATAATGAAACCTAGGACTAAATAATGCAAGACCTAAGTTAAACTTATGCTAGTGTAATAAATAATTAATTACACTAAAATTTTCAACAACCCTAATTAAGGTTGGCGAGATTTATTTTATAAAGGTCACACTCTTTAGATGGTATTTTTAACAAATACTTTTAGGTGATTAAATAAGTTTCAAAAAATCTATCAAAAGTCAATGAGGTTCTCAAAACCAATGGATTTTTTTATAAAAATTCATAACTGTTTCATTTTGAAATTCAAAAATTGTTAGAAATAAATGTTGGATAGGAAATCTTATATGTGCCAAATTCAAGGGGTGTAATTGATTCCCACCCACTATGTCAAAAAATTAATTATATACACTTATAAGAGGATTAAGTAAGTAAAATAATTCTCTCTAACTAGCACTAATAGTGAAATTGTGAAAAATGAAGATTAGAATTACAAAGAGCACTCTAGAGAGAATCCATGACATTCAACCCTAATATAAAGGTGTGTCACCAAAAATTGTATACTCTTGAAGAAAGAGACAATTTTGTGATTAATTTGGTCCTATTTTAGACACCCTTGCATTAATCACCCTTAAAAACTACATTTATAGGACCCTAATGCTCATTATTTTGGACTTTAAGGCCTATTCCACTCAGAAATCATACAAATCCTAACAAGAAACATTCAAACCACTCAAATTTTATGAAACCCACCTCAAAAAACCCTAGTGGGACTAAGTCTCCCAGGGTGGCAACTTAGTCCCTTTTGGGGTATTTTTCACTTTGGAGTAGGAAAATCACCGACTTAATTCAAATTATTGATGGATGTTGGCCTATCAAGTTAAAATAATGAATAATTAGATGTTGATGCCTATAAATACATGTATTTAGGTCATTTTTCACAACATTAAGTCATTTTCAACAAGCAAATTCAAGAGTCAAGAGTCAAATATCTTTCACAAGAAGATTCATTAGTCTATCTACAATAAAGTTGAAGCTTTAGGGCAACAAGTTAGGGTTTTTACAGGTCTTCAAGCTCACTTTTTGTTCAATATCTCACATTGTAAAGGGATTGATCATGGATGCCTATGGAGAATCATGGAGAAATCTAAGTTGAGGAGATGCAACTAACCATCAAATCAAGCCCAAGGACATGTTTTCAAAGTGATTCCATCTTCCATTTTCTCTCTATCCTCAGCTTAAGGAATTTTTTCATGTCATTAAGATTCATTTCTAATGTGATTTAGTGTCTCTTAGAATGAGTCTTTCATTGTTCTAAATCCATTTATGCATCTCATTGTAGCATATTAGAATAGGGTTGCATCTCATTTTCAGACTTCCTAGTCTTAGACACACTTAGGGCTAGGGTTTTATTTATATTTCCTCTCTTTCAAGGTTTAAATATCAACTAGGGGTTTGAACAAGGAAAACCCCCCATTAGAAAGAAATTTATACTCTATTTTGTAGGTATTTTTGCAAATTCAGATCCAAGTTTCCATAAGAAAAAAGAGTGCAGACTGTGGGCTTCCGTTTCCACTTAGAGATTTGCAGAAAATCCAAAGTGGACTAAGTCACCAATAGTGGTGACTTAGTCCCATTGGACTTGTCTGTTACAATTTTTTGCATATCTGGAGACCAATTTGGTAGAAACATGTTTCTAGGCAATTTCCCTGATCTGGGACTAAGTTGTACAACTTGGTGTAAGTGTCCCAGTTGGTCAAAAAATCAAATTTTCTAGAATTTGAAAGCCATATGCAATCTCTACTCTACCCTTCATCAGTTTCTAGATGCATAATTTATGTTTATCATCTTTATTTTGTTCTTTATTGCATTTAATTTATCTTTCTGCATATCACAATGTGTTTTCAAACAATTTGCATTTCTTAGGTTTTGCATTAATAAATCATTCCTTTTATGAGTTATTTTCATTTAGTCCATTTCATTTAGTCATACTTCAATCATACTATCCTTACTCTTGAGTGAACCCCAAAATTTTTGTGGGATACCTTTCTACTTTTAGGTGAAAAACCCTAAAAGTGTAAGAGAGCAATCTCCTACAAAAAATTATGGTTCATTTTGGTGAACCTGCATTTAGAACATCCTACTTCTAATTTAGAGTGCATTTACATCCTATAAATATCTTGCATCAACATTGCATTAGGTTTTGCATTGTTTTGCATTCTAGGGTTTCTAAAATTGCATTAGTGAAAAGCTCATTTAAGCTTTGCATAATTGCATTTCATTTCCTTGCACAATAATGAAATTATGCATTTGAACTTTATATTTGCATCATATAGCACATAACACATCAATATCAATCAAAAAATTGAGAAAAACTTTAAAAATTCCCTTACTAGGACTAATTCGCCAACCTGGGCAACTTAGTCCCAGTACACATTTTGCATTAGTGTTTTTAGAATTATGTTTCTAGTTTCTTAGGTTACTGTTTGCTTCAGTTACTTTTCTATTTCTGTTCAAATATTTTTTGTTACATTCAAATCATTAGCATTCACATTATTTACTTTCATGGCCATTATGGATAGCATTATATTTTTGTAATTTTCATTTTCAACATTAGTTCCTAGTTCATTTAGATCACATTCATCACAAAATGAAAACAAAAACATTCAACAATCAAACTAAACAATAAAATAATGCTTCACTTTCAGAAAACTATATCATCCAAACCTCTTAGTAGTGATGACTTGGATAAGTTAGATGAAGCTCTACAAGGCTTCCTCTCACCAAGTTCATCCACTAAGGCTTGTGATGACAAACCCAACCCAACCAACAATAACTTATCTCCCAAACCTTTTAGTAGTGATGAATTTGATATGTTAGATGAAGCCCTTGAGGATTTCATCTCACACAAGCCATCCACTAAGGTTTTTTGTGAGCAATCTAAAACAAAATATGTCAATATAATTCAACCTCAACTTGTCCTTTACCCACCTTCACATCAATCACAACCCACACCTCAGCTTGAGTTTACCCTTTACCTACCTAAGCATGATGTTGTTGCACACACACATTACACTAGAAATAATGCACAACCACAACAATCTAACCTAACACCCTTACCAGTTCTCATCTTTCCTAGTGCTCCTCACTTAAATTCACACCTTAGGGAGTATGATCTCATTGAACAACTTAAGAATACTTCTGCAAATATATCCCTCTGGGACCTTCTTTAGAATTCACAAAATTATCATTAAATTCTCCAAACAACATTGCAACAAATAGTGGTTCCTCCTGGTACAAACACAAATGATGTGGCAGCTCTTATACAAGGAATGAATGTACTTAATGTATACATTACCTTTCATTATCATGAGCTCCCTTCGTTAGAATTGAGGAAGCAAAATGAAGCCTTTATGATAATTTCTCAATACAATAGAATAAGCATCAAAAGAACCATTGTTGACAATGGCTTTTCCCTTAATGTGTGTAGTGTAAAGCTCCTAGATAGATTATGTGTCCATAAATCACAAATCAAACATGATTCCTTATCTATTAGAGGATTTGACAATATTACAAAAAAACCGCTTGGTGTAATCACTTTACCTATTACTGTCTAAATGGCTACCTTGCAAAATCCTATTCATGTCATGCCCTATGATCTTGCATACAGTCTTCTTTTGGGAAGACCATGGATTCATGAAATTCATGCGATACCTTCAACCCTTCATTGATTAATGAAATATTTCTATAATAGAAAAGTTTATCAAGTAGAAATAGACCCAGATCTTGAAAGTTTCTTACAACTTGAAAAAGGAACAATAATTCCTTTGAACACATTAATTCCAACATCTCACATAGAACCTCTTGAGACCACTAAAAAAGAAGAATTAGTGTCTAAATTACTAGGTGATTATTGGGCTACATTAGAATTCACACCTTCATTTATGGATGAATACATAATCATGCAAAAAGAGGATGAAAAACAAGAATAACCAATGATTATGATGACTCAGAATTTGGAAGAATCTTTCCAAACATCTATCTCATCTCCTTTGGAAGAAAATACAAAGTACACAACAAATTTTGATGAGATAGATTATCAAAAACCACCCAACCCAAAGGAAATGGAAATAATTTATGGACGAGGTGATGAACTTATGAAACAATTGGGACACAATGGTAAAGGATGTGGAAAGAATGAACAAGGCATTAGAGTTCCTATAGAACCTAATACACAAGAGACAAAGAATGGTTTGGTATATTCTTTTTCTAAAGTAACAAAAGAAACTCAATGACCATCGCTAAATATCAACACCATCACATGTAAACCAAGAATCAATCTTACACAAAAACATCTTGAATTCCTTGATATGGATTCACCACAGTCATGTGAGTAAGTTGAAAGTGATGAAGCCTTTAAAAAAATGTTAGGATCTTCTGATAAGCCATCTTCTTCCAAGAGAAAAGTTACTTGCACTATGATAAGTACCAAGAAAAAATATATTGATACTAATGAGACAAACACGAGCATGGAACCATATGATCTTGAATTTCCTAAGTCTAATGCACTCCCCTTAGGAGATAAAATTGATATACCAATGGACATAGATGATAAAGAGAAGATTATTAAGACTGGGAAGTGCCTTGATGATAAAGAACAAGAGGATACTACAACCTTGCTTCATGATTTTCCTAAAAAATTTGCTTGAAAATATTCAGAAATGCCAGGAATAAACCCAAAGATAGTAACACATAACATTGTTCTTGCTGATAGTGCTAAGCCTATTTGAAAAAAGATGTGAAAAATGAACCCTAAGATAGCCTTGCATGTTAAAGGAGAACTTGAAAAAATCCTTCGTGTAGGTTTCATTCAACCTATTGATTATTCTCCTTGGATCTAAAATATTCTCGCAATTGCTAAACTTGATAATTGTATTAGGATATGTACGAATTTTTAGGACTTGAATAAATCCTCTTTAAAGGATGATTTTCCTATTCCTAATATCAACATGACCGTGGATTCAACTATTGGAAATTCCTTATTGTAATTCATGGATGGATTTTTTGGTTATAATTGAAAATCTTCATCAACCCACAAGATCAATTAAAGACAACATTTGCAACTATTTTGGCAATGTTTTGTTGGGTTATGATGTCGTTTGGATTAAAGAATGTAGGCACAACTTATCAAAGAGAAATGACATTGATATTTCATGATTACATACACAAAATATTGGAAGATTATGTTGATGATATCCTCGCCAAATCCTTAACAAGACAAGACAATGTCAATTTCCTTTGACAAATCTTTGAACGGATGCATGAATACACCATGCAACTAAATCCAAAAAAGTGTCTTTGAAGTAGATAGTGGAAATTTTTTGGGGTTAATCATATCTCACAGAGGCATTGAGGTGGACACAAAGAAAGTTGATGCTATCATAAACATGCCACCTCCTAGGAACATTTCTCAATTACACACGTTACAAGGAAGAATTCAAGCCATTCATTGTTTTGTCACCTCATTAGCCAATTCAATGTTACCTTTCACACATCTCCTCAAGAAGGATGTGCATTTTTATTGGAACAAGGATTGTAAATAAGCCTTTGAAAGTTTGAAGAAATACCTTGCAACTCTGCCCCTTTTACAACTTGCTATGCCAAACAAACTGCTCAACCTTTATATAGCCGCATCTGCCCATGCTCTTGCAACATTGTTGGCTCAACAAGATGATACTAGAAAAGAATATCCAATTTATTACATCAATCAAACCTTAATTGATTATGAAACACAATACACCCCAATTGAAAACAAATTTTTGGCTCTTGTATTCGCTACTAGTAAGTTGCGATATTATTTACTAAATGTGGAAATACAAGTAATGACAAAATTTGATCCTCTCAAACATATTTTTAACAAAACAAACTTATCAGGATGTTTAGCTAAATGGGTTATGTTGTTGACAGAGTTTGACCTTAAGTTTGTTTCACAAAAAGCAATTAAAAGTCAAGCCTTGATCGACCACCTAGTTGATGCTCCTTCTCCTTTGGCACTACCCAAAAATGATTCTTTTCCTAATGATAGTGTGTTGACAATAGATGTTTCTACATGGTAATTATATTTTGATGGATCCAAGTGTAGAACAGGCTCTGGTGTTGGGGTTATATTAATTCCACCCACTATAAAGCCTCTTTCCTTGTCATATCAATTGAATTTCCTATGTACAAATAACACAACTGAATATGAGGCATTAATTGTTGGATTACATGCCACTTTAATCATGAGCATCAAATATATTAAAATCTTTGGTGATTCACAATTGGTGATCAAAAAAATAAATGAATACTATCAAGCTAAACATGATAAATTATTGAAATATAAGGATCTCACAATGACCTTGTTGGAACAATTTGACTCATTCACCATTGATAACATCCCACACAAAGATAATCAGCACACAGATGCAATGGCGAGTGTTGATTCCCTCATATCTCCTCAATATCCTTCAAAGGATGTTACATTCACAACTCATCCCATTATGACACCCTCAATCAATGATAAATCTAAAGATGAGTTAACACTAACAAAGGATAACTCAAGTGAATGGTATGATGCCATATATAATTATTTAAAAGATGGTACCATTCCCAAACCTACAACAAACAAGACTTGCTCTCATTTAGAATAGTTAGCAACCAAGTGCATAATCCTTGCCGATGTGTTATATAGATGATCCTTCAATGGAATTTCACTTAGATGTCTTAAGGATTCAAAAATCAATATGGCAGTTGAGGAGGCTCATAGGCATCTATGGAGGTCATTTTGGAGGAAAGACCTTAGTGCAAAATATTATTCGTATGGGATACTGTGGGAAAAATATGGAAAAAAATTATTATGTGCATGTTAAACAATGTCACAAATGTCAAGAACACAACATTTTGATTCATGCTCCTACTTTTGAGCTCCATGCCCAAATTCCTATTTAGCCATTCTGAATATGGGGATTGGATCTAATTGGCTAAATCTCACCAACATCTTCAGCTAGACATATGTTTATGATTACAACAATTGATTATTTTACAAAATGGATATAAGTTATTCCTCTTCGATCCACCACTGTTGATGTGATATGTTGTTTCATCTTGGAAAACATTATTTCTCACTTTGGACTTCCTTCTACAATAATTTCAAATAATGGAACACCATTTAAAAACAATGATGTGAAGAAGTTCTTGGACACCTTTCATATCTAACATCATTTTTCAACACCATACTACTCGCAATCCAATGGTCAATCTGAAAGCACTGTAGACATCTAAATTTTATCACCCCCATATGATCAAATTCACCTCTTTATTCATCCATTTCGTCAATATTAATTTATTTAATTAATATTACACTTTCTGCATAGAGTCCTTAAAGTATTTAATTTAACAATTAAATGCTTTACCTTACATCTATTTCCTCTCTAAATTAAATAAATACATCAATTTATTTAATTTAGTCATTCAACCTCTTTTGAATAAAAACAATTTAAAATTCTTCCTTTTTCTCTCTCCTTGTCACATCCTCCATAACCCTTTCTAATTTGTATTAATTTAATGAATTCATGATTAGGATGTGCATCCTCTTAATCAAGGATTAATGTCACATCCTCCTACATTTTCCACTTGCTTCTAATCTCTCATTAATTATCCTAATCATGTATTTGCACAACCTTAATCAAAGTCATTAGCCACATTTAACATCCCTTTTTGGTCAACCTTTCCTTTTTCCTTTCTTAGCATTGACCCTCTTTTCCATGTGAATTTTAATTCACATTTATTTATCCTAGGTCCCTCTCTTCCCCATATGAATTTTTAATTCACATTTTATCCTTCCAAGGCTTACCTTATCCCCATGCAACTTTTAGAACATTTGACTTGTCACCTCATCCACATGTGACAAACTCCCACCTTTTTGGAGACCCTCTCTTATTCACTAGATTCTCCCAAGCATGTAATTCACTTTTATTTTTCCTACCACTCTCATTTCCCATGGAGACTTTTGAGGAATTCCAAAGTTCCTCAAATTTCACTTTCATTCTCACTTGGGGACAAGAAATGCTTTTTTGAGGAAACATTTTCATCCGCCAAGGTACTTGTCCTCCCTCCACATCATGTACCCTCATTCCACCTCACATACACATCATCTTATCCTAAGCCACTTCACCCTCCACATGTCAAGATGTGAGGGCTTGTGAGTGCTCAACTCACCATAGCCCTTCATCTTGGCCTTGGTGGCTAAATCTCAACCATTGAATTCTTTAGAGAATTCAAATTCCTCTATAAATACCCCCTCTTTTAAGGAATTTTCAACACTTAGTCATTTTTACACCCACATGCTATCACTTTGAACACTTAATTCACAAGCATTTTTTCTCATTTAGTTAAGCCATTCTAGCCATTAGCATTGCATTGTATCATACATTGTTCATCTTGCATAGCCATCCAAGGAGAACACAAGAATTTAAAACATCAAGGGCCAACCAAGGGATTCATCAACATGCAAAAGGTATAAGCAATTGCATTATTTCATCTATTTTCTTTGTGTTAACAATTCCTTAGGCTAATCTTGAGGTGTCCCTTTGTGTTTTTCTCTCATTGGATAAAAGTTGTTTTTGCATCGTTAGAATAGGATAAACATTTAGGATCACATTTTTGGCATGCTCGGTGTGACCCACAAATAAGTTCCTCTATTTTACATTTGTTGTTGAGATTGTTTGCAGGTACAGCTCACAGAGGGGCAACAATTCCCTCCTAGTCACTACAGAGGGGCGACTACGCCCTCCTATAGACAATAGAGGGGTGATTGTATCCTCTGGTTCAGTGAAGAAGGGAAACTGTGCCCTTTGGTTCACTACAAAGGGGTGACTACACCCTTCGTTTGACTACAGAAGGGCAACTACACCCCAGTTTAATATTGTTTCTAACATTTTACTGCAGAAGGGAAGATACACCCTAACCCATATTATATTTCTAACAAGTTTGCTATAGAGGGGCAAATATGCCCTTATATATATTTTGTTTCTAACTAGTTTGTTGTAGAGGGGTGGATACACCCTAATCTAAGAATTATTTCTGACATTTTACTATAGCAGGGCGGATTTTCCCTAATTTGAACACTGGTTCTGATATTTTGTTGTAGTGGGGAAAATTTTCCCTCCTGGTTACTCCAGTGGGGCTGATTTTCTCACCTAGTTACTACAATGGGGCATATTTTCCCTCCTAGTTACTATAGTGAGGTGGATACGCCCCAAAACAACACATTTTGGGAGGTAAAACGACTATTTTAGCTTAGTTTTTGCTCCAATTTTTTGTTGTTTTTCAATTCTAACCCCCTAACATTGTTTGTTACAAGGATATTGGTGTTTTTACTAAAAAATTTCAGCATATTCTTGTGTAATTAGTAAAGAAAGAAGGATAAAACAATTAGCATTTGCTTACAGGGCCTTATGTTTGCACAGATTTCCAAAGCTATCCTTGTTGTTTTTCGTTAATCTAGGAACATAGTTTAATTAGGGGAAGTAATATCCATTGTTTGTTGTGTCTATCTTTTTGTGTTACCCAAAGGGGGCATTAGTTTGTTTTCACTTTCCCCTTGCACGTTGTGTGAGCCTAGGGAGTACTTGGAAATGATTAGTGCCTTCTTTCTAGTGGGACCTGCTTGGGGATTTCATCACCCCAAGGGATGATCCCAACCACAGATACCGGTGGGGTATATAAAGGGGGGAGAGAGAAAGCTATACCTCAATCTAGTAGCATCTTAATTGGTAGAGCGTCGAAGTTAGGGTGATACCTAGATAGACATGAAGATTTGGTCTGAGCCCTTTAGTATCTCGCTGGGGTTCCCAACTCATGCTTGTGATGGGTTGGTGTTCATAGTTGTGCCTCACGTACCGAGAGTATATCAAGGACTCCCTAGACACCTTGTGCATCCTAAATTAAGACTTTATTAGCCATACCCTTAACACTAATCATAGGATTGTGCTTATTTGAAAGTGTTTTCTTCTGAGAAACTAGTAAACTTTTTGACAAATTGGCCTTATTTTTGTCATTTTAAGTCCTTACCATAGTCATTTTCATCTAAACCAAGTCCCTGTTCACTGTAGTGTGGTGAATTTTCCCTCCTAGTTACTACAGTGGGGCAAAATTTCCCTTCTGGTTACTACAATGGGGTGAATTTTCCCTCCTATTTGTTGTAGTGGGGAAAATTTTTGCCCTCCTGTTTATTGCAGTAGGGTGAATTTTCCTTCCTAGATAGTCAAATTCGCTTTGTTTAGCTTCGTTTAGCCTCCAAACCTCTGTTTAATCATTCCAAACCTTTGTTTAGACATTCTAAACCTTTTTTTAATCATTCCAAACCTCCTTTTAGCCTCCAAATCCTTTGTTTAGTCATCCTAAACCTCTGTTTGATCATTCCACACTTCTATTAATCATCCCAAGCTTCCATACATTTATTCTCTCAATCTTCCCACTCGTTTTGAATTTTCTAGTAACTCATTTGAGAAGCCCATATCATCACCTAGTGAACTTGTTTCACCAAAATATTACCCTTTGCATCACCTAATCCATACCATATAAACACCACTCATCATCAAAACACCTAAAACTTGTGTTAAAAATTGTTATCCAAATTGACCTTAGCGCTTGAATTTGATTATTATCCTTCATATCAATCATCAACTTTGACCCAAATCAATTCACTTCCATCTTGAGGTGAATTTGGTGTCGTAAGTTATCATCCTCAGCCCAAATCAATCCATTTCTATCTTGAGGTGGATTCGGTGCCATGATCATCCACTTGATCAATCAATGCTCTAGGTCACTAAGGGTGATTTTCTAACTGGGTTTAGGATCCCTTACATCTTCCATCATTTAATATTAATCCAATCACACCTATCCAATCACTCGATCTATTCTATCTAGTCATCTAAACATCCAATCAAACCAATCACACTTATCCAATTATCTAATCGATCCAATCACATCCATTCAATCAGACCCATCCAATTAATCACAACTATCCAACCTTCATTCAATCATCTAATCTATCTAATCAAACCAATTCAGTCCTCTAATCGAATTCATCTAATCATCTAATCCAATCTTTATCCAATCACACTAGTTTTTTCTTTTTATTCCCATTCAAACTTAGTCACAAACTAAGAAACAAATGGCACAACAAGGTCAAGGTTCCCAACCAAATACCTCTCAAGATCCTAACAATGTTGCAAATGCTCCTCAAGATCCTAAAAACATTGTAAATTATCCTCAAGATCCTCATAATGGTACTTCATCACAATCCAACACCGAAGAGCAAAACAACTCACCTCCCATTGAAGAGAGCATGGTCAATCAACTCGAACTCACACTTGAGGAACATTTCAGTAATCCCACCAATGCACGAATGACAGATTGTCTCCTCGAACAACATGGGGAAAAAATATTGGCCCACCTAAGTGAGAAAGGTATCAAGCCCCCATCAGGTGTTGACCTATCCAAATATGGCAATTCCACACCCAACATACCTAGAAGTTCCCAAAACAAACCCGATGATTCATACATCCCCAATATGCCTCTAGTAGAGGGTCGATATCAAGGGTATGTGTAGGATCATGATGGGCCAAAAAGTGGCAATATGATTGGTATGTGGCTAACGACTATTTTTTTACCCAAAATTGATGAAACAAAAAGGGTTTTTAAAGGAGATTCTCAAATTTAAAATGATATAAATTATGCTTTACTTTGAATTCAAAAAGTAATTATTATTCATTTTCTATTTAAATTACGACTAGAGTCCTAATTGATAGGCTGATTGATAAAAATCTATAGCTTTCAAACGGTATCATATTTTTTGAATCTAAAACATGCATCACATTCTATGCTTCACATACTATAGGATTAAAAAAATAAAAAATTGAATTTCATAAAATTTTGACCAAGTTAAGGTGGTCAGACATACGAGTTTTTATATTTTTTAAAAGGTTAAAATAAAAAATTCATAATTAATTATTTACTTGGAAAAAAATAACAAAAAAATATGCATCACATCAGGGCATGAGTCCTCTACTTATATCCAAAATCTTATAAAAAAAATTATCATTTTATTGTGGTTAGGGTGGCTAGACAAACAACTACTTATTTTTTCCTAAAATTTAAGTACCACTGCATTGAAATTTCAAATTTTCACAAAATAGTTTTTTTTTGTTTTTAAACAAACCTAGTATTTTAGAAACTGCATTCAATTTGCTACAGATTCTATTTTTACATATTTTTGAAATAATATAGATAACTTATTCAAATATTTACGTCAAGTTTCCTAACTCTGATTTTTCTAAATTTTTTGCCACTTAAGTGCCTATTTTTTCCATGATGATCCTACACATACCCTCAACCTGAATTTTGAAATGTCATTCTCTACCATGTCAAAAATTCTCCAAACAACCCAATTTTAGTCATAAGTGCTTCCCAAACACCTGACCCTAATGACCCTTTCGCTTATGGCATGCCACAAAACACTTCGTAACATTCTCCATTAATGCTGACCACACCATCCCTTCCAAATCCACCTCAAGTAAATGCTAGAGGCAACCCTTTCAGCCCCTTTCCTCCACCTCTTGGGACCACAAGTCTTCCACCACCTTCATTCACATCCCAGCAACCTCCTTAATCCAACATGCCTCCACAAGGTACATCCCAACCCAATGTCCCCATTGTCACTCAACAACCTCCTCTACAAAACATCTCCATCACACCTCAACCACATCATCAACAACAGCCACTACATAATCCTCTGGTTTCTTCACAACAACCACCCCACCAATCACAAGGCAATCCATCTCGGCCTCCAGTCCCAACCATATGCCCATTCCTCCCATCTATTTTGCATTTGCAAACTCAACCACAACATTTCATCTCATCCCATGCAACAATTGACAATACACCAGCAAAGCCCCCAACACTATTTTTATCATAACCAACAACAATTCCAGCAACAACCACCCTATGTGTCCTCACAATAGTCACATCAGTACCCCCAGTACTAGCAAACTAATCCACAACACTTCATTCATGCTCCTCAACATTATGCCATCTATAATTACCAAGCCAATCTATACTCCACCTCACAACAACAGCCTCTGTACCAACAAACACCCTTGACACATCAACAAGGGGCACCATCCTCTCATTATCAAAATCCATATATTAACGTTCACACAGTATTGCAACAAGATCCTCCACTATCTTACTATTCATACCCATCTAACCCATCTACCTTGACTACACCACTAGTCAATGCGGATCTATTGGAAATCAAAGCTGCTTTGAAAGATCTCCAAGCCAAGACTAGTAAGAAATCCTTTAAATTTGAAGATATATGTCCCTATCCATTTGACCCATCCATTTCATTAATTCCCTTCCCAGAACACTTCGAGATACCAAATTTTGATAGATACAAGGGAAACAAAGATCCTAAGGCCCACTTGCAAGAGTTTTACTCCTAGTGTTAGGAAATTTTGCACAATGACAACTACCTCTTGCATTTGTTTCCATGGAACCTGACAGGCAATGCCCTAGAATGGTTCATGGGCTTGGAATGAGGGTCCATCAAATCCTTTGTGGATCTTTGAGAAAAAATTATTTCTTACTTCTCCTTCAATTCAGAGGAAACTTATACCTTAGATCTCCTCAAAGAGAAGCAATGTGAAGGTGAAACCTTTGCTAGCTACCTTCAAAGGTGGCGTGCACTAGAAAGCCGAATGAAAACCCCTCTCAAAGAGAAAGACATGGTCACCCTCTTTGTGGAGAACTCACATCCTGACATGGCTCATAATTTTAGGTTACACCGTGTCACCACTTTCGTTGAGATAGTTGGAAAAGGACCCATCCTTGAACATGCTCTTATTGCCAAAGGGAACATCAAGATACACAACCATGAAAAACAAAGGCCATCTAGTGATAAGTCACGCTTTTGGAATAAGAACAAAAATGAAATGAATGATGGTGTCACTAACACTTAACATGTTCAAGTGTCCAATACATCCTAAAGGCAACAACCATTTGTACCTAATGCCATATCCATGCCATAGGGGCATCTTGTCCTCCTCAACAGTTGAACCAGAATAGTCGAGGCAATCATAAACGCTAGTATACTCAATTAGGAGAACCCTTGAGTGTCATTTTCAATAAGTTATTACATGTCAACTATCTGATTACATACCCTGTCACCAAACCACTTGATGAATGTAAGCCCAAACCATCCTAGTTTAGGGAGAATGAATATTGTGAATTCCATAAGATTAAAGGGCACACTTTGAATAAGTGTCAAGGTCTCAAAAAATATTTCCAAGGTCTTATTGATTGAGGGAATATCAAAGTTGACACCAGTCAAGCTTCATCATCCAATGCTCAATTGCAGATATATCAAAATGCCTTCCCTAACAATAACCAAGGTGCAAGCACCTCCAACAACAATCCCCAAGACAATAGCAAAAATAACATAAGCTATAAGAATGTACCCCTCAATTATGATGGCATTATCCATTACATTGAATAGGTAGAACCCTGTGTGTCTATGATACATGTTAAAACTAAAGATCCCCAATGTGTTGTTGCTACCCGACGATCCTGCATTACTATCCCTGCAGCCTCCACACCTACCCAGCCAAATCCTATAAACTCTCAATACAAAATCCTTGATCAATTAGGAAAGACCCGTGCTCAGATCTCAATCTTGGATCTACTTAAGTCTTCTCCTGTGCATCAGGAAATACTCAATAGAGCTTTACAGGAAACTCATGTACCTAATGACATCAATCCCACATGGTTCCAAGCTTTAGTCAGACACCTGGCTTTATCTTACCAGCTACACTTCAGCCAGAATCACATGCAAAATATTGACGCCAATCACAACCATCCCTTACACATTGAAGTTTTGGTTTCCCGTCATAAAATAAAAAGGGCCCTAGTAGATAATGTCTCTACCCTCAATCTATGTACTTTGAAGTTCATAAAAAAATAGGTTATACTCAAGTAGATTTAAGTAATCAAATCATCATGATCAAGGCTTATGATAATGTGGAAAGAAACTCTAAAGGAATTATTAATCTTCCTATCCAGGTTGGACATGTAGTTCAGTATACTACTTGTCATGTTCTTTATCTAGACTTACCATATAATCTCCTCCTTGGCTGCCCATGGCTCCATGCCATGCAAGCCATCCCCTCCACGTACCATCAATGCCTAAAGTTCTTGGTTAATGGACAAGAGATCACCATTTATGCCGACCTGCAACCATTTGAATATTGTCACGCTCTAGAAGCATCATTTCCCCATTTACATTATTGTCTTGGGTTAAAATGGGGGCATCTCTGTCATCATCCGTCAATCCATCATCCACCATGACAGCCACTCCATCTTCTGCCACCAATCCTACAGTCACCAAAGTCTAGATCATTGACAAGGGGTGTGGTGAATATAAAATGCATACAACTCTAAATGTGGCAACCATGCCACCGTCACCACACAGATACTACTAAGCTTCTCAATCTACACCAAAAGAAGATAAGACCATCACCTTCAGTGCTAAAAACATTCCCACTACCACTTTCTAGTCTCCTAGTTTGAAGACAGATGCACCAGAAGAGGATATTAGTCAGTGGGTATACCATGAAGAACCCCAACCAGATCCTCCTCTAAAGGAATAATTTTAGGAAGTATACCCTTGGTCAGGTAAGTTTGTAGAAAAGCATAACTACCAAGGCAACAACCTACATAAGGAAGAACATGGACGATTGCAACCTATTGATGTATTAAAGCTCCCATAGAATATAGGCCTCAGATATGAAAAAAAGTAGAAAGGCACCACAACATCATCTAATACCTCCAATAGTGTTACTATGGAAAATGGTCCCTTGGAAGACATACCCAAGGAAGAATCCATCATACATGCATACGATGATGTTGATCACATAGACCTGTCATCCATGTTTGACTATTTATCTATCTTTACCATCAACCTTTCTCTTCGCCATCCCGAACTCATTGATTGGGACCTGCGTGATAGCACACCCACCAATGTCTCCCTGGATATGTATGTAAACCTCATGGGATTGGGGGAGGATGAACGCTCCAGTCGCAAAAAAAAAACAAGAAAAATAAGAAATTGTCATCTAGTGAAAACCTCCCCAAGGCACTTCCTAACCTGGAAAAAGTAAAAATAAATGACATATCCAATAGTGAAAACCTGAAAGAGGCACTGGAGGATGGAAACATTCATATTCCCCTTGTGGGAACTCAATTTTCCACATGGTCATCCATCCTAATTGAAGAAACTCAAGAAGTTAACCTAGGTATTGCTGAAAACCCTAAGATCACCTATGTAGCCAAATCTCTATCAAAGAAAGAATATTCAGTCATTGTTCAACTACTCCAAGATGGTATCATTAAATTTTCTTTGTCATACTCAGACATGCCAGGCTTAGACCCTGCTTTAGTAGTTCATCATCTGGATGTTTTCCCAAATGCTAAGCTTGTCAAATAGAAGCTCTAAAAAATGCATCCATAGGTAGCATTATTAGTCAAGAAGGAATTGGAGAAATTACTGAATGCGGGTTTTATTAGACCCATTGACTACTCTGATTGGATCTCCATCATAGTGCCTATTACCAAACCAAACAAAGACAATTGGATTTGCACAGACTTCTGGGATCTTGACAAAGCCTATCTAAAAGACGACTTCCCACTGCCCAATATTAACATATTGATTGACCTTATTGTTGGACATGAGATGTTATCCCTTATGGATGGCTTCTCTGGTTACAATCAGATCTGAATTGCAACTGAAGACCAACACAAGACCGCTTTTACAACACCTTGGGGTACTTTTTGCTACAATTTTATGTCCTTTTGTCTCAAGAATGTGGGGGAAACATATCAAAGGGAAATGATTGTCATCTTCCATGACCTCATCCATATTATCATGGAAGATTATGTTGATGACTTGCTAGGAAAATCTAGAACTAGAGCAGAGCACCCTGCCATCTTGAAAAAGATTTTCAAGCGGTTAGAACATTACAAGTTACAACTAAATCCAAAAAAGTGTGTATTTGGTGTTACATCAGGGAAATGGTTTGGTTTCATAGTCTCGAGAAGAGGCATTGAGGTTGATCCCACCAAGGTGAAAGCTATTTTGGATATGCCTCCCTTGCACGATCTAAAACAATTAAGAAGTCTCCAAGGAAAGCTGCAATCCATCTGTCAGTTCATAGCCTAGCTTGCAGATAAGTGTCAGTCATTCACCCATCTTTTGAAAAAAGACTCCACCTTCAAATGGAACCAATAGTGTTGGATAGGTTTCAATAAGATCAAAGAATACTTGGCTCATCCACTAATCCTAATGCCACTTATTCTAGAGAAACCCCTCCTACTTTACATCTTCACCACTTCAGTCACACTGGGGGCATTATTGGCACAACATGATGAGTCCTCAAAAGAAAGAGCAATCTACTACATTAGCCGAACACTAGTCAGCTATGAATTAAATTATTCACCCATGGAGAAAGCTTACCTTGTAGTTGTCTTCAATACACAAAAACTCTGACATTACATGCTCAGCCATCCAGTCAAATTAATAGAAAAAATTGATCCACTAAAGTATCTATTATTGAGAACCAATTTAATTGGTCACATGGCTAAATGGGTCATCTTCCTAAGTGAATTTGATAGAGTACGTGGATCGCAAAGCCATAAGGGGACAAGTCATTGCTGATCAGTTGGCCGAGGCACCCCTAGTGGATGCTTACCCTCTAGTCACTAAATTTCTAGATGAAGTAGTTTTCACAGTTATAGAAGCACCTGCTTGGACATTGTATTTTGATGGCTCATATACTCATAATGGATTGGATGCCAGAATTCTATTTGTTACCTCTCAAGGTGACTACATCCCAAAATCATTTAGGATAGCATTCCTATGTACCAACAACATATCTGAGTATGAAGCCCTCCTCACAGGTCTCTAAATTGCAAAGTAGTGGCACATAACTCACTTGAGAGTCTTTGATGATTCATTTTTGGTCATTAAGCAAGTTAATGATGAATTCTTAACAAAATATTACAAGTTGTTGCCCTACAAATTCATGGTGGATGACTTCAAGAACTATTTCACCTTCATACAATTTGACCAAATTCCTAGGATACAGAACAAAGTAGCTTATGCTATGGCTACTATTGGCTCCCTGATTGACATGCCAAAAGATCGAATAGAATGCGAGTTCCTTGTGGAACAACTTTTAATCCTAGCATATGATATCCCTAAGACTAACATGGTGTGTGACATTGTAGGTCCTGCTTCGCCATGGTATCAAGACATATATACTTATCTACATGATAATATTCTATCTGCAGACCTCACACAAAACCAACAAAAATCCTTTATTCAATGTTCAACCTGATACGTTATCATCGATGATATGCTTTATCATCGCAGGTATGATGGAACCCTCCTTAGGTGTTTGGATGAGACCAAAGCCCATACTGCAATAATGGAGGTACACAGTGGTGTTTGTGGGGCCCATTCAAATGGTATGACCTTAGCCAAAATAATTCTCTAATCTGGATATTATTGGCCTACATTAAAGCATGATGCTTGTGAGTTTGTGAAGAAATTTCTTCCCTACCAACAACATGCAGATTTGATTCATGCTTCGGCACAGGACCTTTAGTGTCTCCTAGCATCATGGCCCTTCTCTCAATGGGGTTTCAACCTAATTGGAAATATCTACCCACCATTTTCTGATGGCCATACATTCATAATCACCACCACTAAGTACTTCACCAAATGGGTGGAAGCAATGCCACTCTCACAAATCACTAGTACTCAAATTTCAAAATTTATCCTTTACCATATTCTTTGTAGATATGGTATTCCATCCACCATCCTCTCCAATAATGGAAAACCTTTTAGAAACTAGGCCATGAAACACCTCTGTGACACCTTTCATATCCAACATCGTTGGTCAATTCCTTATTACCCTCAGGGTAATGGTTGGGAAGAAGCAACCAACAAGACCCTTATCCACATCCTCAAAAAGGTTGTCAATAACACTGGTCAGAATTGGCACCTCCATATTCATCCCACTCTCTGGGCATATCACACCTCCATCCATACCCCTACAGGTGCCACCCCCTATTCTTTAGTGTATGGTGCTAAAGCCATCTTGCCAATCAAAATTGAGCTCCCATCACTGAGGATTTCTTTGAAGAACCTTATTAGCGAGGAGGATGCTGATGTTGCATGACTTGCACAGTTGGAGTTACTTGATGAAAGATGAATCAAATCCTATGATCATCTGCAAGCTTACCAAAACCACCTCAAGTGTAGCTACAACAAGAAGGTTCATCCTTTAGAGTTCCAGATTGGTGATCTTGTTCTTAAAGAGAACCAACATACTTAGCAGGACCATGATAAGAAAGGAAAATTTGAAGCAAACTGGTTGGGTCCTTATATCATAATTGCTAAATATGGATATGGGGATATGAACTTTCTACCCTTGAAGGAGAGCCCCTCGAAGAGCCTCTCAATATCATGCATCTAAATAGGTTCTACACCTAAGTCAACTTGGTAACCTTACCTGCAATAACACAAAAAAATCCAAAAAATCCAAAAATAGTAAAGAGAAATAAATTCATCCTATGGTGAAAACCACCTTTGGTGGAGCTTTCAATAGGTATGGGTGGTGAAAAATTGGTAACAGGAATCATCCATACAGGGATTAATCATTATCTACCTTATGTCCTAATTACTTTATGACTCCATCCATCCTATCTTGACATCCTCTCCCATTCCATCCTTCGACGCTTGGTATCTTTTGATTGAACATTGGAAGATTATATGATATCCATCATCCTGAGCTTTTTATCCTAGTCTGAGCTTCTATAGTTAGTTTATCCATCTAATTAATTTGTGTCATCATCTAGAAAGATCCATCGTGTCGGTCTCACCTAGTTTCCATCTTGTCTTGTCGGTCCTCTTGGCCCTTGTCAAACTATGTTGCCCCTGTGCTTTCACGTAGGAAAGGCTGATCATCTGATCCACCTTTGGGGCATTCTAGACCATCTTGTTGTGGTCCTCCATCATTTGTCTTCATCAATACCTTTTTTCGCTTTTATCCATGGTCGATTATCATTTTTCTTTTCTAAACTATGTTTCCCCTACACTTTCATGTAGGCAAGGTTAATCATTCGATCCTCCCCCAAGGAATTTGTGTGTCATGTCTTGTGTTATTCATCATCGGTCACCATTGTCTTATTTCCACTTTATCCATGGTCTTTTCAAGAACTATGAGGGCTCTGTACTTTCACGTAGGAAAGGCTAATCTACGATCAGCCCCCAAGCCCCTAGGTTTATAGGGTGTTTCAGTCTCGTGTCTAGTGTCTTGTGTCATGTCATAAAGCTATTCCCTTACCTAGCTGGTTCTTCACAAATGAGAACCACCTATGGCAGGAGATTCAATCGATTTTGAGCATCCCATGTCATAATGATCTTTTCATTTAGTATCCATCATCTTTGGTCTCAACGGGATGTATCATTCCTAACAGCCCTCATCAACCCCATCCATCCTCTCAATCCTATGGAAAAGGACGTTTGAAACTTGATTGTGATCTTTTAATGCTTTTGGTTTTTTTTTATCATTTGAGCTCCCTATTACAATTAGTTAAGGCCACCATAATATAATCTATCATATTATGGTGTGCTTTGGCTAATTCAGATAGGGGCATATCTTGATCTTTTATTGTTGTTGTCTACTGGGTTGCCCCATGTAGTATCCACCAAGACCCAGTGATCTTGTGTTACATTGGGACATCCCTTTGTGCTTGTGCTTATCCCAATGCATGGCCTAACCAAATTCTTCACCACTTTGGGGTGTTGGGATAGCCTTCTTGTTTGTGAGTTTGTTTCATGCATTAGATGCTAACTTGCCCTGGTTTCCTATACCCTAGCACTTGGTGTCTTATGCTATAACAAAAATCAATGCTCTGAAGATGGAAATCATATTAGGATTGCATTTCATAATCATTAATGTTTCCTTGCATTCACCCTATGATTTTGGTTGTACAAATACTTTACCTCTTCTCTCCCGTTCTTCTCAAGATACTAAGGGTTATTGATAGGTGCCAAATTACACCCATTTTCCACTTTCACTACACATACATGTCCCCCTTTTTTTAATCATCATGTAAGTCCTTATTGACACTGATGATCACGTGTTATTACCTTTCATAATTTACTATTCGTATTATTAATTCATTATAGCTTTAAATCCATTACAAGTACATTATCATTTTTAGATCCACACATATTAGGTTCATTCTACTATTCATGCATACATCGCCACTTGCATCACAAAGTGTTAGATTCATAATACATCACATCCTGCATATAACATTCATATAAGCATCCACATAAGCTATCATAAACAAACACGTCAAAAAATCAAATAAGCATCCACATAAGCCATCATAGATAAAACATATGCATATATCAAATCATCCATCAAATGCATGAACATGGTGTCAATAAGGGCTGATATGTATATCATATAAATATATAAAAATACAAAAGTCAATCACAAAATAATGTCTATCAATGACATCAAAATACATGTCAATCATATACAAAATCATAAGATAAAATATTAGTACAAGGCTCTGAAAATAACTGCTGTCACTCTGAACTATCCATCCTCCCTGCACCTATTAAAAACTTAGTAGCCTGTCATCTGCCAAATGAGCTACCCACATCTGATATCTTAGGTGAATCAAGTACTAATCTCCTACCTGGAGAAACCCCCTTGTGACTCACTAAAACCTTAGGTCCACGTCCCCAGCATCTGGGATGGTCCTAACATCTATGGTGTATGTTGAACATATTGTAGTATCTGTTGTGTCAGATCTGGATCTACATGATAATACACGGCCATCCAAAATCCATCCTCCCTCGTATTCTCCTCTCACTCAACAACCTGTATTTGAGCAAAGTTCTGCTCTTGATGATACCTATCTTGATCTCTAGTGATCACTCTCCTCTCTTACTCTCAGGCCTCCTAGGATAGTTGTAACTGTGCCATCTCTGTCTGAACCTGATCTTTCATCTCCTTGGCAACCACTGCCCTAGCCACCATTGCATCCCTCTCCCTCTGTAACCCTTATATGTATACCCCTATCACATCACCAACTTGTACTGACTGCAACTAAGTCACTGCTATATCCCGCTCTCCCTGCAACATTTGCATCTACATCTCTATAGCATCCCTCTCCCTCTATACTGACTACAACTGAGCCACTATTATGTCTCGTTCTCCCTATAGCATCTGCATTCACATCTCTACAACATCCCTCTCCCTCTGTACAACTTGTCATCGAGACACTGCTGCATCCTTGTCCCTCTGTAGCTCATGTACTCTCAAATCTAATGCATCTTTCTCTCTCTATAGTGACGATACCTCTGAAACTGCCTCCTCTCTCCTCTGAAGAGACTGTATTTGTGCCTCTACCACCTCCCTCTCACTCTACAATACCTATACTTGTGCTTGGGCTACATCTCTCTCCACCTCCATGACCTACACCTCTGCCAGTGCTACATCTCTCTCTACCTGTGTCATGCATATCTGACCCCTCATCTCCTCTAGATCCTACCTAGTGTTTGTTGGCCCCTGATATGTTGGCTCCCCTGGCTTGTAATATAACAACCTCTGCCTATAATCTGTCATGATCCAAACTCATAGTAGCCAACTCATCCTGTAACCCCTATATGTCGACCTGTAGTCCATCTTTCTCCCTCTCCACTGCTACTACCTATGTGAATAGGTGGTCAACAATAAATTCATAATCTCTCTTACCTATTGCCTATACCCTCGCTAGCTCAGCCTTGAGTCTGATCATTTCCACCTCAGCTATCTTAAACCTCTGATCTATCATTTGAAGCCTCTCCTCAGTGCCTCTCACCTGAACAGTAGGATCCTCTAATGCCACACAATGAACCACTACCAACAACTCTACCTCCAACACCTCCTAATCTGGCCCATCTACATCCATCGCATCAACCTCTACCTCATTCTGCACCCACTCGACCTTGCTCACCCAAATCCTCCTCAGCTTTCCTCTCCTCCCCACCCTCATCAATCTCCTTAGCTCTCCTACAACCCTCACCTCCCCCTCCGGATCCTCCTCATCCTCACTCCCCCTATCTCTAGCATGGATGGCCCCTACTCTACCATGCTCTGGACCCTCCCCCATCATCTCCTCCTCGCCATCCTCTCTAGCTATACCCTGGCCTTAGTCTCCCCTTGTGATCCATCCTACTATCCACCCCCTCCCACCTCCTCTTGTTCAACACTCAACTGCACTCTCCTCTGTTGTACTCTACCTCCTATGCATGCCTACTGAACAACTACTCCGTCCACTACACATACCATCTCCACCTCTAGCTCACTCCCATCATCATGTCGTACTACATTTGGCTCTAGACCTATCCAACCCTCCTATTGTAATGTATCTCTCCCACCATCGGGTCCTTCTACATCCATCTCCCCCCCACATCTATCATCGCCCTATCCCTCCTCTGTTGTCTCCTCCTCCTCCTCTCTAGTTGTCCTACCACCCTAGCCTCATCCTCTCCTCTTCCTTGTTGACTAACACCCTCTGCATCCTCCTACTATCCTACTACCCTTGCCTCCCCTCCCCTCCATGCCTGTCTCCTCCTATCTCCACCCTCCCTCACCAACTGATGCTCATCCTCCAATCTAAATCCTAAAGCTCATACAATAGGTTTTTTCGATGTAATCCTCTCCCATTAGTGGTTGCAGAACCACTCGGCATACTGCATCATCACTCTTGTGTCCTCCACTCCAACAACCCTCCCTAGGTAGGGCACCTACATTGTTGTCACCCACGTCACTCTAGCATCCCTCAACGTAAAAGTATTTCCCCATGGTCACTCTCTGGTGAGTCGATGAAAGATGATGGTCACCTTTGGAATATCATGTACCAGCCCAAACTACCTCAAAACTCTATCTGGTTGATGTACCTCCACTATGTGCGGTTGGCTCCCAATCAAGACATGTCAGCTCATAAAATAGCCCCAATGCCTCTCCTCCTCCTCCCTCCATCCCCTGAACTATCAATACATATATGGATACCATAATATGTCCCTCTCTTGCAAGCCATCCATCACTCTGCTCCACCCATCCATATCCCCCTACATCTCATACTGCAAAACCTAGCCCCTCGCCACCCCATACCCCCAGCCCATAGGCTCCATATCATCCTCCTCTCCTCCCCTAACCACTAGGGGTCTCATCACCATAATGTGCTCCCACACCCACACCTATAGTAGGGTCGTGTGTGTCAAACTCACTGACCTCTGGCAGTAGATCACATGCATGTCTCTATATAACTGTGCTAGTACATAGGTACCCCACAAGAACTGTCCCTCACGCCACTTGACAATATGTTGAATCACCTCCATGTATCGTAGAATGCAAAACTGCTTGCTACGGTCTGACAACAATATCCCACTAATCAGCCCACACAAAAATAATGGTAGGGGTGGTACCCTCACTAACAAACATTTGTCCAAGTCCAACTACCCATTTTGTATGGGTAGATCCTCATCTCCAAATAACACTGAAATGGTGTGATCTAACTTCACCCCTCTCGATACCACATTTCTCACTAATCGCCTCGCTATGGGTAGCCTCAAGATGCACCATACATCCTCCAATGTCACTGTCATCTCCCCCATCGAAAGATGGAAGGTGAATGTAGCTGAACTCCATCTCTCTATCATTGTTATCAGTATCACTCGATGTGCCCTCAACTATAAAAACTGCAATAACCCTACATGATCTACTCTAGTTATGGTCCCCATAGTCACTGCTAGTGCCTTTGACTGCCGCTCATATGTTTACAATCACTCAAAGCCCTGCATCCATATTCACTAGACTATTAGTTTCCTTCTTGGCCCTGGGACACTATCTTTTTTTCTCTATCTCTTTTGTGTTTTCCTAACTCCTCCCTCCTTGCATCACCAAACCTACCCCAAGTCGGGGAAGTTCTGCCCTGGTTGAGGTGAATCTACCCCGTGTCAGGATGGATGCGCCTTCCCTAGGGACGAAACCATCCTGGGTTAGGGTGGACCCACCTCAGGCTAAGGTAGACCCACCCAGGGTCAAGGAAAATCCACCTTGAGACATGGCAAATGCGCCATGACCTTTAGGGTGACTCTGCCCCAAGCCGGAATAGATGCATCCCAACCTTCGGAGTGACTCTACCCCGAGCTGAAGCGGATGTGCCCAAACCTTTAGGGTGACTCCACCCTAGGCCAGGGCAGATGCGCCCCAACCTACGGGATGCCTCTACCTTGAGCCGGGGTAGTTGTGCCCTAGGGCTGGGTGACTATGCCCCGGGGTGGGGTGCCTATGTCCTGAGCCGTGTGGATGTGCCCCCACCTACGAGACGCCTCTACCCCAAGCCGGGGTAGGGCACCTCTGCCTCGAGCCAAGGCAGATGCATCCTCGTACAGGGTGGACCCACCTGAGCTGGGGTAAATATGCCCGTACGTAGGGTGGAAGTGCCCCGAGAGGGGATAGGAGGACCCCAAACCAAGGCGGATACGCCCCTCCGTGGGGTGACCTATCCCAACCAGGGGCCGCGCCACTCCATAGTGAGGTGGATTCACCCCTCCCAAAGTTGTGCCTCACTCTATCCTACCCCTAACCCACTGCAAACCTAAAATTCTAGTTCCTACCCATTTTTCCTCCCTAACTCGACAACAAAACCAATTTTTTACATTTTTTGTAAACATTCAAAAACATGCTACAAATTCTTAAAATACACAAGAGGGGTTTTTTTACTAACCTAGCGAGGCACTACATAGTGGGTGTGGAACCTCCGCACCTCATCCTCCTAGTGAATGATATCATAGTCATAATCTTGCAGCATCATTTATCTTTGTCTTCTTCCTCTCCTCTTCTCTTCTCTCAACTGCTATAGTAAAAATGAGATTACCTTTTACCCCATTCCCCCCTTTTTTACCCTTTTTAAAATAAAAGGAATTTTTTACATTTTATTTAACTTTTTTCTCCTCCAACTGATTCCCTAACTTCCTAGAGCCGCCATTCACAAACCATGTGTCTGATCGACTCCATTCAAAAACAAAAATTGCTCAATTTTTTGAGCTCTATCCAATGGTGCCTTCTATTTCCTCCTATGAAGAATTCATCCAGGGTCCCCCTTTTCTTAGCCAACTGCCCTCTCGAGGGGGCATTCCTTTGGCACAGTCATTGGAGCATCTCCCTCCAATTCCCTCTATTTGGGTAGCTCATTCAACCTCCTTCATGCTAGGGCATTGAGTCCTATCACTTCCTTCATCGCCTGTATTTTATTTTTCTTCGAAACACTATTACTCTAACAATATTCAAAAGAGGGGAAAAATGTAGACATCTAATTTTTATCACCCCCATACGATCAAATTCACCTCTTTATTCATCCATTCCATCAATATTAATTTATTTAATTAATATTACACTTTCTTCCTAAAGTCCTTAAAGTATTAAATTTAACAATTAAATGCTTTACCTTACACCTCTTTCCTCTCTAAATTAAATAAATACATCAATTTATTTAATTTAGTCATTTAACCTTTTTTGAATAAAATCAATTTAAAATTTTTCATTTTTGTCTCTCCTTGTCACATCCTCCATAACCCTTTCTAATCTAGATTAATTTAATTAATTTATGATTAGGATGTGCATCCTCTTAATCAAGGATTAATGTCACATCCTCCTACATTTTCCACTTGCTTCTAATCTTTCATTAATTATTCTAATCATATATTTGCACAACCTTAATCAAATTCATTAGCCACATTTAGCATCCCTTTCTAGTCAACCTTTCCATTTTCCTTTCTTAGCATTGACCCTCTTTCCCATGTGAATTTTTAATTCACATTTATTTATCCTAGGTCCCTCTCTTCCCCATATGAATTTTAATTCACATTTTATCCTTCCAAGGCTTACCTTATCCCCATGCAACTTCTAGAACATTTGCTTGTCACCTCATCCACATGTGACAAACTCCCACCTTTTTGGAGACCCTCTCTTATCCACTAGATTCTCCCAAGCATGTGAATTTTTAATTCACATTTATTTCTCCAACCACTTTCTCATTTCCCATGGAGACTTTTGAGGAATTCCAAAATTCTTCAAATGTCACTTTCATTCTCAATTAGGGACAATAAATTCCTTTTTGAGGAAATCTTGTCATCCCCCAAAGGTACTTGTCCTCCCTCCACATCATGTACCCTCCTTCCACCTCACTTACACATCATCTAATCCTAATCCACTTCACCCTCCACATGTCAAGATGTGAGGGTTTGTGAGTTATCAATTCACCATAGCCCTTCATCTTGGCCTTGGTGGCTAAATCTCAACCATTTAATTCTCTAGCGAATTCAAATTCCTCTATAAATACCCCCTCTTCTAAGGCATTTTTACACCCACATGCTATCACTTTGAGCACTTAATTCACAATCATTTTTTCTCATTTAGTTAAGCCATTCTAGCCATTAGCATTGCATTCTATCATACATTTTTCATATTGCATAGCCATCCAAGGAGCACACAAGAATTTAAAACATCAAGGGCCAACCAAGGGATTCATCAACATGGATAAGGTATAAGCAATTGCATTATTTCATCTATTTTCTTTGTGTTAACAATTCCTTAGGATAATATTGAGATGTCCCTTTGTGTTTTTCTCTCATTGCTTAAAAGTTGTTTTTGCATCTTTAGAATAGGATAAACATTTAGGATCACAAGCACTAATAAGATTATTGAACAAATCCTCAAGAAAACTATCAACAAACATCATAGAGATTGGCACACAAAATTACCATATGTGCTATGGGCCTATTGAACAAGTTTCCAATCCTCTACAGGAACTACGCCTTACAATCTTGTTTATGGTACTGAGGTAGTCATGCCTTTGGAGTTAGAATCCAAACATTAAGGATTTATCTTCAAGGTCTTGTCTATAATAACACTTATAAGGCACAAAGATTAAACCAGATTGAATTGCTTGATGAACAACATATTAACGCTCTCAAGCATCTTCAAGCTTACACTGAGCAATTAAAATGAAAACATGACACTCATGTCATCCCTCAGACATTTACTAAGGGTGATTTCTAGTTTTATATGAAATTATCGAAACACTACCGTCGATTTTGTTGAAAAAGGAAAATTCAGCCCTAATTGGTTAGGACCCTATATCATCAATACAATTTTTGAGTGTGGTGCTTACACCTTAACAGAGTTAGATGGTACACCCCTCAAAGACCCTATCAATGCCATGAAAATGCATTGGTATTATGTCTAGTCCCTTTTTGAATGGTATGAAAGATAAAAAAGTGTTGTTAAAGCTATTGGGTCATATCCTATATGCTTTCACATTGCTTCGTTCCTGAAAAACAAATTTTCTGTATATCTTGAGCACTAAAGTGATTATTTAATTTATTTTTTATAATTACTTTAGGTTTCATACTATTCAAATTCATCTTGTGTGTTATGATAAGTTACATCATTTAATTTAGCATAACATACTAAATCATCATGTTGTATCTAAAAAGAAACTATAATAAGTTTTAATTAGATCACATAAACTTTGTTAAATCATGAAGAAATTAATTAGGTAATCTTGTAAAGGTTATTTAATTAATCACATTGCCATTTAACATTCAAACTCATTAATACAAGTCATAAAACATCAAATACTCATACATATATAAGATTTATGTACATTTCATCACAATATACAATATCACTAAGGTCTGTGGGAACTTGAACCTCAAGCTTTGGTGCCCATGATTTGGTAGTAGGATGTTGGGAGACAGTTGTATGTGATTGTGACTGCGATCCACTGAACCTAAATGAAAACTCTAAGCCCTGTATCCATCTAAAGCCATGTGATGCTCCACTACTATTTGCTCCCTCTCCTCCTATATCCATGTTACCTCTTCCTATAGTCTCTCAACCTCTACTAGAGTATAGGATGACTATCCTAGAGACTCAACTCGGTGGAGTTATCTCCTCAGACTCTCATATGTTGCTTATAACCTCATGAATGGTCTAAGTGACTCTAGATCCTCCTCCATGATAGGTGGGGGCACATAATATGAACCCATCTCATCCTCATTGATGGATGCTAGCACTATCTTTGCAGCTGCCTAATGGTAGATCTTCAGCTAGTCTCTTGTCACTCCTACAAGGTAGAAATAGTACACAATTAGTACACATCATCATGATATATATATATATATATATATATATATATATAAAGAGCATAAGTACTAAATTACATGCATAAAATCAAATATCATCACCTATATCTCTGATAGGATGAGCAATATCAACATCATCCTATGTAGGGGGCATGAAATATGTGCTAGCTTGTCGATGACTATGAGTACTTGTACCTGCTACAAATATTGCTCATGATCTCATCATACGAATGGGAGAGGGATCTCCCTACTCATGTCGATCCTCAACTATTGCCTCATCACTCTCACTCAAGGGTGGCTCCTCCTCCTCATCCTCCTCCCCCTCCTATCCATCATAGTCTAGATTTATAGCCTCATTGTACTCATCATCAATGACATTAGTGAGTATGTCTGCAACTCTATATCATGTCTCCTTGGTTCTATCCTCTTTGTCTTCTCCCTCATCTGGCAATGGAATTGCATCTCCTATAGGCTCATCCATCAGATCTACCAGATTTGGTTGTGACAACATCCACCACTCCTCATAATCCCATGTTGCACCAATGTCATCTGCGTCAGAGACTGGCAACTAGTCATGATTTGAGAAGTCAGAGTCACTCTCGACAACATGGTCTAGAGTGAGATGCACTATACCACCTAGTCTTTGGGAACTCCGCATTGACCTCTTGAAAAGGATCATGCCTTGGGTGGTATCTAAATCTGTCTGAACTACCTCATGACTCGATCATAGTAAAAAGGATGTACTATGTGGTCATGTTGGCCAACCAAAAATATATCTAACTGCAATCTCCTCAATTGTCTCCTGTGATATGGCCACTATAGTGTCAGTTGATAGGGTCTCCATAAGATCTCATCCTCCTCCAGTTGGTCAAATCACACTCTTCAAAAATGTAAATCCCCATACTGCCATAATTATTGTAGAGGATAGTCGAAGGCCCGAGGATACTCTACTACTATAGCACATGGGAAGCTGAATCATCTGGTACATGTAATATGCTCTAGACACCACACCTATAGAAACATGCAATGCACCATGTTTTCTATCTACCAGAATACAAATCAACCAAGATCACAATACAAATGTCTTAGGATATACTACGTAATGCTCTTCCATCCTTCGAATCAAATGGACTAGTCCTCCCTCAAGCTGGATTGCCCACCCATTAGGGATAAGAACTAGTGCTACAGTATGTATCATAATCTATCTAACCACTAGCGCTCATGAATATAGTAACATCACCAGGTCTATCCACCCTCTCACCCACTCATCATGTATTGGACCACCCACATAATACTACATATCTACCTTCTACTCATAGAAGGTGTGGTCTCTCTCGAAACATACCTACTCTCCATGAATTAGAATGTAGAGAATATGGTGTACATCCTCCAGGGTGATATTGTTGACAAGTGGAGTGTGCATGTATTTGCATCCTAGCACTCATAGAGAGCCATCAACATAGCATTGTGGTACCTCAAGGGAGGCATGTGACACACCCAATAGATTCTTGTGGCCTAAAGGTACTTTATCTCCTCTGCTAAAAGTGATGGGGCTAAATCTCTCAAAAATCTCAAATGTCTACCCCCTAGCCACTGCCACAAATGGGTGGGTACCTATCAAAATCACAAAATATGCTCTAAAAATCATCTAATATCTTTAATTTTTACTTTAATCATCATGCAAGTGTACTAAAGCTCATCTGGTGTTGTTTCTTAAAGGCCCTAAACACTTTAGAACCCTTTTGGGACACTTCACGAAGAAATGATACACTTTGCGAAAAAGTGGGACACTTTGTGAACAAAAGGGACACTTTGCGAACAAATGGGACACTTTGCAAAAAAGGTGACACTTTGCAAAAAAAAATTCCAATATCCTAAATTAAACTAGATATGCATAAAAATCATTAAATAAATACATAAACACATAACATAGGTAGCAAAATTGACTCACCTCGTGATGACGCTCATCAAGTGCCACCTAGTTCCAAAGAACGTCCAATTGCGCAAGCCTATAATCTCATTTTCTCAGCATCTTTCCGTCTCACTCATCACTCTCACACTACAAGAAGGTAAAAAGAAATAGTAATTAACAAAATACTTCACTTTTACCTCTATTAACTCTTTTCATTATTTTTAATCTTATGAATAAAATTAGGTTTTTTCCTATCTTAAGAGTAAATAAAGTACTTTGTATTCAAAACCCCATAACAAGTGTTAGGGATCTTTTTTTCGATGTTGTTTGATGTGTTGGAATCATGATTCCATACCCAACATCATCAATTGTCTATTGTTATGTGGCATGGTACTTGTATATGTCCTACGATGTGATATTCCTTATTTGATGTGGCTAGATTGCTACCTTGATTCCACCTCCATAAAGTAAGCAGAATCAAGGGGGAATACATTTACCCTTGAATTTGATTTCTAGAAATTAGTTAAAAGTATTTTTGGACAACTAATGAATTTGTGTTGCAGGATGCGGTTCCTAATGTTGTGGTTTTGCAAATAACTACACTGGGGGCTTCATTCTCAAGTCTTTTGAATGAGTATTCTTTATGAAGTAAAGTGTATTGTTTAGAGTCCTTTCTAGCTTACATATGCACATATAGCCATATGGGAACTAAAGTGGGGGCTTAATGTGTCGTCAAAAATTATATAATCTTGAAGAAAGAGAGAATTTTGTAATTAATTTGGTCCTATTTTAGACACCCTTGCAGTAATCACGCTTAAAAATTGCATTTATAGGCCCCTAATGCTCATTATTTTGGACTTTAAGGCCTATTCAACTCAAAAATCATACAAATCCTGACAAGAAACATTCAAACCACTCAAATTTCATGAAACCCACCTCAAAAATCCCTAGTGGGACTAAGTTGCCTAGGGTGGCGACTTAGTCCCTTTTGTGGTATTTTTCACTTTTAAGTAGGAAAATCACCAAATTAATTCAAATTCTCAATGAATGTCAGCCTGTGAAGTTAAAATAATTAATTATTAGATGTTGATGCCTATAAATACATGTTTTTAGGTCATTTTTCACAACATTAAGTCATTTTCAACAAAAAAATTCAAGAGTCAAGACTTAAATATCTTTCACAAGAAGATTCATTAGTCTATCTACAATAAAGTTGAAGCTTTAGGGCAGCAAGTTAGGGTTTTTTGTATGTATTCAAGCTCACTTTTTTTTCAATATCTCACATTGCAAAGGGATTGATCATGGATGCCTATGGAGAATCATGGAGAAATCTAGGTTGAGGAGATGTAACTAGCCATCAAATCAAGCCTAAGGACATGTTTTCAAAGTGATTCCATCTTCCATTTTCTCTCTATCTTCAACCTAAGGAAGGTTTGCATGTCATTAAGATTCATTTCTAACATGATTTAGTGTCTCTTATAATGAGTCTTTCATTGTTCTAAATCCATTTATGCATCTTATCCTAGCATATTAGAATAGGGTTGCATCTCATTTTTAGACTTCCTAGTCTTAGACACACTTAGGGCTAGGGTTTTATGTAGATTTCCTCTCTTTCAAGGTTTAAATACCAACTAGGGTTTGACCAAGGAAAATCCCCATTATAAATCAATTTATACTTTGTTTTGCAGGTATTTTTGTAGATTCAAATTGGGGTTTCTGTAAGAAAATAAAGTACAAACTATGGGTTTTTGTTTCCACTTTCAGATTTGTAGAAAATAATTGAAGTGGACTAAGTCACCAACAGTGGAAACTTAGTCCCATTGCACTTTTCTATTAGAATTTTTTGTAGATCTGGACACCCATTTGATGCAAATAGGTTTTTGGGTATTTTCCCTGATCTGGGAGTAAGTTTCCCAGTTGATTAGAAAATTAAATTTTCTAGAATTTTAGAGGAATTTGCAATCTCTGATCTACCCTTCATTAGTTTCCAAGTGCATAATTTCTGTTTATCATTTTATTTTGTTCTTTATTACATTTAATTTATCTTTTGCATATCACAATGTGTTTTCAAAAAACTTTCATTTCTTAGGTTTGGCATTAATAAATCATTCCTTTTATCAGTTCTTTGCATTTATGCCATTGCATTTAGTTATACCTCAATCATTCTAGAATTATTCTTGAGTGAAACGCCAATTTTTTATGGGTTACCTTTATCCTTTTAGGTGAAAAACCCTAGAAGTGTAAGAGAGCAATCTCCTACCAAAAAATTTGGTTCAAAAGATACAATGAAATCCCCTTTAGCTTGTTATAATTATGCATTATTTAGCTCACTATGGGGAAAAAAATATAATACTTTTCATAAATTTGATTCTTACTTTCTGTCAAATTATTTTTAACAAAAACAAATATCACCAAACTTACTTAATTGGTGTTTCCATGAAGATTAATTATTTGGGTTATGAAAACTTATCTGGTTTATCAATAAATTTACTAGAAATTAGAGATACTAGATTAGGGCACATAAATCTCGATAAATTTTTGGAAAGAATCAGGAAAGAAAACAAATGTCCAATAACAGTGACTTGTATAAAGTGGGTTGTTAGAAACAATACCTTTCTTGCTAGTAGTGCAATACAAAGACTAGGTTACTAAATGCACAAATCATTACGACTCTAGAACAAGGGTTTCATTCAATTGAAAACCCAAAAAGAGAAGGAGAAACAAGTAACAAAAGAAGAAATAGTGAATGTTCCTTCCTCTCCATCACAAGTAACTTATTCTTCTTCTTCCCATGATCCTAATTCTCCTCGACTAGATGTACCTCAAAATTCACCACCCAAGATAGGCCCTACTCCACCTTCTTCTCCTGAGGTTTGAATCTCTAATACTCCTCTCAAGAGAGCTTTACACTATATATCCTTTACTAAAAAAGTTGTAACAACTCTTACCTCCACTTCTTTGTTAGATAAGACCCAAGTCTCTATGAAAAGGAAGATGGTTTATTTGAGTTTTCCTATAAAATATCTTGTTGGTCAACCAATCCAAAGAATCCCAAAGATCAATACATTGAAAACCTTATCTGGATTATTGGGGGATACTAGCACAAGGAATATGTGTGTTGAAGTAGAACATCCCTCTACATAAAATAATGTAGAACAAGAAACATTTAGTGATTTCAAGATCACTAGAGTCAACTTACGGACTTCTATTAGGGATGGAGACATCCATAATTTCTAGGTAAAAATTGTTAAATTTATGGAGAGGATAGTCAAAGATAAGCAAACTAAAAAAAATTTGAAGCATCAAACAAAGACTATAACTCCTTGTTTTAAATCATTAATTGATCCTTACCCTAAACCAATTATCTATTTGAGTGTACCATTTGATCCAAATTCATCCATTGAGAAGGATATGATTAGTAAATTCCATAATCATAGGTCTTATAGGAAGATAATTAAAGATTGGATTGAAGAAATTTTGGTAAGAGATACATAAATTTTATCACATATATGAAAAATAAATGTGAAGTTATTGAGGTATGGAAAACAAATATTGATGTGGAAATTGCTTCCACCAAGCATGAAGAGTCCATTTGGTTAAAAATTTATAATGATCTTAAAGAAATGCTTGATACGAGATCAAAAAATTGGTGAATATTCATATATCACATGCGCTAAGGATAATAGATGCTTCATGTGGAAGAGAAGTACTGAATTGAAACTTTCATTTTCTTAAACAAAATATATTGGAGAAAATAAAGTTGCTTAAAAAATGTAATCAGATGAAAGTTGAAATTGAAAAGAATCTTTCAAACATTTCCATTCACCTCTGAGTAGAGGGTAATTCACAAGATGAGAATGCGGAAACGCTGAAAGATAAATTCAAGGAATTAATCGAAAATATTTGTGACAAGCAAACTTTCAATGTGGAAAATATGAGAAGGCTAAGCAGTCTCAACTTTTCTTTATCATAGTTCCTTAGAAATACGACTACATTTTTAGGCAAGATATATTTCACAAGAAGTAATAAATAATTTTTGAAACAAAGGACCAAAAACATGATTATATTATAGTATGTTGAGATGCCTCTATGATGTAGAGAGGAATTCATACACTTTAATCCCTCTCTAAAACCCTCACAACAATAGCTAAGATAGAATAAGGAGATTGTAAATCAACCTCAAAAAAAAAAATTCCCATGGGATGTAGAGAGGAATTCATACAATATAATCCCTCTCTAAAACCCTCACAACAATAGCTAAGACAAAATAAGGAGATTGCAAATTATCCTCAACAAATTCTTTGCACTTGAAACCACTGAATTTTTCTTTTAAAGAAATCTGATTACAAATGATTTTTAGTCATCAATTTACTAATGAACAGCAATTAAAACCCTTACAAACATCAAATATGCAAACGAAATATCATTCAAACAAAATCTATGCTCAACTATGTGAGCTCTTGCAAACTATTCATCTTCTAGCACAACTCCACCTGCAACTCTTGTAGCTTACCCTCATGTCTTCAAAAATTCTTAACTTCACTAATCTTATAAAATCTAATTTTTCACTTTATTATGCATCCCTCATGGCTGCCTTGAGCACCTACAAAATCCCTCTTCTCTTCTCCTATTCCTCTTCTCTTCACAAGCTGATTTTCTACACTCTTTCTTGTGCAACTCTCAAGAGCAATAGATGCAAGTTCTTTCTCCAACCTTACTGCTATTGATTGCTTCTTCTTGACTCCATTAAAGGCTATAAATTATATAGAGATAAACCTTTTTAAGACACCAAAATAGGCATCCAAATCTTCTCTTCCATTTCCCTCCAATTGTCTTTTGAAATTCTTTTGTTTGTGCTTAAAATTCATCATTAAATGCTTCCAAATATGGCACACAAAGTTGCTGCACCATATTGCAAAAAATTTATGTTGTAAATGGATCATAAAAATAATAAAATCATGAAATAATTCATGCTCATACACCTTAAATTGAAAATTGAAGTCATTATTTTTTTTTTTCAAATATCACTAGCTTTTTCCTCCATTCTAGGCATGCAAATTGAAAGAATAGAATGCCAAATGCAACTTGCCACATTAAAAACTCTATAGGAATCCAAATGAGAAAATTAATTAATTTATAATTTATAATTTATAATATATCAATAGACCCCTTCAACCCTTGAAACATTTAAATTGTGTAATATAATAATTTTAAAGTCACATAAAACACCTTGTTTTCCTTTGATTTTGAATGGAAGCCAAGGCTTGATAAAATAAACATTTCATCCTTAAAAACTCCACAAAGTTTTCTTAAGCTCCAACCTACACCAAAATTCAAAAAATAAACAAGAAAATAAAATATTTATTTTTGTTGATGTGGGATTCCTTGTGAGCCCGAATGCTCCTGCATCAGACATATCAAGTAAGAAGAAAATGTTCCATGATTTGGAGACTCATGAACATTTAAAAATTGTATGTTTTGTTTTTATCTAATTTTCTTCCTTATCAAATTGATTTATCTTCTTCACCTTACTCTGTACCTTTCTCTCTTTTCTCCTTTTCATTTTTCCTCTCTTTTTCCTTCTCATAAAATCCGCCTTGCTATACCATGGTTCATCTTTCCATCCTACTTTATCATTCTCAACACCTTCTTGTATTTCATCTTGTAACTTGCTATTGTTGCACCTTACCATCTCTCTCTTCAATTCCATTTATCATTCTGCCATCATAAAAATTAGCTTCATTATAAACATTTACAAATTTCAATAAATCAACAATTACCTCTATTTTATTCTCTTTGCTCACTGTTGCAACTTTTCCTCCTTCAAACAGACATGTATCAATGAAAACCTCTTTCTTTTCATCATCTTCTTCCATAATTTATCCCTGAAATAATTCTTCTAATTTTCTTATCTCCTCTTTCAACAAGAGACTATCTTCTTCTTCATCATTCCCTTTGTCAAATCTAGAACTATCAAAATCCATTCTCTGAATGGTTACATCATCCACAACTTAATCTACCTCTTTTGCATGTAAATTTTCACTAACATAATTAAATGATACCTATTTTTCTCCTACTTTATCCTTCTTTTCACCATTTTCCTTGTCCTTGCTAAATCTTGGAACCTATAAAAAGGTGGCGAATTATGATTGATGTACATTCACACCCACTTTCAAAGAGATTCCACTCTAGTATAACCATAGAGATCTCAATGCAAAGGAGATTGAAATATTGCAATAGGGTTGTCCTAGGAAATGAATAAGATCTAATGAGGGGTTCACCCCCAAGTTTGGATTTGGAAAAGATAATGCAATGTAAGATGTAAAAAAAAACCCTAATTGAACGCAATGACCTAGAAAGTGCCTTAGAAATGTGAGTAAAACATAATAGAAAAGAAAAAATGTAAATTATGTGCACCTATAAACCTTGAAGTGACTGGAAACCGCTCTGAAATTATAGAAAATTTTAATTTTTGACCACCTAGGACTCATTCGCCAATATAGGTGAATCAATCCCAAATCAAGGTTTCTACATGGGAGCCTACTTCAGGAAAAAGTCTATCAAAATCTGCTTCTAGATCTAGAAAACAACTACAATGGTCCACTCATTTACCACTCTTGGTGAATTAGTCTCATTCCACTTTTCTAAAAATTGAAAGCTTTGATATGCACTCCAACACCTGCCCTTTCCTTCCAACCCGAGTTCTAGATCCTAATCTACAAAAAACACTTGAAAAACATAATTAAACTTGATTTTATAATGGGGTGTTTTCCTTCTAGTCAAACCCCTAGTTTGGTAATTAAACCTTGATAGAAATAATGATAATTGCATGAAAAATCCTAGTCTTAAATGTGTCTAAGACTAAGAAATATAAAACATGATAATCCTATTCTAATGTACAAGAATATGATGCAAGAATGGAAATGTAAAGATGAATGACTCACTTGTGATGATCTCTAATCACCCCAAATGAGCTCTAATGATGCATGTACCTTCCTTAGGCTAAATGTAGAGTGATAATGGAAGATGGAATCACTTAGGAAACAAGTCTTTAGGCTTGGCTTGATGGCTAGTTTCATCTCCCCAACCTAGAATCCATAATGATTCACCATAGACAACCATAATAAACCCTTGAAAATGCTAGATCTTGAATGAAAGTGAGTTTGAAGACCTACAAAAATTCTTTAATGTTGCTCCAATGCTTCAACTTTGCTTTATTTTAGAATTAGAATGCTCTTGTGAAAGCTTGCTTGAAGATTCCTGATAATTATCTCTTGAAAAATGCTTGCTCAAAGTGCTTAGAGTTGATAAAAATGACTTAGAAACTTTCTTTTATAGGAATTAACAGCTAATTGACCTTTATTTAGATCTCAAAGGATGACATCCATCAAAATTTGAATTAAAAACTTGAATTTCCCACTCAAAATTGAAAAATTCCCTAAATGGAACTCATTAGCCACCATTGGAAAATGGGTCCCACCTAAGGGGACTTTGGTGAATGAGTCCCACCTTAGCTTTTTGAGGCGGGTTTTCAGGATTTTCATGGATTTGAATGATTTTATGGGATTTATGAGTGAAATGAGCCTTGATATCCAAAATAATGGGTCTTAGGGGCCTATAAATGATGATTTAAAGGATAATTAATGCAAGGGTACCCAAGATAGGTCCAAATTAGACCAAGGATTCTACTATCTCCAAGAAGGGAGTACAATTTTGGTGGTCACATCTAGCCCCCACTTTAGAGCCCATATGACTCTACGTGCATATGTAAGCTAAAGGACTCTAAATAGAATACTTTATCTCATAAAAGGATACTCATTCACAATACGGGAGAATGAAGCCCCCAATGTAGTCATCTACAAAACCACAACATTAGGAACCACATCCTACAACACAAATTCGTTAGTCATCCCGGAATCCTTTTTGCCTAACTTAGATTTCTAGAAATTACATTCGAGGGTAGATGTATGCCCCCTTGATTCTGCTTGCTTTACGGAAGTGGAATCAAGGTAGCAGTCTAACCATATCGAATAGGATGAGTCATATCATAGGCAATTTCCAAGTACGATGCCACATAATAATAGACATTTGATGATGTCAAGAGCAGAATCATGATTCTAACACAACAAATAGTGTCAAAACCGGAGCTCTCTAACACCTGTTATAATCACCAAGGATCTTAATGTGTTTTACACCCATGATTAAGGTGACACGCAATCCAACAAGCCACACTTCATACTCACTAGTGTTATTTTTACATAGGAAGTTTAACTGATACAACAAGGGAACATGATCTCCTATAGGTGCTATTATTATAACTCTTGCAATAGAGTCTGTTCTACAATTTGATATGTCAAAATATAACTCCCATGTATTAGTTTTAATTGTCAACACATTATCATCAGGAAAAGTGTCATTACTAGGTAATTTTCTAAAGGAGAGGGAGTGTCATCCAATTGGTTAGTCAAGGCTTGACCCTTAATTTCTTTTTGTGAAACAAAATTTAGGTCAAACTTAGTTAATAACATCACCCATTTACCCAAACATCCTAATAAGTCTATTTTATTGAAAACATGTTTAAGAGGGTCAAATTTTTTCATCACTTGTATTTTCACATTCAGTAAATCATGTCGCAACTTACTAGTAGTGAATACAAGGGCCAAACATTTATTTTCTATTGTTGTGTAGTGTTTCTCATAATCAATCAAGGTTCTGTTGATGTAATAAATAGGATGCATCCTCTTTATCATTTTCATCTTGTTGAGCCAACAATGTTGTGAGAGCATGAGGGGTAAAAGTACAAAGCTATGTCACACTTATGGCCAACTTATCAGCACTAGTGAATTTTAGAATTTATAACTAAAAATTAATTTTGGTCAAACATATGATCTATTAAGATTCATTCTATATAAGTTAAATATGTCCACAACTTTTCTAACTCAAATTTTTGGCTAGATGCATATGTAGCACCACTTTGAGGCCAATTTACTAAAAAAATGAAAATATTTTAAAAAATTAAAGTTTCAATAAATCCTACTCATATAAATAACATATTTTTAAAAATGTAAAAATACCCTTTTGTAGATAAATAAGTGTAGTTTTAAAAATATATTTATTTTAATAGTTCAATTATTATTTATATTTTGTCTTTTATTTTTTACTAAAAGTAGGTTATCAGCACAAAAATATTAGGTTGATTACCATGTCAAGAAAAATACTAAAACTTATTAAAAAAAATATGATGCCCTAGATAAAAGAATCTAGATTAAGATAGTATAATTTGTTTTCTATTTTAGATAAATATTCAATATTAAAGTTGATGTCGAGTTGAAACAACTGTGTTTTAATACACACATTTAAATATTTTTTTAAAAATATATATTTATTAAAATTGCAAAACAAAATATCCATGCCCTAAAGTTTCAAATTATAAATATACACAAAAAAATTGAAGGAAAAAAAAAGAAATTTTACTATACAAAGCTTGACATCAAGTGGAACATCATTTTTCAGCATTTTATCACCAACTAAATTATAGTATTAATTTATAAAAAACTATATTCAAATAATTTTTTAATTTTGTCAAAAAAATACAAACATAAAATATACTAAAAAATACGCATTTTATTAGTTTACATCATTTCAAAATTCAAAACATATATGCCACTTTCTAGTGACTCAAGTTTAAAAGTTAGATCAGTGTTGACTATTTCCTTTATAAAACTATGACACAACTTTGTTCTTTTACCCTGGGATGATGTGGCTATATAAAGTATGAACGGTTTGTTTTGCATAGACGATTGTAAAACAGGTGGAGTTGCAAGGTATTCCTTCAAACTCTCAAAAGCATGTTTACAATCTTCATTCCAATCAAAATGCACATCCTTTCTGAGAAGATGATTAAATGGTAATGTTCGATTAGCTAAAGATGCCACAAAATGATGGATAACTTGAATTCTTCCTTGTAACATGCGCAATTGAGAAATATTTTTAGGAGGTGGCATGTTGATTATAGTGTCAATTTTCCTTATGTCCACCTAAATTCCTCTATGAGATCTATGATAAAGCCTAAAAGTTTCCCACTATCTACACCAAAGAAACTATTTCAGATTCAATCTCATGTATTTTCACATCCGCTCAAATATTTTCCGAAGGAAATTCATGTTGTCTTGTCTTGTTAACGCTTTGGATAGAATGTCATCAACATAATCTTCTAAAATATTTTGTATGTAATCATGGAATATCAATGCCATATCTCATTGATAGGTTGCATCTATATTCTTTAATCCAAAAGGCATCATATTCCAACAAAATGTTCCCTAAACTATTGTGAATGTTGTCTTATTTTGATCTTGAGGGTTGATGAAGATTTGATTGTATCAAAAAAATCCACCCATGAATGAAAACAAAGCATGTCTCGTAGTTGAATCCACTATCATATCTATATTAGGAAGGGGAAGTCATCTTTTCAAGATGCTTTATTTAAATCATGAAAATCCATGCACATCCTAATTAATATGATTGTCAGGTTTTGCAACTGTGACAATGTTTGAGATCTGAGGAGAATAATCTATAGGTCATATGAAACTAGTGTCAAGGAGTTTTTTGAGTTTACCTTTAACAAGAAAGGCTATCTTAGGATTCATCTTTTGTATCTTTTTTCGAATGGACTTAGCATTTTCAGCAAGGAAAATGTTGTGTGTCATTATCATCGGATTGATTCCTGGCATATCTGAATATTTCCAAGAAAAAAGTTTGAGAAATTCATGGAACAAGGTTGCAATATCCTCTTGTTCTCTATTTTAATTGGCTATGGCTTCCAAGGCCTAGAGGCCAAATGGAAAGCACAAAAAGAGAGAATGGAATGTGACAAGAATAAACTGTATTCTCATCAATATGATTCAATGATATGATATGATTGTGATGTGTACAATGAGAGAACCCTTGGTTATATAGCCAAGGTGAGATTCAAGATGTCATAGGATTATGACAAGTGTCTTAATCATATTGCATGAGACAACTAATCACACTTACCTAGGTTCACATGTAGTAGTTGTCAAAGGATAAGATAACAACTAACGACAACTACCTCCTTCTAGAAAGATTCCTTCCTAGGACCTAAGTAAACTTAACATGTGTAAATAAGTCCCCTAGTAATGAATTAACTAGGTACAAGACTTTATTTACACCAACACCCCCCCTTAAGTGCAACTTAGGGAGTAGAAAATTATTATGCAAATGACACAAATATGCAATAATGGGTCCTGGCTACTAGGCCTTGTTAGGTACCCATGTACAATGTAAATGCAATCTCTCACAAATAGAGAAAAGGAGAAAACCCAGTGGGACAAAACTCCTCACCAAAAGGGAGATAAAAGATACAAAAAATTGAAATGCTCTTAATGAAGAATGAGAAGGTAAAAATCCCGTGTGAGGAAAAAGACCCCCCCATAAGAGATAAGTAGAAGAGAAACAAGGTAGCCCCCTTCAATGTTGAGTCTCCCACAATGATGGTAGAAGCTTGAAATTGAATGTTGAAGATGATCCAATCTTGCCAAACAATGTTCCTCCCCTTAGGAAGAAACAAAACCAAGAATGTATGCAGGATGTCAAGAAAATGAATGATGGATGATGTCTTTGAATGATGCTCAAGTGTCTCCATGTCAATGCCGAAAGTTGTCACACTCCAAACAGATGTTCTAGGCCACACTGGTGAAGAGGAAAACCCAACATCTAGTAGAGAAGAATTTAGAACATCATCCAAAGATAATGATATCCCCTTTGAAGAAAAAGAAGCCTCCTCTAAATGTTGTCCAAAAGTATCCACACTCATGTCAAACTGCAAGGAATGATCATGTAGAGAATGAACAAGAGGGTCAAGGTGCTCCCTCATAACAACTAAATAAGGAGCATCTTCATCAAAGAAAAGATGAATATCATCAATGATGTCCCACAAATCTTCAATATGAGACTCCACAAACAAGTCTGAAATACCTGTCAAGAAGTCATCCAAAGTAGCCATATCTGGAAGACAATTAGGATCCTATTGCACTGAATAACAAGGAGCCAAAACTGTGGAATCACAAGCATCATCAACTACAATAGTAGATGGAGGAGATGAAATGCATGACTCAAGAATTGGATCTGATGTGAGAACACCCAAGTTCAAGTAGCCAAAGGTATCCTTTGAATCATGGTTGTGATCAACAACCGAAGGAACAATGTCACCATCAGAAGCAAAATCTGCAAAGGTATTCAACTAAGATGAATGATCAACCACCCTAGTAGCAATGATATCTTGAGTCTCCAAGTCTCAAATGATGATTGAATTAGGAGTGAACTCCATAGTCCTCCCATCTCCACCATGTGTATTCAGATATATGGAAAGAAGATTGTTCATCAAATGAGGAACACAAAAGACATCCTAAAAAAAGTGTTGTCCCCAAAACTAATAGATCCCTTCCCTGTTACACTCATGTATGTATTATTTCCCATCAAGATTGGAGACATAGTATAAGGTTGAAATGAAGAGAATATAGTCTATAAAGATTTCATATCATGAGATATTCCTAAATCTAGAAGCCATCTCCTTGATCCTCGACCCGAAAAAGCACAAATAGCTTTACCCTTATTTCCTGATGTAGATGCTTGACCTTTGTTCTTTTTAGACTATTTTGAAGGAGGAGGAGATTCAGACATTCTAGAAGGAAAATCAATGTGATTCTTTTTGAGAAGATGCTTCAACTCATCAATATCCTTCTTATAACAATAATGTTATTCATGTCCATCCTTCTTGAAATATGCACAAAAAGTCCTCTCTTTCTTAGATTATTTTCCTTTTGAGGATGAGAATTTTGATTCTTTATGTGGCTTGTTCTTTTTCTTCTTTTTCTTCTTATCAAGATTCCTTGATTCTTTCTGTACCTTAGACTAACTAGTCACCAATGCTTGTGACTTGGAAGACTTGTTTAGACCCATGTTCATTAACTTAGCTTCCTCTTGGATTAGGAGATTTACAAAGTCATCAAACTTAGGATCAACATATGATGCTCCCATAGAAAGTCGATGGGTGTGAAAGCTAGAAACAAATACTGAATACTTAGGACCAAGCTTGGATAACATATTCAGAATCAACTATACATCCTCTTTCTCAATACTACATTCTTTCAATTGTGTTCTTAATTGCTTTATTTTGGAGATGTAATCTTGGATGTGGTCAAAACTTCTAGGATCAAGATTCATCAAATCATTATCAATCTGATATCCCCTAATCTTATCTATTTTACCATACATTTTTTCAAAAGTATCCCATGCCTCTTTAGGTGTATTGTATGATTCAATATGAAATTGCAAATCAAATGAGACTAAAGAACATATGTATCCAAGTATTTTCTCATGATCAATCTCCCACCTTGCCAATTCTTTAGCATCAGTAGGTTTTTCAGTGGTTTCCTTTAGATGACCTATTAGACTATTCATCATGAGATAGTTCCATACTGATTTTCTCCATGTAGCATAATTATGTTGATTTAAGAGTTCAATTTGAGATTTCCCCATTGAAAGAACACAAACCAAGAAAAAGAATGCAACCAACCACTACAAGATTACCCCCCTAAATTACTCAATCAAGAAACCCCCCAAGCAATATCTGATTTGGAACTTTATACTGAAGTGGTCTTGATCTTGGTACATGTAAATGCCAAAAATAGGCCACAGAATCAAGTACAATTTTTGGTACAAATTGAGATCAATATGATCATATCACTGAGAAGTACGAAAAAAATTATGCACTTTAAAAAAAATTGCACCAAAAAATGTTACTGTAGGAGCAAGATATGGGCTCCCGATCTTCCCAAAATGAGGATGAAACAACAACACTTGTGAGAATATGAGAATTCTAGAAAAAAAAAGACACTAAAACCAAAAAATAATTGTACCACTATGAAGAGCATGAAAAATTAGCCAAAATAAAAAAAATTGCTCAAAATAAGGAGTCAAAATGAGCAAGATATGGCCTTTTGAATTTGGACTGCTGAAATGAAAATGCAATCCATGAGGCGGGGATTTTTTTTTTTAAATGCTGACATCACACTGACATGGTGTTGATGTTAGCATAACATGAGATTGAAATTGACATCTGAATTCCTGTCACAGGAATATTCTCCCTCTAGAAAAATATGCTTTGAAACAACATTCTTAATATTGACATTCATATAGATGTCATGGGCTATCATGTCCCCTCTAGAATATTCTGAAGGAATATTCATTGTATCTTTGTATCACCAAAATCTTCAGATTTTTTTGATCAAATTTATTCATTATCAGATTTAATGACGGAGATCACTCGTATATGACATGCTTTTGATTGCCTGACGGTAGTTTGTGGGAACCTACGGTGAATGAGGGACTGTCCACGTGGCTCTCAGTGGGGCCGAATGGCCTTAAAGGCAGAGGCGCAAGCCTCCCTCTACTTTCCACATGGATCTACTTCAATATCTACGAGTACCTATGTACTGTAGGTACTCTGTAGAAAATAGATGCATGCCAACCCCCTTTTCTTATTTTTATTTTAAAAACTTTTTACAATTTATTTGAATTGCAAAAATTTAATTGGAAAATCTGAATTTTCTAAAAAAACATTCAAAAATATTTAACCGATTTAATAACATTTTTTTGCAAATTGTACCATACTATAATTATAACGCTTGGAGGGTCATATGGCTCTCTAGGAAAAAAAACTTTTCCTCACCAAACAACTGCTCTAATTTGGACAATTTGGTAGTCAATCTTAGGGTTTTTGGCCCTTCTGGATGTGATGGTAAAGTTGGATTTGACCCAAAATGCTCCAAAATTGCAGCTACCTTCTGGATCTGGCAACCACACTTCAGGTTCAAACCCTCATAGATTTGGCCTCATATGTTCGATTTGGACAAAACAAAATGAAAATTTGACTTTCTCAAACCTTTCAAACATAATAGTGAGTTTAGATTTGCACCAAAAGCTTTGATATGAACTTGCAATGAAGAGCTAAAATGGAACACCCCAAAATCTAGTATCTCTCTTCAGAAAAATACTCTCCAATGGCGCCCAACCTGATCTGATACCATGTTAGAATTGGCTAAGGCTTCCAAGACTTAGAGGCCAAGTGGAAAGCACAAAAATAGAGAATGGAATGTGACAATAATAAATGGTATTCTCATCAATATGATTCAATGATATGATATGATTGTGATGTGTACAATGAGAGACCCCTTGGTTATGTATCCAAGGTGAGATGCAAGATGTCATAGCATTATGACAAGTGTATTAATCATATGACATGAGACAACTAATCACACTTACCTAGGTTCACATGTAGTAGTTTTCAAAGGATAAGATAACAACTAATGACAACTAACACCTAGAAAGATTCCTTCCTAGGACCTAAGTAAACTTAACATGTGTAAATAAGTCCCCTCGTAATGAATTAACTAGGTACAAAAATTTATTTACACCAACATTATCCATCATCAAGACACTTCCCTATCTTTATGAATTTCTCTTTATGAATTATATCCATTGGTATATCAATTGTATCTCCTAAATGAAGTGCATTTGACTTTGGAAATTCAGGGTTGTATTGTTTCATACTTATGTCTTTCTCATTACTTTCACCTTCTACATTCTTTTACTTGGTACTGATCATAGCACATGTAACCTTTTTCTTTTGAGGATTAGAAGGTGAATTTTCATAAACTCCTAACATTTTCTTCAAGGCTTCATCATTTTCAAAGTACTCACATGATGGTGGCAAATCCATATCCAACAATTTAGGATGCTTCATAGTGAGATTGATTTTTGGCTTTCACATGATAGTGTTGATGCTTAACAATGGTCTTTTGTTTTCTTTTGTTGTCTTAGAAGGACAATACCCCAAACTAGTATTTTTCTCTTGTGTGTTATGTTTTATAGGAACTCAAATGCCTTGTTCTTTTTGTCCACATCCTTTGCCACTATAACCCAATTTTTTCACAAGTTCATAACCTCTCCTATATTTATTTTCATTTTTTTTGGGTTTGGTAGCTATTGATAATCTATCTCATCAAAGTTAGTTGTTTAGCTTCTATTTTCTTCCAGTGCGGATGAGGTAGATGCTTGCAAAGTTTCTTCCAAATTTTGAGTTTACATGACCATTGGTTGTTTTTGTTTTTTATCCTCTTTTCTTGTGATTATATATTCTCCCATAAACAAGGGTGTGAACTCCAAGGAACCCCAATCATCATCCAATAATTTTGACACTATTTCTACTTCTTGCTTTTCAACCTCTATACATTCTATGTTGGATGTTGGAATTAATGTGCTTAGAGGGCTTGTCGTTCCTTTTTCAACTTGCAAGCAACTTTCAGGCTCGAGGTCTATTTCAAATTGGTATACCTTGTTATAGACATATTTCATGATACGATGAAGGGTTGAAGGCACCACATGCATCTGATGAATCCTTGTTATCTGAAGAGTGTAAGAAATTTCATGAGGCATGACATGAATAGGAGTTTGTAAGGTATCCTTTCTTAATGTAATAGGAAAAGTAATCACACCGAGCAGTTGCTTTCCTAAATTATCAAATCCTCTAATTGATAAGGAGTCAGGTTTGATTTTTGATTTTTCTACATACAATCTATCTAAGAGTTTCAAAATGCATACTTTAAGGGTTGAGCCATTATCAACAACGGTCCTTTTTATGCCTAATCTATTGAATTGGGCTATTATCATAAACCCGCCTCATTTTTCTTTCTCAATTCCAAGGGAGAGAGAACATTTTGGTGAAAGGTAATGTCTAGATTAATTGTATTCATTCCTTGTATTAGAGTTTCCACATTGTTTGCATTCATACCGAGAGGAACCACTGCTTTTTGTAAGGCTATTTGAAGAATAGTATGATTGTTAGGTGAATTCTAAATGAGGTTCCATAGGGATATTTTTGCAGGAGTATTCTTAAGTTGTTCAACAAGATCATATTCCTTCCCACTAATCGAAGGAAAGAAAGGAGCACTAGGCAATATGGAATTAGGCAAAGGTAAGCTTGTGGGAGTTGGTTTTTGTTTCAATTTATTCCTAGTGTTATATGTGTGAGCAACAATATTATGATAGGGTTGGGTATGTGCAGGATCATGATGAGCCAAAAAGTGGTGATATGATGGGTTTTTGTAGGGTATGTGGCTGACGAATTTTTTTAACCCAAAATTGATGAAATTAGAATGGTTTTTAAAGGATATTCTCAGCTTTCTACCAATATAAATTATTCTTTACTTTGAATTTAATAAATAATTATTATTTATTTTCTATTTGAATTACAACTAAAGTCTGATTGATAGGTTGATTGAAAAAAAATTATAGCTTTCAAACGGTATCACATTTTTGAATCAAAACATGTCACATTCTATGCTTCATATACTATAGGATTAAAAAAAAAAAATTCATGAAGTTTTGACCAAGTTAAGGTGGTTAGACATGCGAGAGTTTTTATTTTTTTTAAAATTGTAATAAAAAAATCATAATTAATTATTTACTTGAAAAAATTTATAAAAAATATGCATCACATCGGGACATGAGTCCTCTACTTATATCTAAAATCTTATAAAAAAATATTATCTTTTTATTGTAGTTAGGGTGGTCAGATAGACACCTACTTCTTATTTTTTCCCTGAAATTTCAGTACTACTAGATTGAAATTTCAAATTTTCACCAAAGAGATTTTTTTTTTTAAATAAACCTAGTAGTTTAGAAACTACATTCAATTTTCTACAAATTCTATTCTTACATATTTTTTAAATAATATAGATAACTTATTCAAATTTTTACGTCAAGTTGCCTAACTATGATTTTTCTGAATTTTTTGCCACTTAAGGGCCTATTTTTTCCATGATGATCCTACACATACCCAGTTGCTACAAGACATTATTCTTAGGTGGATAAAGGATAAGTTCAAGCTTGTTTTTAGATTGTGGTTTGTATGAAGCTAGGTAAAGGATGAGTTGAGGTTGAATCATGTTAACTTCTCTTGGTTTTGATTTTTCATAACAAGCCTTAGTGGATGAACCTTGTGAGAGGAAGTCATCAAGAGCTTCATCTAACAAGTCAAAGTCATCACTACTAAAAGGCTTGAGTTTGTTAATAAGTTGAGGTTGGATGACATTTGCTTCTTTTTGTTTAGGTTTTTTTTAACAAGCTTTAGTGGATGAACCTTGTGAGATGAATTCCTCAAGGGATTCATCTAACATATCAAAGTCATCATGACTAAAAGGCTTGACAATTAAGATAACTTTGTAAAAGGGTTTTAACATGCTTAAACAACCATACATCTATGCTTGTTTAAGTTTAATGTTTTTTTGGTTTTTCTTTCTAGTCTATGTCTAATGTAGTCTAATCTAAATGTTGAAAATGAAAATTGAAAAAGAGTACGTGCAGGATCATCATGGAAAAAATAGGCCCTTAAGTGGCGAAAAATTCAAAAAAAAAAGAGTTAGGAAACTTGATGTAAAAATTTGAATAAATTATCTATATTATTTCAAAAATATGTAAGAATAAAATCTATAGAAAATTGATGTAGTTTCTAAACTACTAGGTTTATTTAATATATATATATATATGATGAAAATTTATAATTTCAATGCAATAGTACTTGAATTTTAGGGGAAAAATAAGTAGGTGTCTGTCTGACCACCCTAACCACAATAAAATGATAATTTTTTTTATAAGATTTTAGATATAAGTAGAGGACTCATGTCCCGATGTGATGCATTATTTTTTGTAATTTTTTTCCAAGTAAATAATCCATTAAATGAATTTTTTATTACAACTTTAAAAAACATAAAAACTTGTATGTCTAACCACCTTAACTTGGTCAAAACTTCATGAAATTCATTTTTTTTTAATCCTATAGTATGCGAAGCATAGAATGTGACACATATTTCATATTCAAAAAATGTGATACTATTTAAAAGCTATAGATGTTTTTTCAATCAACCTATCAATGAGGACTTTAGTTTTAATTCAAATAGAGAATGAATAATAATTGTTTATTAAATTCAAAGTAAAGCATAATTTATATTGATGGAAAAATGAGAATCTCCTTTAAAAACCCTTTTCGTTTCATTAATTTTGGGTTAAAAAAAGTCATCAGCCACATACCCTATACATACCCATCATATTGCCACTTTTTAGCCCATATTGATCCTACACATACCCAAAAGGCTAGTTCTAACCACAATCTTATTAAATGTAAATGATGCTATTTCTAATGATTGCAGTATAACAAAAAGTAAATGAATTAAAATAGAAAAGTAATGAGAGCAAATAGAAGCTTAAAAGATGCAAATTTAACTTTGTAAATAGCAGTGCAAATTTTGCAATGGGACTGATTCACCCAAGGTGGTGAATGAGTCCTAGTAGGATTTTTTTTTTTTGATTTTTATGTTTTCTATGTTGTATGATGTAAGTCTAAGATGCCAATGTAGTTTGTCAATAATTTTCACTGAAATTAAGTGCAAAAAATGCAAGCTAGATGATCTTTCACTAATGCAAAAATTGAAACCCTAGAATGAAAATTAACCAATGCAATGTTAATACAATCTAAATCTAGGATGAAAATGCACTCTAAATCAAAATTTCAATGTCCTAAATGTAGGTTCACCAAAATGGAACCTATAAAATGGTGGCAAATGATGATTGATGTATTCACACCCACTTTCAAAGAGATTTCACTCAAGGATAACCCTAGATATCTCAATGCAAAAGAGATTGAAATCTTGCAATAGGGTTGTCCTAGGAAATCAATAAGATCTAATGAGGAGTTCACAACCAAGTTTGGACTTTGAAAAGATAATGCAATGTAATATGTAAAACAGAATCCTAATTGAATGAAATGGCCTAGAAAATGCCTTAGAAATGTGAGTAAAATAGAATAGAAAAGAAAAAATGTAAATGATGTGCACCTAGAAACCTTGAAGTGACTAGAAATTGCTCTAAAATTTTGGAAATTTTGACTGTTTGACCAACTAAGACTCATTCACCAATCTGGGTGAATCAATCCCAGATCATGGTTTTTGCATGAGAGCTTGTTTCAGGAAAAAGTGTATCATAATTTGCAAATAGATCTGGTAAATAGCTATAGTGGGACTCATTAACCACTCTTAGTGAATCAATCTTTGTTTCTCTTTTCCAAAAAAAGAAAGCTCTAATTTGCACTCCAATAGTTACCCTTTCCTTCCAACTTGAGTTCTAGATCTGAATCTACGAAAAACACTTGTAAAAGAGAATTCAACTTGATTTTCTAATGGGGTGGTTGCCTTGGTCAAACCCCTAGTTTGATAATTAAACCTTGATAGAAATAATGATAATTGCATGAAAAACCCTAGCCTTAAATGTGTCTAAGACTAAGAAATTTGAAACATGATGCAGTCTTATTCTAATGTGGAGCAATATGATGTAAGGATGTAAATGTAAAGATGAATAACTCACTTGTGATGATATCTAATCACCCCAAATGAGCTCTAATGATTCATGTACCTTCCCTAGGCTGAATGTAGAGTGATAATGGAAGATGGAATCACTTAGGAATTAAGCCTTTAGGTTTGGCTTGATGGCTAGTTGCATATCCACAACCTAGAATCCATCATGATTCACCATAGACAAACATAACCAACCCTTGAAAATGCTAGATCTTGAATGAAAGTGAGCTTAAATACCTGCAAAAATGCTTTAATATTGCTCCAATGCTTCAACTTTGCTTGCATTTGGAATTAGATTGCTCTTGTAAAATCTTGCTTGAAGATTCTTGAGGCTTATCTCTTGAAAAATACTTGCTCAAAGTGCTTAGATTTGATAAAAATGACTTAGAAACATGATTTTATAGGCATTAACACCTAATTGACCGTTATTTAGATCTCAAAGGCCAACATCCATCAAAATTTGAATTAAAATCTTGAATTTCCTGCTCAAATTTGAAAAAGTCCCCAAATGGGACTCATTTGACACCCTTGGAAAATGGGTCCCACCTAAGGGAAATCATTCGACCAAGGTGGTGAATGAGTCCCACCTTAGCTTTTTGAGATGGGTTTTCAGGATTTTTGGGGATTTGAATGATTTTATGGGATTTTTGGGGATTTGAATGATTTTATGGGATTTTTGAGTGAAATGGGCCTTGAGATCCAAAATAATGGGTATTAGCGGCCTATAAATGATGATTTAAAGGATAATTAATGCAAGGGTACCCAAGATAGTGTACCATATAAAAATGGATCTTAGAAGTTTTCATGGTCATTTAGGTCTTTTTCCTGTGATGCTTGACTTATTTTTCTTAGATTTAATGTTGTAATATAACTTATGCATTCACATTAGGTCCTAAATATTTAAATTATGATGTCTTTTGAAGGTGTTGTGAAGTGTTGTAACAAATTTCTACACTTTTCTAGACTCTTCTTATTATAATTCATCAAAATATTCCCTTTTTATCCCTTATCAAGTCCTATATCAAAGTGTTGTAAAGTCTAGTAACAAGATTTCATGCTTTTCTAGGCTTGTCATTACTAATTACACCTTTCTAATGCTTTATTTGGCCCCTTTATGCACTTATTGGCCTTAATTAAGTGTATTTTTGAATGTAAACCCGAAAAATAACATTAAATGCAACTTAATTCCTGACAATCACTTGCAAACCTAGAGTGGGACCCATTCGCCATGGGTGAAGAATGAGTCCCACTTAGCTCAGAATTCAAAATAATTCAAAATTTCTTTCAGGTTTTTATTCATTAAGACCTTATGTTGGCTTGTGATGTTGTATTATTGGGTAATTAGGGCATAAATGTGTATAAATAAATGTTTTTCTACCCATTTTACTCCTAATTAATTCAAGCATTCATCTCATTCACTCATACACCATCAATTAGTATTCTTTAATTCAATCTCATTACATCATTTGATCAAGCAAATATCAAGTATCTTGGAGCAGCCATTGACATATCTTAAGACTTCAACAACAATGATTTGGTGAGTTTAGGACATTTGCATGTTATTTATTCCTCATACCTTCTTCATCTCATTTCATTTATTTATAAATGGTTTGATTACCAAAGTGGGATTTGACCAAGACAAATCCGTATACTCTAACCCTTAACCATTTTTCCCTCTTTGCATGTGTGTTTGCAGGAAGATTTGTCAAAGAAATAGGTGTTGAAAGGTGGTCAAAAATTCATAAAATTTATTCAAGTCAACCAAACCCTAATTCAAGCTTGGAGACAACAATCAACCTGTTTTGTGCAGATTTGACTCCGTCAACCCGACAAAAAGACAACTACAGATCTGGACCTATAGAATTGACCCTTGAATTTGAAAATTTTTGGAGGAGGACTGATTTTCCATTAGTGGTGAATGAGTCGCACCTGTAGGCTAGAAAATTTGACTTTTTCATAATTCAATTACCGACAGTCATAAACCAATTTCAGGCCATTTTACCAGTAGTAGGACTGATTCGCCACCAGTGGTGAATGAGTCCCACTGGTGATCAACAATGAATTTTTCCAATTTCTAGAACCTTCTAGGATCAACATTCAAATTCTAGGTGTACTTTTTTTAGTCTCATTCAATTCTATTTGCATTTGTTTTTGTTTTTAGTTCATTTCTGCATATCACGCCATGTTTTAAAAAATTGCATATTTCATTAGTTTGGTATTCATAATCAATCAATTTTATCAATTAGCTACATTTAGATAATTGAATTTAGTCATACTTACATCAAGAAATACTTAATTTGAGTGAACCACCACAATTTTTGGGTTCTATCTATCTCCTTTTAAGTGAAAAACCCTAAAAGTACAAGAGAAATACATAGAAAAATACACACTAAAAATTGTTAGTTCATTTTGGTGAACCTACATATTGATCACATTATCTTTCTGATTTGCATTGCATTTACATCCTAGGACTCATAACATTAGTCTTTGCATTAGATTTTTGCATTGTTTTTGCATCCTAGGATTCACACATTTGCATTAGTGAAGATCTCATATAGATTTCATTTTTGCACCTTAAAACATTCCAAAAACTCAAATTCTACTTTTTCATATTCATTTTGCATCAGAAAAGCACAAATCACTTTAAATTTTCTAAAAAACACAAAACATCTCATCCTTGGACTCATTTGTTACCCTGGGTGAATCAGTCCATTTGCACATTTTGAATTGCATTTTCAGGCATTTTCTGGGCATTTTTCTACATTATAGTATTCTGCTATTATTTTTGTTATACTTTCCAGTTTTTTTGTTTTATATTCTTTCTTGCATATTAGTTTACTTTCATCATGGCCTTTTTCTTTAATAATTTTTGGAATTCACTAAAATCCTTAGTGGACATGTCAAATTGTGCTTTTGGTTGTGATCCTAATGACCTTGAGCTTCCTCATGCTCCTTCAACTCCTCATGATTGTCCTCCTTGTGCTATTGACATCATTGTAGAATATGATGATAGCATGAATAACTTTTTAAATTCATGGCTTACCAACCTTGAAGCCAATGTAGCCTTTTACCCATCCATGAAGTTACAAGATCTTCCTACTATTTCACCTCCTAACATGTTTGGATACCTACATCCTGAAATAAACAAAGGACCTAAGTTTCCTTCAATACATGGACCTAGTTCCTCTAAACAATAACATCCTCATCCATTTTATGATAACAAAGTTACCAACACACCAATCAACCTTGAAGAAACCTATGGCAAGGGTTTTACTATCTTAAGCAAACAAGGATGTGATACAACAACTAAACATGACATTCATTAATTTTTAGAAAAAAAACCAATAGAATAAAACACAATAGGATTAGGATATTAAGATCCTCCTCATGAAAACAAGCCTCCTGACTTGAATTTTCTCCTTCCACATGAACAACCTTTAATGATTCCAATGAAAAGGATGCTAGGATCCCCACAGGTCATCTTCCTCCAATCCATGAAAAAGGTGAATCTAGTAAACACAAACAACCTTACAAATTGAAAAAATTCAAGTTTCCTCTCCATCCACCACCTGAATGTGAAAAGAAAATCCAAATTATTTTAAATAGAGGTCTCATTCTATTAGGTCACCTATGAATAGGTTGGTAATCTATCCTAAAGATTCTAAAGTACCATATTGCAAATATCATCATGTTCTTGGCCACCGCACTAATGAATGTTATACATTGAAGGACACGTTGAATAAGTATCACTTCACTGATACCAACTATTATCTTATCATCCCATAATTCCTTAAACCAACTCCCCTCATCATGCAAAATTTTTAGAATTCTCCATTCTCACTATTACATGACCTTTCCCATCACTGATCTTGGCTCATTCTTTCCTTGCACTCTATGGGGAAAATAAGTTGATTATCCCTATCCTAGTAATGCATTTGTCCTTGTCACTTAATTGCATTATTTACCTTCCATTTATACCACTTGAAATTGAGAAGTCAATAACTCGGTTAATGGTTGACTTGCATTTGCATTACTAGCCTTTTATATTTTATTTATTATGTGTGTATTGTGCTCCCTCATAATGTACGTTTGATGTTCTCCTCTTTGTGCCCTTCCTCTATTTGTCTCTCTATTTTTCTATATGTCGTACTTTATTTTTTCTTTTTTATTTTTGTTTTGTGCCTTCCTTTTGGGGATGACGCACAGCATAGAGATGCCCTATATCTCTTCCATGTTGCCCCAAAAGGTCTTTTCCCTTTTTATTTCACTTTTGTTTTTTGTTTTCCTTTTAGGGATGATGAAAAGTATTAAGATGTCCTATGTCTTCCATTTTGACCCAATTGGTCCCTTTTCTTTTTCCTTTACATTTTCTTTTTGCTTGTGTTTCTCCTTTAGAGGACGATGCAAAGCATTGAAACCGTAATGTCTCTTCCATGTTGACTTGAAATGAACTTTATTTTTCTTTTGTTTTTGCTCTCTTTGTGTCATTCTTCTAGTTCTATGTATTTGGGGAATGATTATAGTTTCAAGCTCCTTAAAAAAAATTGCATCACAGAACATACTGACTAGTATGTGCAGGATCATGATGGGCCAAAAAGTGGCGATATGATGGGTATGTGTAGGGTATGTGGCTAACAAATTTTTTTTACCCAAAATTGATGAAACTAAAAAGGGTTTTTAAAAGAGATTCTCAGATTTCCACCAATATAAATTATGCTTTACTTTGAATTTAATAAATAATTATTATTCATTTTCTATTTGAATTATGACTAAAGTCCTGATTGATAGGCTAATTGAAAAACATTTATAGCTTTCAAAAGATATCACATTTTTTGAATCGAAACATGCATCACATTTTATGCTTTGCATACTATAGGATTAAAAAATGAATTTCATGAATTTTTTACCAAGTTAAGGTGGTTAGACATACAAGTTTTTATATTTTTTAATAGTTGTAATAAAAAATTCATAATTTATTATTTACTTGGAGAAAAATTTCAAAAAAATATGCATCACATCAGGACATGAGTCCTCTAATTATATCAAAAATCTTATAAAAAAATATTATCATTTTATTGTGGTTAGGGTGGTCAAATAGACACCTATAGACTTCTTATTTTTTCCCTAAAATTTAAGTACTACTACATTGAAATTTCAAATTTTCACCAAACAATTTTTATTTTTAAATAAACCTAGAAGTTTAGTAACTACATTCAATTTGCTACAAATTCTATTCTTACATATTTTTGAAATAATATAGATAACTTATTCAAATTTTTACGTCAAGTTGCCTACCTTTGATTTTTCTAAATTTTTCACCACTTAAGGGCCTATTTTTTCCATGATGATCCTACACATACCCTTACCCAAAATCAATAGATCCCTTATGTGTTTGGTGTGTTCCTTTTTTGGGGAAACCCCTTTTTCTTTTGTTCCTTTTCATTTGCATGAAGTAGCCTTACTTGAAAACGTATGACTTGGCATAGGGGCTTTCCAAGTTGGCTCTCATGTCTTGTTTTATTTTTGCATTTTTCATTTGCTACTTTAAATTAATTGCTCACAAAATGGTGTGTAGTAATTCATTTAAATTGAGTGCATACATTGAAATTATTTGTTTGCATTCTTGGTTCTTAGTGTAGCCTTGTCACTTCATGTGATGCATTTGTCACTTTTGTGGATGACATTGGGTATGGTGTCCTTCATAAGTTTGATCCATCTTAGCATATTACATTCCTCTTAGTGGCCTGATGTGATGCACTGCATCCCCTAAGTTGCAAATATTCTATTCTTTGATCGGTCCTCTCTTGGAGACATTAGACACAAGGGTATGTGTAGGATCATCATAGAAAAAATAGACCCTTAAGTGGCAAAAAAATCAAAAAAATCAAAGTTAGGCAACTTGACGTAAAAATTTGAATAATTTATCTATATTATTTCAAAAATATGTAAGAATAGAATATGTAGCAAATTGAATTTAGTTTCTAAACTACTAGGTTTATTTTCTTTAAAAAAATATCTATTTGGTGAAAATTTGAAATTTCAATGCAATAGTACTTAAATTTCAGGGAAAAAATAAGAAGTATGTGTCTACTTGACCACCCTAACCACAATAAAATGATAATATTTTTAATAATATTTTAGATATAAGTAGAGGACTCATGTCTGGATGTGGTGCATATTTTTGTAATTTTTTTCTAAGTAAATAATTAATTATGAATTTTTTATTACAACTTTTAAAAATATAAAAACTTGTATGTCTAACCACCTTAACTTGTCAAAACTTCATGAATTTTTATTTATTTAATCCTATAGTATGCAAAGCATAGAATATGATGCATGTTTTGGATTCAAAAATATGATGTTTGAAAGCTATAGATGTTTTTCAACCAGCTTATCAATCAAGACTTTAGTCATAATTCAAGTAGAAAATGAATAATAATAATTAATTAAATTCAAAATGAAGCATAATTTATATTGGTGGAAAGCTAAGAATCTCCTTTAAAACCCCTTTTGTTTCATCAATTTTGGGTAAAAAAAAAGTCGTCAGCCACATACCCTACACATATCCATCATATTGCCATTTTTTGGCCCATAATGATCCTGCACATACCCACAATGTTCCCTAAGTGGTGGACCTTGCATGGACTTAACAAGACTCATTTGAACATTCATTTTACATTTTTACATTCACATGGCCACCTTCCATAACACATCTAGCATGCTTGTGGTACGATCCTATTTGTTCATGGGTTCTAAGCATATGAAGTTTTGCTTGTCTCATGAAGCATAAATGGACATTTTACTTTGTGCCACCTTATTAAAGTTATCAAAAGGTATAACTTTGCTATGGTTGAGTGGGAAACCCATTCCATGGCACAACTTTCCCCATAGCCTACTATGTGTTTGTGAGTACATACCACTTGAGCATATGTTTCTCACCTTTTGAGCCTTCTCACTCAGTGGAAAACCATGAGTCTCGTCACCCCAGACTGAGTATGAATTTGGGTATGTGCAAGATCATCGTGGAAAAAATAGGCCCTTAAGTGGCAAAAATTTAAAAAAATCAAAGTTAGGTAGCTTGATGTAAATATTTGAATAAGTTATCTATATTATTTCAAAAATGTGTAACAATAGAATTTATAGCAAATTGAATGTAGTTTCTAAACTACTAGGTTTATTTTAAAAAAATCTATTTGCTGAAAATTTGAAGCAATGCAGTAGTACTTAAATTTCAAGGAAAAAATAAGAAGTAGGTGTATGTCACAAACAATAAAATAATATTTTAGAAGATTTTAGATATAAGTAGAGGATTCATGTCCGGATGAAATGCATTTTTTTTTTGTAATTTTTTTCCAATTAAATAATTAATTATGATTTTCTTATTACAATTTTTTAAAAATATAAAAACTTGTATGTCTAACCACCTTAACTTGGTCAAAAACTTCATGAAATTTAATTTATATTTTTAATCCTATATTATGCGAAGCATAGAATGTGATGCTTATTTCAGATTCAAAAAATGTTATATCATTTGAAAGCTATAGATATTTTTGAATCAACCTATCAATCAGGAATTTAGTCGTAATTCAAATAGAAAATAGATAATAATTATTTATTAAATTCAAAGTAAAGCATAATTTATATCGGTGGAAAGCTCAGAATCTCTTTTAAAAACCCTTTTCGTTTCATCAATTTTGGGTTAAAAAAAAAGGTCATCAGTCACATACCCATCATATCACCACTCTTTGGCCCATCATGATCCTACACATACCCATTTTCTTCTTCAGACAAACAACCTAGATTTGATTCACAATTAGTTGAATAAACGATTGAAGCTTGATCTGACTTTCTTTTTCCTCTTCCTTCTCTTTCTCTCTTTCACATGTTTTCCTTTGTTCTTATGTTTAGTTTCCCATGGGATCTTCATCTTGGGGCTTGATCATTGTCATTACATCTTGCTAGCATAAGTGCATTTGCATCCCTCTCGATGTGCATGGCTACTTTAGTGTGAGTTTGAAGGAAGTTCATCTTCTCACTAAAGAGGGAGATAAATGTACCATAGAAAAATGGATCTTGGAAATTTCCATGGTCATTTAGCTCTTTTCCCTGTGACGTTTAACTTGTTTTTCTTAGATTTACTATTGTAATGTAACTTATGCATTCACATTAGGTTTTGAATATTCAAATTATGATTTCTTGTGAAGGTTTTGTGAAGTGTTGTAATAAATTTCTAAACTTTTCTAGACTCTTCTTATTATAATTCATCAAAATATTCCCTTTTTACCCCTTATCAAGTACTATTTTAAAGTGTTGTAAAGTCTTGTAACAAGATTTCACACTTTTCTATGCTTTTCATCACTAATTACACCTTTCTTATGCTTTATTTGGCCCCTTTATGCACTTATAGGCCTTAATTAAGTGTATTTTTGAATGTAAACCCAAAAAATAACATTAAATGCAACTTAATTCTCAACACCCACTTGCAAGCCTAGAGTGGGACCCATTCGCCATGGGTGGCGAAGGAGTCCCTCTTGGCTCAAAATTTAAAATAATTTAAAATTTATTTTGGGTTTTTATTCATCAAGACCTTATGTCAGCCTATGATGTATTATTGGGTAATTAGGGAATAATTGTGTATAAATAAATGTTTTTCTACCCATATTACTCCTAATTCATTCAAGCATTCATCTCATTCACTCATACACCATCAATTAGTATTCTTGCATTCAATCTCATTACATCATTTGATCAAGCAAATATCAAGTATCTTAAAGCAGCCATTGACATATCTTCATACTTCAACAATAAAGATTTGGTGAGTTTAGGACATTTTCATGTTATTTATTCATCATACTTCTTCATTTCATTTCATTTCTTTATGAAGGGTTTGATTACCAAAGTGGGATTTGACTAAGGAAAATCCCTATACTCTAACCCTTAACCATTTTTCCCTCTTTACATGTGTATTTGCAGGTAGATTTTTCATATAAATAGGTGTTGAAAGTTGGTCAACAATTCATCAAAGTGATTCAAGTCAACCAAACCCTAATTCAAGCTTGGAGACAACATTCAACCCGTTTTCTACATATTTGACTCTGTCAACCTGACAAGAAGACAAGTGCAAGTCTAGACCTACATAATTGACCCCTGAATTTGCATAATTTTAGAGGGAGACTAATTTTCCATTAGTGGTGAATGAGTCCCACCTGTAGGCTATAAAATTTTATTTTTTCAGAATTCAGTTATCGACAGTCATAAACTAGTTTCAGGTCATTTTACCAATAGAAGGATTGATTCACCATTAGTGGTGAATGAGTCCCACTAGTGATCAATAGTGATTTTTTCCAATTTCTAGAAGCTTCTAGGATCAACATTCAACTTCCAGGTGCACTTTGTTCAATCTCACTCAATTCTATTTGCATTTGTTTATGTTTTTAGTTTATTTCTACATATCACACTATGTTTTCAAACATTGCATATTTCATTAGTTTTGCATTCATAATCAATCAATTTTATCAATTAGTTACATTTACATCATTTCATTTAGTCATACTTACATCATATATTCCTTAATTTGAGTGAACCACCACAATTTTTGGGTTCTATCTCTCTCTCCTTTTAGGTGAAAAACCCTAAGAGCGCAAGAGAAGTACATAGAAACACCCTAAAAAATTGTCGGTTCAAATAGGTCCAAATTAGACCAAGGATTGTACTATCTCCAAGATGGGAGTACAATTCTAGTGGTCACAAATCTTGCAAACAAAAAAAATTCAAATAAAACAAAATCTTTAAAATTACAATAATTCCATGATCCATAGTAACCATTTTCTCCTTCTTGTTTGCTTGCATAGAAAACTATGACAAATTTTTCTCCTTTATTCTTGGGAATTTCTTCAAATACTTTCCACACACTCTCAAACTTCAACCTCTCAGGTATAGACTACCTCACATTCGATGATTGATCTACATACCACACACATTTCACCTCTAGGTCTTGATGCAACCTGCCTCCAATCGGTGTTTTCTCCTACACATTCAAGAAAACTAGCTCTAATACCACTGATGTAGAGAGGACTTCATACACTCTAATCTCTCTCTAAAACTTTCACAAAAATAGCTAAGATAGAATAAGGAGATTGTAAATTAACCTCAACAAATTCTTTACACATGAAACCACTAAATTTTTCTATTAAAGAAATATAATCACAAATTATTTTCAGTCATAAATGGACTGATGAAAAACAATTAAAACCCTTACAAACATCAATTATGCAAATGAAATATCATTCAAACAAAATCTATGCTCAACTTTGTGAGCTTTTGCAAACTATTCACCTTCTAGCACCTCAACTCCACTTGCAACTCTTGTAGCTTATTCTCATGTCTTCAAAAATTCTTGACTTCACTCATCTTATAAAATATAAATTTTCTCTTCATTATGCAGCCCTCATGGCTTCCTTGAACACCTGCAAAATCCCTCTTCTCTTCTCCTATTCCTCTTATTTTCACAAGTTTATTTTATGCACTCTTTCCTATGCAACTCTCAACAGCAATTTGCAAGTTCTTTCTCCAACCTTACTGTTACTGATTTCTGCTTCTTAACCACATTAAAGGCTATATTTTATAGAGATTAAAACCTTTTTAAGAAACCAAAATAGGCACACAAATATTCTCTTTTATTTCCCTCCAATTTTATTTTGAAATTCTTTTTTTCATGCTTAAAATTCATCATTAAATGCTTCAAAATATGTCACACAAATTTGTTGCACCGTATTGCATGACTTGCTTCTGTAAATGCCTCATAAAAATAATAAAATCATGAAATAAGTGTTGGTGTTAACCACTGAGCCCAAGATCACAACCTATAAACAAATCTTCACAAAAAATGAGAGAAGAAAACATGGCTATTTCACTAGAGAAAAATATGGGATGAGATAAATTACATAATGTACAATAGTTCCTTATAAAGGCATGAATGTATGTGATGGGTGAGAAAACTACCCAACACAGGAGAAAACCACTTGAATAATTAAATGTATTATTATGCCTAAGTAAACTTAAGCATGGTAAATATCCTATTTACCCTAACAACCCCCTTAAGTGCAACTTAGGGAGATTATTATGCAAAAAAGGATGCAAGATGGATCCTGGCTACACAACCATGTTAGATACCCATTTACAATGAAAAAATAAATCTATCACAACTGAAGAAAAAGATTAAAAACCTATGGGAAAAAATCCCTCTCCAAAAGAGACAAAAGAAAACAAAAACAATGCATGGATGAAAGACTCAATAAAACCCACCAATGACTACATACATCATGTATATATACAATAAATGAGCCCCCCCCATAAGAGGGAAAGAGAAAGACTATATATCACCTTGACAATGTGCAATCGCCTACAAAAATGGTAAGTTCCTGAAGAAAAAACATGATCCAATATTGACAAACAAATTGTCTCCCTTTTGGAAAAAACAAAACCAAGTACAAATGCATGTATACTTCCCACTCTGGATTAGAATTAGTAAGTGAAATCCAAATGTAGGATGAAAATTTCTCTGAAATCTTCTCATGTGTCACCAAGACCTTGGAAGATGATTCCACAAACCAATCAAAAAAATGCCCAATCACAATAGAAGGTGACCAACAAGGTACCGCTAGAAACTAATTTTGAACATTATCCAAAGATAGAGATGGAGTGACAACATTTGTAGCACAACTATCATCAAATAGAATGGATATACCCTCAAATATGTCTTCCAAGTTAAAAATGTGAGATTCTATGAACAATGAACCAATGTACATGACAAATAGGAATCCCAATTAGGAATATAATGATAATCTTATTACTCAAGAATGATGGAAGTACTCAATGAAGGTGGATCAACTATCTCTAAAAAAGAATCAAGAACATCTGAAGAAACCACAACCTCATCTAAAGTCTCAAAAACCTCCAAAGGATCACAAGCATGGTTTATCTTCTTTAGAGAACAAGGAGACACACTAGTATTGGAAGGAGGGACATCAAGATATGGTAGAGTATTAGGATCTCCATATGATTCTTGAAGCTAAGTCCAAAGAGCATAAGGGATCTCAAAATGAATAAGTGAATCCAAAATGTCATCATCATTTATATGCTCAAAAATAATTGTAAAGACTCAAGTGCTATATCCTTTCCAAATAGTATACCCACTACGTTTGCCTAGAATAGGAACTTCATTATACAAATATGGCAATAGATTTTTTTCACTAAGACCAGTGAGGATAAAATTTCTTCATTGCCTAAAGTTCCTTTTCTCCAAACAAACCATTATAGCTAAATTCTTCAAAAAGATTCTAAGATAGTGCTTTCAAAAACTTCCAAAAAAAATTAACCTGATTTGGTGCAAAAAGATGATGCAGCACATTGCATGATCTCCATGCTGACACCAAACATCAAGAACACAAACAAAATGGCCTCCTATGACACTTGCTCACAACAACCAAAGGCATTACAAAGCTATTTAAAGATAAAAGAACTACCCCACACAACCAATGTGAGATAATTTTTCCCAAAGATAACTTCAAGAACTTGAGGCCCACCTCCACTTGATGCTACTTGGAAACCCTAAATAAATAAATTTCACTGCAAAATTTATAAATCTTTGTTGCAACAAAAAAAGGTTCCCTTTGACTAGATTTAAATGTAGCTCCTTATCAAATTGTGCCCAATCACTGCAAATCATGGAAAATCATAGCCACCAATAGTAGATTTAAACCAACAATAGATTTAAATACCTTTGTGGCCTCTTGAATTCACTACTGCTTTGAGATATGAATCATGCCACTTGCACCTTACTCCATTGCAGTTTTCTCTCTACAGCCAAAAGCAAGCAAATGGAAGATAACACCCTATATCTAGAAGATCACATTGATAGACAACAATGAACATAATTTGCAAGATATATTCTTTAATAAATTCATAACCTCCCATAGAGAAAGCTTCTAATGAATGTTCGCAACATTTTTTTACCACCTACAGTCTCCTCCCCAAACACAACTCACTCAGACAGTCAGAAAAGATGAAAAAATGCAGCAAAAATGGTCCACCAAATGAAGTCATAGAATCTGAAAATGTTGTAGGAGTATTATTGAGACTATGTGCTAGAAAATTTATTAGGCACTTCAAACAGGAGTCCAAAAAACATCAATCAACAAGTCAACATAAAAATATTCAAAAATCACCCACACAACAATAAATCGCATTAAAATTGCTTTGCAAATGACTCACATGGACCTGGCAGAGATGGAACGGCCTGAACAGCTTCAATTTTTTGAACGCCCCCTCCACAAATTCAACACGGGTCTCTCTTCAAATAAAATCGGGCTCCTTCAAATCAAATGGTCTCTTCAGCAAATAATCTCCTCAAAAGAAATGAAACTTGAAGAAATTATGGCCTCCAAATAGATGTGAATGTAACATCTCCCACAAAGAAGAAAAATTGTTCTTCCAAATAGATCAGTGGCCTCCAAATTCAATTGTTCTCCTTTGTCATATAGCATAGCACAAAATAGGTGAAAATCATGCCCTAGTCGGCAATGAAAAATAAATCAGCCTCAAATGAAGAAAACATACCTCAATCAATTGCAAAACAATGATGCCTTGTCAACTCAAAAATCTTGGCCCTCAAATCACAAGTCATCTCTACAAACTGTGTGAATAACATGTGCAAAACTTGAATCACCCCCCTTACTACTGAATTGGGCCTCTAGACAATAGAATCAGGCTTGCAAAATTTAACTAGCCTCCAAAGAAAAGGAATTTCTTCGACAAATAAAAAATTGTGCCTTCTCAAAAGCCAATTTTGAGCAACCCTCACAAAATTGAAAATGGTGCCTTCTATCGGGAGAAAATCATGCCAACACACTAGTAAAAATTGTTCCCAGCAATCAAAAATGGGAAAATGAAGAATAAGGAAACTTTGAAATTTGATAAATTTCAAATATCAAATAATCTCCAGCAAATAAATGACCTCAAACTCTTCTGATGAAAACTCTCAATGGCGAAAGAAGGGACAGGTTGAAGGCTCTAATACCATTTTGGTGTCAACCACCGAACCCAATATCACAACCTAAAAAATAAATCTTCACAAAAAATGAGAGAAGAAAACACAAATATTTCACCAGAGAAAAATACAAGATGAGATAAATTACATAATGTACAATAGTTCCTTATAAAGGCATGAAAATATGTGATGGGTGAGAAAACTACCCAGCACGGAAAAACCACCAGAATAATTAAATGCATTATTATGCCCAAGTAAAATTAAGCATGGTAAATATCCTATTTACCCTAACAATAAGTCATGCTCATACACCTTAAATTGAAAATTGAAGTCATTAATTATTTTTTTTCCAAATATCACTAGCTTTTTCCTCCATTCTAGGCATGCAAATTGAAAGAGTGGTATGCTAAATGCCACTTGCCACATTAAAACTTCTATAGGCATAAAAATTGAGAAAATTAATTAATTTATAATTTATAATATTCCAATGGAACCCATCAACCCTTGAAACATAAATGAATTGTACAATATAATAATTTTAAAATCACATAAAATACCTTTTTTTCCTTTGATTTTGAATGGAAGCCAAGTCTTGATAAAATAAATATTTCGTCCTTCAAAAATCCACAAGATTCTCTTGAAACTCCAGCCTACACCAAAATGTAAAAATTAAACAAGAAAATAAAATATTTATTTTGGTGATGTGGGATTCCTTGTGAGCCCAAATGCTCCTGCATCAACATGAAACCACTATTAAATTTTTCAATTAAATAAATCTGATTACAAATGATTTTTATTCATCAATGCATTGATGAAAATAAATTAAAACCCTTACAAACATCAAATATGTAAATGAAATATCATTCAAACAAAATCTATGCTCAACTATGTGAGCTCCTGCAAACTATTCACCTTCTAGCACCTCAGCTCCACCTGCAACTCTTATAGCTTGTCCTCATGTCTTCAAAACTTCTTGAATTCACTCACCTTATAAATTTTTTTTTTCTCTTCCTTATGCAACCCTCATGGCTTCCTTGAACACCTGCAAAATCCCTCTTCTCTTCTCTTCTCTTCTCCTTTTCCTCTTCTCTTCACAAGTTGATTTTCTGCACTCTTTCTTGTGCAAGTCTCAAGAGAAATCTGCAAGTTCTTTCTCCAACATTTCTACTATTTATTGTTGCTTCTTGAATCCACTAAACAATATATTTTATAGAGATTAAGACCTATTTAATGCACCAAAAGAGGCACCCAAATCTTCTATTTCATTTCCCTCTTTAAATGTCTTTTGAAAATCTTCTACTCATGCTCAAAATTCATCATTAAATGCTTCCAAAAAATGGAACACAAAGTTGTTGCACCATCTTGCATGAATTTCTGCTATAAATGCCTCATAAAAGTAATAAAATCATGAAATAAGTCATGCTCATACACCTTAAATTGAAAATTGAAGTCACTAATTTTTTTTTTCCAAATATCACTAGCTTTTTCCTCCATTCTAGGCATGCAAATTGAAAGAATAGAATGCCAAATGCCACTTGCCACATTAAAAATTCTATAGGCATCCAAATTGAGAAAATTAATTAATTTTTAGTTTATAATATTCCAATGGATGCCTTCAAACCTTGAAACATTTAAATTGTGCAATATAATAATTTTAAAATCACATTAAACACCTTTCTTACCTTTGATTCTGAATGGAATCCAAGTCTTGATAAAATAAGTATTTCATCTTTCAAAACTCCACAAGATTCTCTTGAAGCTCCAACCTACACCAAAATGAAAAAATTAAACTAGAAAATAATATATTTATTTTTGGTGACACAAGATTGCTTGTGAGCCTAAATGCTTCTGCATCACTCTAGTTGTCAAATAATTTCATATGTATAAACCCAAAATTGCCACACAAGCTGCCAAGTCATCTCAAGAGGGAAACATTGATAGTGTGTCACGTCAATGATATTTTTTATTTTTATTGCTATGACTTTGTGAAGAACGTTAAAATTCCTAAGAAGTTTAGGGGACTCTTTAACTTCTTATTTTTAGTTACTTTCAGGAATTGTTTATATCACTATGAACCCTATATATAGCTTATAATGTTATTGAAAGACTTAAAAATTAGAAAAGAATAGGAGAAAAAAATACAATTTTGAAACTTGAAATTGTGCATATATGAACCAAAATTTTGGGTCATTGAATGAAGGAAGTCTATTATAATATGTTCATTATAACAGGTTTATGTGATTTTTACATTTCTTTGTGAATGTGATTTTTTACCATTTTTTGATCGATCTATTTAAGTTTTAAAATTATTCTTGATAGATAAGTTTAATGGTTTTTATTTTGTGGGACACAATTAGTCAATCTTCTAATTGTTTTCTTACAAATTAAAATATATGTATTAGTAATTTTTTATATTTTTTTAACCTTTTTTGCTTTCTGGTTAAAAGCATACCCACATTGAAATTTAAAGTAAAAAAATGTATTTATTTATCAAATGAGGGAGTTGTACCTCATAAAATTTAGAGGTGGATTATTTATTATTGAGATAATTTACCCAACAGTTGGTTGTCAATTTTCACATAAAATTGGGTAATAGGGAGTAAAATTTAGAATTCAGAAAGCATAAAATCTATTAACCAACAACCTAATAGTGAAAATTTTTCTTATGATATTCTAGATAAGTACCATGATGAAAACCTAAAAAAAAAGCATCATGTGTAAGATCAATGATCAATTTTCATTGTGTTCCATTATACTTGGACCAAGTTATCTCATCCTTCACACCTTTTTCCATAACATTACCATCCATCCATTCCATACTATTTTCCTTCATCCTACCTACCTACCTTGATCTTGATAAGGACTAGGGCACAAACTTAAAACATGCTTTAGAAAAATCTTGGCATGTGCATCCTTTGGTCACACACTATCCAATATCATATTATAGCCTACATACCACTATCTAACCTGATATATTAGAGAAAAAAAGTTCCTCTTATGCAACATAGTCCTTGTAGATCACATCATAAATCCTCTATCAAATAATCATAATCCTCCCATTCCATACCTAAGAAATTCATTATCCTTTTATCCTTATTGTAAGACTTGTTTATCCCTTTTGATTGGCTTCAAGATTCTAATCCAACTATCCAAGTATCCATCCAATCCTAAAACTACTCTATCGAAATGTGGCAATCCTAATCTATGTAATTTTCCTATGCAATTTAGCACATCATCAAAAAAATCCCTTGGTTTCTATCCCAACCTTATTGTAAACCTTGAGCCAATTTAATCACCATCAAGATATGTCTTTTCCAATCCTTTGGTAATTTTCTTTATGTTTCATTAATATATCAACAATGCTATCATCATCATTAATCAATCATTCAGTTTTCAATTTGATTAGGGGTAATATTATGCTTTTCTTTGTATCCTTGTACATTCCTTTTTGATTTCTTGTCTGTATCTTTTATTAATATGTATTATTCATGGTCCTTATAGCATATAACATTGGGTTGCATATCCACTCCATCAATAAAATATAAACAAACACCAAACATCGACATGTTCTTTTTAAACCTTCAATAATCACACTTGAAACATGTACTTTGAATGTAAAACCTTAGGAATATACATCAAACTCGATAACATGCAATTGTCACATCCTTTTCCATTGCTATTTTTTTCTTGAAACTAAACGTGATCCAAATCCATCCTTTATTCATTTCCGCATCTTAGCATAAGATAATATTATTGTATGTATATTGATCATTGCTTCTCTTTTTATTTGGTTTACCTTTTTGACCTTTTAAACTTTATTTTTATTTATCATTTGACCCACACTATGCCTACTCAAGGCCACCATGGTCATTTCATATCATGGTGTGCTTTGATATGGAATATATTAGGGCAAGGTCTATTATCTCTATGTGTCATATTTGATGGCTTTCTCATCACAAATCCACCAAGAGCATCAAACATATTTGGAGTGCTAGGGTCTCCTATTATTGCTTTTTTTGTTAGATTAAATCCATGCATTAGATACCTTGTCACCTTGGTCTTTTATACCTTGGTGCATAACATCTATTGCTACATCAATTAAAGGTTGTTAATCTCAAAGTTAGCATAAAACATAACCATCATTTCATCATTAATCATGTTTCTTGCATCCATCTTTCATTTCACATCTATTTCTTCATATTCTCATGTTTTGAGAGATTGCTCATGCAATTTATGCACAAATAATCTCTCGAGGTGGAATCAATCATCTTATAATTTTTCATTTTTCATTTCTTACCTAACTAGGGCATGCCATCACCTTCATCTCCTCTATTTTTTCTTCTTATCTACCATTATTTCCTTTAAAACAATGTCACTTCAAACATTGATTCAAAGAGGGGAAAAATTTAGACACTAAAAATATTCACTTAAGTCTTCTCCTAATATTCAATTCTTAATTCATCATCATTTATTCATTATCACATATTATCCATCTCACACAACATTATTAATTAATAATTATTTCAATCCTTTAATAATTCCCACTTTATATATCTCCTTAAATAATATTTTATTATTTAATTAAATGTGAGGTAATTATCCACTTAAATGTTCTATTTCCAACACTTCAATAAAATTCATCATCATTGATTAGTTAACTTAGTCTTCATTTAGAAACTCAATATTTAGTCCTTAGTTAACTTTGCTTGATTTTAGAACCATTATCTTCATTCTTTAGTCAACTCAATCCGCAAATGAAAACTTCATGTACAAAATTATCCATCAGTCAAATTAAATAATCCAATATTATCCTCTGATTGATTTAAAATAGAAAATTTATATTTTCTAGTTGAGCTGACTCCATCTAGACAATTCAATTAATTCGAGTTCTTTATCTAATTCTCATCTTTTGTTATTTTTCCTCAGAAAATATATAAATAAGATCATTCCATCATCATTTTCATATCTCACACATTATGAAAATCCATTTTTATCAAAATCAATCCTCAAGTGAATGTTAGTTTTATGATATTGAGATTTATCATCTACATCCAAGGGTGAAGCAACATCTCTCTTATTTGAGGTCAAAGTGTGGTTATTAAATTAGGAATTTGACACTATTTTTTGTTTATATTTTCAAGTCTTTTTATTATCTTATTTTCCAATTTCAATTCTTACATCTTCCTTTAAATAAATTTTCTAAATGATATGGTGTGTATGCTTAGTTAACCAGCTAAGAGATAATAAAACCTCTTTGAATCTTGATCACATATCATTTTTATCAACTCATAGATAATTGAAGTAGATTAATTCATTAACATCCCATCTAATATGCCTCTTTACTTGGCACATATATACATCCTAGATCATTTTAATTTCTTACAAGGCCTAGTTCTAGCTACTCTTGGACCCCTTGAGATTAATGAGCACTTGTTTACTCCTAGATAATCTTTCTTACATTGAGACAAACACTATATCCCAACTAGATGAAGAGACCAATATCACTCCTCTTTCTCTCTAACCATAATCAAAATAAAAATATAAACTATATATAAATCTACAATATCCATATTGAGGTAAAGTTACATTTTTAAAATCAATTTCGCAACCCTCATTTCCTTAAATTTTAATGTTTTTAGAGATTCTAAATTAGAAACTTCATTATTATGTTTGGCATTATTGTTTTATACATACAAGAGTGTGTGAAGTAAGTTCTACATTTGGATATACCATTAATGATAAAAAAAAAAAAAGTATGAATCCTAGGTTGTATGCATCTTGTATGGTATGCTCAAATAGAGCCTACATTTTTAACTAAAATTATGTCTCAATAAAAATATTAGGAACCTCTTTATACAAATACGATATGGTTATATACTTAATACCAACTATTTTATTTATACTAGCCTTTAATTATCTTGAAGATTGGCCTCAAGAAATAATCCCTTATACTAGCATAGACTAAATATTAAGGATATGTATTCCCTCTCTCATGATAGCTCATGCATTGGCTCTTATTTGTCTTAGCTAATCATAAATGCAATCCTTCATCCTAAGTTGAATTTTGTTGGGCATGGATCCTATTTTTCTTTAAAGGCCTATGGGATTGTAAGTTTGAGTGCCAACAAAAAGTATCTCACTTAAATCACTAACCTATACTTCTTTTAAGATCCACCATTAGACACTAATATGAATCTAAGAGTATATAAATTAGGATATCATGAAAATTCATAAGGGTATCATAACAAGGCTCAAAAACATCATATATAGATAAATAAGGTACATGTTAAACACACAAATAATCATCCCTAGATGTATGTATCAATATAGGGTAAGGCTAAAACATCATAGGAGGAAATGGAGAATCTCTAAAAGGAGTAGCTCTCCTAGTAGGTGGTTTATTGTGAAAGGTAGATATCAACATAGAGTTAGCACCATGATACACATTAAAACATGAAAGTTCATCATAATAATATCATTACACATAGGCATGGGTGATTTTATAATGTTCTAAATAAAAGAACCACTAAAAGGATAATGGAATGAAAATTCCTAGATAACATTCTAGGCCATATGCAATGGTGAGAGGAAAAATTAATATTCTAGAATACATTATAGCATAAGATTACATATATAGCATCATATTTATATGCAAATAAAATATTTTTATTATATTTAATTCATGTCTAAAGAGCATAAATCATATCTAAGACATATATTTACAACATACATATATATCATAAACTTCACACCAATAAGGAAACAAAATAGAAATATAATTATTTCCTAGAACATCATCATCAAAAAAGCAGATTGATTATCACTATGAAGTATAGAGTGATCAATAATATCTTTTATGTTTGATATAAAATTTAAAGTTTCATAAATGATTAGATCTCAAATGCTAAGATAAACCTTAAATATCAAAGTTGTAAGTTGGTAGATAGGGATGAAAGAGATCTCACAATAAAGTATAAATCTTATGAGATGAATGAAAAAACTATAAACAAACAAGGACGGATATAGACACTAATTTGATACTATGTGAAATATGCACAATCTGAAAATTTAGATTTTAAACCCTAATGATGATGAGCCCCTAATGACAAAGCCTTAAAGGGTGTAAGATTGGATGGGTTGACAAACACATAAAGATATAAAATCATTTTTTAATAAAATATGGTTTTGTGAATATGTTGATCAATTTAATGTAATTAACCTAATTTAGAGCTATGATAATCTATGTAATGTAATTTAGAAATCTAAAAAATAATTAGAAATGAATACATTTAACTAATCTTAGTGGTTCAAGTATAGTTGTGCATAAATTTGATCATTTTTAATTCATATCTTGGAATCACTACTTCTTGAAAGAAACAAAATGATGAAATATGAACTTGGTCAATCTAATAACATTTCTATGTATTAGATCTATTAGTGCATGTATTTCAATCTTGTAGTAAAGTAATATTTGATCCGTCAATTTAAAGTTTATATTTGTTGCTCTAGATACGTACAACACATATTTTGATAAGGTGCCCTGAATTTGATAAAACAAATAGTGTTTACAAACATCTATAAAGAACATATTGAATTGAAGAGGTCATGTTTGCTTCAAACAAAATCTTAGAGAGTTAATTTAATGGTGATAAACTAGGATCAAGAACTAGAAGTATGCAACATGTTTCTAGAATGATGATACAATGCTAATGCAATTCCTTTTAAATATTTTGTAATTGAATTTAGATGTGTTCAATAGATTTCCCTCACTCTTATATGATTTTTTTGAACTAGTGTTTGTATTTAAATATGCCACTATAACATGCAATTTAAAAACACTTTAACGAAATCACAATAAACACTTTAACAACCATGATACTAACTTGGACCAATTCTACGCCTACATACCTAACCATGATACAAACAAATAAATATGGAGAGCCGACTGCAAATTAAAAGTTTTGACTTTAGTTTGTGGGTGAATACAATGACATTATTCTTCATATTGTTGGTATATGTGTAGAATATGAAATTCTAAATGCAGGTTCCTCTAGATTAACGACAGGGCTAATTTATTTAATAGAATTGTGCGTGGAGATTTTCCTAGGCGAAGGAACGCGATCCAAATGTCCTCCTATTGGCAACTCTGGTTTTGCCGATCAAAAAAAAATATTGTCTTTGATTGGATCAAGTCAATTTAATTTTTCTCTTTAAACAATTATCCATCTGCCTTCGATTGGATCAAGTCAATTTAATTTTTCTCTTTAAACAATTATCCATCGGCCTTTGATTGGATCAAGTCAATTTAATTTTTCTCTTTAAACAATTATCCATCGGCCTGCGAACTTCTGGGAGGATAGAGCCCCTTAAATATTTATGACTTTATACTCTTCCTATAAAAATCCCCAATTCATCTTCAATTCATTCAACAGTTGCCGACTACTTTTACAATGGAGAATACTTCGTTTGCTACATTCATTCTCGCATTCCTTGCTGTGTCAGTGATGTGGTTGGGCAAAGCGGAAGATGCAGATGCCAGAAAGCCGTATATTGTTCACATGGCTAAGACCATGAAGCCTCATCATTTCGATTTACACCAACACTGGTACGCTTCATTGCTCCGCCAGGTCTCGCGATCGGATCCCACTGAAAATAAGTTGTTATACACCTATGATACACTTGTGCACGGCTTTGCTGCGAGCCTGAGCAGAGCCGAGGCTGAAACCATAGAGAGCATCGAAGGTTGCTTAGCTGTAATTCCCACGTCATTCACTAAAATTGGCACCACTCACAGCCCTGAGTTTCTTGGCGTCGCCCCCATTTCCTCTCTTTCTTCTGGATTATGGTCGCAGTACTCTACATATGGAAAAGATATCATCATCGGCATGATCGACACGGGAATATGGCCTGAAAGCAAAAGCTTCAGTGATGAAGGCCTTGGACCCGTTCCCACCCGATGGAATGGCACGTGTGAAAGTGGACAGAACTTCAATTCTTCCCATTGCAATAGGAAAATTATCGGAGCTCGGTACTACTACAAAGGCTACGAGCAGTACGCGACTCCTATTAATGAAACCACGGAATACAAATCTCCTAGGGACCGCACCGGCCACGGTACACACACAGCATCCACTGTTGCCGGAGCTGCTGTGCCTGCTGCAAGTTTCTTCGGTTTTGCCAACGGAACGGCCAGAGGGATGGCCCCTCAAGCTAGACTGGCCATCTATAAAGCCTGTTGGGAAGACTACTGCTACGACGTAGACACGGTTGCTGCAATGGAGCAAGCTGTTGCTGATGGCGTCGACATCATTTCTATCTCAATTCACTCGTCAAATGATTTACCATTTGACAAGGATGTTAGAGGTATCGCTGCATTTGGGGCCATGGAAAAGGGTATTTTTTTTTCAGCAATTGCAGGCAACTACGGACCATTTTCATCTACTCTGAGTAACACAGCACCATGGATTACTACCGTGGGTGCAAGCAGCATCGACAGAGATTTCCCTGCTTCTGTTGTTTTGGGCAACCAAGAGATATACAGAGGCACCTCTACCTACATTCCAGTAAACGGAACGTTGCAACGGCCTCTTCCTTTGGTGTATGTATCCACTAACGATAGCTCAAGGCGTTGCCTCGATGGCAGCCTTGATCCCAATTTGGTGAAGGGTAAAATCGTTGTGTGCGATCAGTTGCTATTCTCCTACAACGACGATGAGTACGGCGCTCAAGGGAAGGGTAACGTAGTGGCCAAAGCAGGGGGTGCAGGAATGATTGTTGCAAATGACAGGCAAGTCGGGACACAGCAACTATTGACGGACACTTCTAATCTGCCTGCCATCACTGTTAGTTTCACAGTTGGAGAAAAAATCAAAGCCTACATCAATAGTACCGCGAGTAATGCCACGGCCTCCTTGAACATCACAGGATTAACTGTTGTGGGAAACCAAACAATTGCTCCCATGGTGGCTGCGTTTTCTTCGAGGGGCCCAAGCAAAGGGTATCCGCACATTCTCAAGCCCGACATGATTGCTCCCGGTGTGAATATATTGGCAGCATACACTGGAGATGTTGCGGACTATGAGTTATTATCGGGTACTTCAATGGCGTGTCCTCACGTCAGCGGCGTTGCAGCGCTGCTAAAAAGTATACATCCGACGTGGAGCCCTGCGGCCATAAAGTCTGCACTCATGACTTCTTCTTACGCGGTTGATAACGCAGGGCAGCCCATCAGGGATTCATATATGGAACCAGCCAACCCCTTTACAATGGGTGCAGGTAACGTTGATCCAAAAGCTGCGGTAGATCCAGGGCTTGTCTACGATATGGCACCTCAAGACTACATCAACTTCCTCTGCTCTCTCAACTACACCGAACAACAAATTGCTCTCCTCACAAAAGAGGGAGTTTTCTGTCCCAACGCCACTTTGGAAGCAGGCGATCTCAACTATCCATCCTTCTCTGTGGTGTTTGAGTCAGGCAGTAAATCGGTTCAGGTAAAGAGGAGAAGAGTGACTTATGTGGGTACACAAGCTCCTGCAGTTTATCAAGTAACTGTGAAGAACCCTCCTGGAGTCAACATAAGCGTGGAACCACAGACATTAGTGTTCACAAAGTTGTATGAAACCGCCAGCTATAGTGTGAGTTTCCAAACTAATTTAACTTCTAGTGATGTGCAATTTGGATTTGGAGAGATCGGGTGGAAGTGTATCGAAGGTGGGACACAGCTTGTTCGTAGCCCAGTCGCCATAATATGGTAATTTTGTTCAATCCTGGAGAATTTATATTACTGTCCTCATAAGTTATAACATTTCCTGTTCTAACATGTGATTGGTGCCCTTCCAAATCATCCTCTGGAATCTTCCTATAAAGTGCTCTTATCCTTTCACATGTAATAAGATTAATGTCAAAATATTAGTGTCTTTAGATCTTTTATCATTCTTTTGCGCTTAAATCTTCAAAGATAGTAGCCATTTTCTAATCGGATATCAGATTAATTCTGTTTAATATCTTTTGTCATCCGACCTTAAACATAAATTTATCTTTTATTACTAAAAATAAAAAAAATGTTCAAACTGTTAAAATATAAACTCTATTTATTTAGAAAGATTCATGTCTTATTGAAGAGACGCACCTGTCATGTATTTAAGAATCTTTGGAGCCATATTTTTCGAAACAATAGAAAATGCAATGTCAATGCTCTCCAATTTTCTACATGTTATTAGAGCCAAGATGTTTTTGTGCCTGAAACGTTAAACGTTGAAAATGAAAACAGATCTAGTGCACAGAAACAAATATATCAATAATGAAGAATGAGTAAGCAATGGAGAAATATGTAAGAGAGATGATAAAGAGAAAAGAATTATATGAAGAAAGTACCAATGTAAGATAAAGTGGGAGTTAACCAACGAGTATATTATTCGAATTCAAACAGATCAAGAACAGAAATCTGAAGGAAAAGATTAGTGTGATCTTTTATAAAGGAAGGAATACATGATGCATAATTCAAGAAGCAGACTTCTGAGATTGATGGACGCATGGTATGCAGATTTTTGGAGGTTTGAATAGATTTAAGGAAAGTGTATAAAAATAGTTGCATCATTCATGAGCAGACATATGAGGCATATTTAATGAAGAATTATGATTTCAATTACAGATCGGCATATATGAGAGATCTCTATGTGCAGATA
>VDFB02026320.1:31974205-32186391 GCA_007258455.2 Sequoia sempervirens | reverse complement strand
TCCCAACCTTTTTGCAAACCTTGATCCAATTTAATCACCATCAGGATATGTTTTTTCCAATCCTTTGGTTATTTTCTTTATGTTTCATTAATATATCAACAATGCTATCATCATCATTAATCAATCAATCAGTTTTTAGTTTGATTAGGGGTAATATTATGCTTTTCTTTGTATCCTTGTACATTCTTTTTTTCTTTCTTGTCTGTATCTTTTATTAATATGTATTATTCATGGTCCTTATAGCATATAACATTAGGTTGCATATCCACTCCATCAATAAAATATAAACAAACACCAAACATCAACATGTTCTTTTCAAACCTTCAATAATCACACTTGAAACATGTACTTTGAATGTAAAACCTTAGGAATATACATCAAAGTCGATAACATACAATTGTCACATCCTTTTCCATTGCTATTTTTTTCTTGAAACCAAATGTGATCCAAATCCATCCTTTATTCCTTTCCGCATCTTAGCATAAGATAATATTATTATATGTATATTGATCATTGCTTCTCTTTTTATTTGGTTTACCTTTTTGACCTTTAAAACTTCATTTTTATTTATCATTTGACCCACACTATGCCTACTCAAGGCCACCATGGTCATTTCATATCATGGTGTGCTTTGATATGGAATATATTAGGGAAAGTTCTATTATCTCTATGTGTCATGTTTTATGGCTTTCTCATCACGAATCCACCAAGAGCATCAAACATCTTTGGAGTGCTAGGGTCTCCTATTATTTATTTTTTTGTTAGATTAAATCCATGCATTAGATACCTTGTCACCTTGGTCTTCTATACCTTGGTGCATAACATATATTGCTATATCATTTAAAGGTTGTTAATCTCAAAGTTAGCATAAAACATAACCATCATTTCATCATTAATCATGTTTCTTGCATCCATCTTTCATTTCACATATATTTCTTCATATTCTCATGTTTTGAGAGATCGCTCATGCAATTTATGCACAAATAATCTCTTGAGGTGGAATCAATCATCTTATAATTTTTCATTTTTCATTTCTTACCTAACTAGGGCATGCCATCACCTTCATCTCCTCTATTTTTTCTTCTTATCTACCATTGTTTCCTTTAAAACAATGTCACTTCAAACATTGATTCAAAGAGGGTAAAAATTTAGACACTAAAAATATTCACTTAAGTCTTCTCCTAATATTCAATTCTTAATTCATCATCATTTATTCATTATCACATATTATCCATCTCACACAACATTATTAATTAATAATTATTTCAATCCTTTAATAATTCCCACTTTATATATCTCCTTAAATAATATTTTATTATTTAATTAAATGTGAGGTAATTATCCACTTAAATGTTCTATTTCCAACACTTCAATAAAATTCATCATCATTGATTAGTTAACTTAGTCTTCATTTAGAAACTCAATATTTAGTCCTTAGTTAACTTTGCTTGATTTTAGAACCATTATCTTCATTCTTTAGTCAACTCAATCCGCAAATGAAAACTTCATGTACAAAATTATCCATCAGTCAAATTAAATAATCCAATATTATCCTCTGATTGATTTAAAATAGAAAATTTATATTTTCTAGTTGAGCTGACTCCATCTAGACAATTCAATTAATTCGAGTTCTTTATCTAATTCTCATCTTTTGTTATTTTTCCTCAGAAAATATATAAATAAGATCATTCCATCATCATTTTCATATCTCACACATTATGAAAATCCATTTTTATCAAAATCAATCCTCAAGTGAATGTTAGTTTTATGATATTGAGATTTATCATCTACATCCAAGGGTGAAGCAACATCTCTCTTATTTGAGGTCAAAGTGTGGTTATTAAATTAGGAATTTGACACTATTTTTTGTTTATATTTTCAAGTCTTTTTATTATCTTATTTTCCAATTTCAATTCTTACATCTTCCTTTAAATAAATTTTCTAAATGATATGGTGTGTATGCTTAGTTAACCAGCTAAGAGATAATAAAACCTCTTTGAATCTTGATCACATATCATTTTTATCAACTCATAGATAATTGAAGTAGATTAATTCATTAACATCCCATCTAATATGCCTCTTTACTTGGCACATATATACATCCTAGATCATTTTAATTTCTTACAAGGCCTAGTTCTAGCTACTCTTGGACCCCTTGAGATTAATGAGCACTTGTTTACTCCTAGATAATCTTTCTTACATTGAGACAAACACTATATCCCAACTAGATGAAGAGACCAATATCACTCCTCTTTCTCTCTAACCATAATCAAAATAAAAATATAAACTATATATAAATCTACAATATCCATATTGAGGTAAAGTTACATTTTTAAAATCAATTTCGCAACCCTCATTTCCTTAAATTTTAATGTTTTTAGAGATTCTAAATTAGAAACTTCATTATTATGTTTGGCATTATTGTTTTATACATACAAGAGTGTGTGAAGTAAGTTCTACATTTGGATATACCATTAATGATAAAAAAAAAAAAAGTATGAATCCTAGGTTGTATGCATCTTGTATGGTATGCTCAAATAGAGCCTACATTTTTAACTAAAATTATGTCTCAATAAAAATATTAGGAACCTCTTTATACAAATACGATATGGTTATATACTTAATACCAACTATTTTATTTATACTAGCCTTTAATTATCTTGAAGATTGGCCTCAAGAAATAATCCCTTATACTAGCATAGACTAAATATTAAGGATATGTATTCCCTCTCTCATGATAGCTCATGCATTGGCTCTTATTTGTCTTAGCTAATCATAAATGCAATCCTTCATCCTAAGTTGAATTTTGTTGGGCATGGATCCTATTTTTCTTTAAAGGCCTATGGGATTGTAAGTTTGAGTGCCAACAAAAAGTATCTCACTTAAATCACTAACCTATACTTCTTTTAAGATCCACCATTAGACACTAATATGAATCTAAGAGTATATAAATTAGGATATCATGAAAATTCATAAGGGTATCATAACAAGGCTCAAAAACATCATATATAGATAAATAAGGTACATGTTAAACACACAAATAATCATCCCTAGATGTATGTATCAATATAGGGTAAGGCTAAAACATCATAGGAGGAAATGGAGAATCTCTAAAAGGAGTAGCTCTCCTAGTAGGTGGTTTATTGTGAAAGGTAGATATCAACATAGAGTTAGCACCATGATACACATTAAAACATGAAAGTTCATCATAATAATATCATTACACATAGGCATGGGTGATTTTATAATGTTCTAAATAAAAGAACCACTAAAAGGATGATGGAATGAAAATTCCTAGATAACATTCTAGGCCATATGCAATGGTTAGAGGAAAAATTAATATTCTAGAATACATTATAGCATAAGATTATATATATAGTATCATATTTATATGCAAATAAAATATTTTTATTATATTTAATTCATGTCTAAAGAGCATAAATCATAAGACATGTATTTAAAACATACATATATATCATAAACTTCACACCAATAAGGAAACAAAATAGAAATATAATTATTTCCTAGAACATCATCATCAAAAAAGCGGATTGATTATCACTATGAAGTATAGAGTGATCAATAATATCTTTTATGTTTGATATAAAATTTAAAGTTTCATAAATGATTAGATCTAAAATTCTAAGATAAACCTTAAATATCAAAGTTGCAAGTGGGTAGATAGGGATGAAAGAGATCTCACAATAAAGTCTAAATCTTATGAGATGAATGAAAAAACTATAAAAAAACGACGACGGATACAGACACTAATTTGATACTATGTGAAATATGCACAATCTGAAAATTTAGATTTTAAACCCTAATGATGATGAGGCCCTAATGACAAAGCCTTAAAGGGTGTAAGATTGGATGGGTTGACAAACACATAAAGATATAAAATCATTTTTTAATAAAATATGGTTTTGTGAATATGTTGATCAATTTAATGTAATTAACCTAATTTAGAGCTATGATAATCTATGTAATGTAATTTAGAAATCTAAAAATAAATAGAAATGAATACACTTAACTAATCTCAGTGGTTGAAGTATAGATGTGCATAAATTTGATCATTTTTAATTCATATCTTGGAATCACTACTTCTTGAAAGAAGCAAAATGATGAAATATGAACTTGGTCAATCTAATAATGTTTCTATGTATTAGATCTATTAGTGCATGTATTTCAATCTTGTAGTAAAGTAATATTTGATCCATCAATTTCAAGTTTATATTTGTTGCTCTAGATACGTACAACACATATTTTGATAAGGTTCCCTGAATTTGATAAAATAAATAGTGTTTACAAACATCTATAAAGAACATATTGAATTGAAGAGGTCATGTTTACTTCAAACAAAATCTTAGAGAGTTAATTTAATGGTGATAAACTAGGATCAAGAACTAGAAGTATGCAACATGTTTCTAGAATGATGATACAATGCTAATGCAATTCCTTTTAAATATTTTGTAATTGAATTTAGATGTGTTCAATAGATTTCCCTCACTCTTATATGATTTTTTTGAACTAGTGTTTGTATTTAAATATGCCACTATAACATGCAATTTAAAAACACTTTAACGAAATCACAATAAACACTTTAACAACCATGATACTAACTTGGACCAATTCTACGCCTACATACCTAACCATGATACAAACAAATAAATATGGAGAGCCGACTGCAAATTAAAAGTTTTGACTTTAGTTTGTGGGTGAATACAATGACATTATTCTTCATATTGTTGGTATATGTGTAGAATATGAAATTCTAAATGCAGGTTCCTCTAGATTAACGACAGGGCTAATTTATTTAATAGAATTGTGCGTGGAGATTTTCCTAGGCGAAGGAACGCGATCCAAATGTCCTCCTATTGGCAACTCTGGTTTTGCCGATCAAAAAAAAATATTGTCTTTGATTGGATCAAGTCAATTTAATTTTTCTCTTTAAACAATTATCCATCTGCCTTCGATTGGATCAAGTCAATTTAATTTTTCTCTTTAAACAATTATCCATCGGCCTTTGATTGGATCAAGTCAATTTAATTTTTCTCTTTAAACAATTATCCATCGGCCTGCGAACTTCTGGGAGGATAGAGCCCCTTAAATATTTATGACTTTATACTCTTCCTATAAAAATCCCCAATTCATCTTCAATTCATTCAACAGTTGCCGACTACTTTTACAATGGAGAATACTTCGTTTGCTACATTCATTCTCGCATTCCTTGCTGTGTCAGTGATGTGGTTGGGCAAAGCGGAAGATGCAGATGCCAGAAAGCCGTATATTGTTCACATGGCTAAGACCATGAAGCCTCATCATTTCGATTTACACCAACACTGGTACGCTTCATTGCTCCGCCAGGTCTCGCGATCGGATCCCACTGAAAATAAGTTGTTATACACCTATGATACACTTGTGCACGGCTTTGCTGCGAGCCTGAGCAGAGCCGAGGCTGAAACCATAGAGAGCATCGAAGGTTGCTTAGCTGTAATTCCCACGTCATTCACTAAAATTGGCACCACTCACAGCCCTGAGTTTCTTGGCGTCGCCCCCATTTCCTCTCTTTCTTCTGGATTATGGTCGCAGTACTCTACATATGGAAAAGATATCATCATCGGCATGATCGACACGGGAATATGGCCTGAAAGCAAAAGCTTCAGTGATGAAGGCCTTGGACCCGTTCCCACCCGATGGAATGGCACGTGTGAAAGTGGACAGAACTTCAATTCTTCCCATTGCAATAGGAAAATTATCGGAGCTCGGTACTACTACAAAGGCTACGAGCAGTACGCGACTCCTATTAATGAAACCACGGAATACAAATCTCCTAGGGACCGCACCGGCCACGGTACACACACAGCATCCACTGTTGCCGGAGCTGCTGTGCCTGCTGCAAGTTTCTTCGGTTTTGCCAACGGAACGGCCAGAGGGATGGCCCCTCAAGCTAGACTGGCCATCTATAAAGCCTGTTGGGAAGACTACTGCTACGACGTAGACACGGTTGCTGCAATGGAGCAAGCTGTTGCTGATGGCGTCGACATCATTTCTATCTCAATTCACTCGTCAGATGATTTACCATTTGACAAGGATGTTAGAGGTATCGCTGCATTTGGGGCCATGGAAAAGGGTATTTTTTTTTCAGCAATTGCAGGCAACTACGGACCATTTTCATCTACTCTGAGTAACACAGCACCATGGATTACTACCGTGGGTGCAAGCAGCATCGACAGAGATTTCCCTGCTTCTGTTGTTTTGGGCAACCAAGAGATATACAGAGGCACCTCTACCTACATTCCAGTAAACGGAACGTTGCAACGGCCTCTTCCTTTGGTGTATGTATCCACTAACGATAGCTCAAGGCGTTGCCTCGATGGCAGCCTTGATCCCAATTTGGTGAAGGGTAAAATCGTTGTGTGCGATCAGTTGCTATTCTCCTACAACGACGATGAGTACGGCGCTCAAGGGAAGGGTAACGTAGTGGCCAAAGCAGGGGGTGCAGGAATGATTGTTGCAAATGACAGGCAAGTCGGGACACAGCAACTATTGACGGACACTTCTAATCTGCCTGCCATCACTGTTAGTTTCACAGTTGGAGAAAAAATCAAAGCCTACATCAATAGTACCGCGAGTAATGCCACGGCCTCCTTGAACATCACAGGATTAACTGTTGTGGGAAACCAAACAATTGCTCCCATGGTGGCTGCGTTTTCTTCGAGGGGCCCAAGCAAAGGGTATCCGCACATTCTCAAGCCCGACATGATTGCTCCCGGTGTGAATATATTGGCAGCATACACTGGAGATGTTGCGGACTATGAGTTATTATCGGGTACTTCAATGGCGTGTCCTCACGTCAGCGGCGTTGCAGCGCTGCTAAAAAGTATACATCCGACGTGGAGCCCTGCGGCCATAAAGTCTGCACTCATGACTTCTTCTTACGCGGTTGATAACGCAGGGCAGCCCATCAGGGATTCATATATGGAACCAGCCAACCCCTTTACAATGGGTGCAGGTAACGTTGATCCAAAAGCTGCGGTAGATCCAGGGCTTGTCTACGATATGGCACCTCAAGACTACATCAACTTCCTCTGCTCTCTCAACTACACCGAACAACAAATTGCTCTCCTCACAAAAGAGAGAGTTTTCTGTCCCAACGCCACTTTGGAAGCAGGCGATCTCAACTATCCATCCTTCTCTGTGGTGTTTGAGTCAGGCAGTAAATCGGTTCAGGTAAAGAGGAGAAGAGTGACTTATGTGGGTACACAAGCTCCTGCAGTTTATCAAGTAACTGTGAAGAACCCTCCTGGAGTCAACATAAGCGTGGAACCACAGACATTAGTGTTCACAAAGTTGTATGAAACCGCCAGCTATAGTGTGAGTTTCCAAACTAATTTAACTTCTAGTGATGTGCAATTTGGATTTGGAGAGATCGGGTGGAAGTGTATCGAAGGTGGGACACAGCTTGTTCGTAGCCCAGTCGCCATAATATGGTAATTTTGTTCAATCCTGGAGAATTTATATTACTGTCCTCATAAGTTATAACATTTCCTGTTCTAACATGTGATTGGTGCCCTTCCAAATCATCCTCTGGAATCTTCCTATAAAGTGCTCTTATCCTTTCACATGTAATAAGATTAATGTCAAAATATTAGTGTCTTTAGATCTTTTATCATTCTTTTGCGCTTAAATCTTCAAAGATAGTAGCCATTTTCTAATCGGATATCAGATTAATTCTGTTTAATATCTTTTGTCATCCGACCTTAAACATAAATTTATCTTTTATTACTAAAAATAAAAAAAATGTTCAAACTGTTAAAATATAAACTCTATTTATTTAGAAAGATTCATGTCTTATTGAAGAGACGCACCTGTCATGTATTTAAGAATCTTTGGAGCCATATTTTTCGAAACAATAGAAAATGCAATGTCAATGCTCTCCAATTTTCTACATGTTATTAGAGCCAAGATGTTTTTGTGCCTGAAACGTTAAACGTTGAAAATGAAAACAGATCTAGTGCACAGAAACAAATATATCAATAATGAAGAATGAGTAAGCAATGGAGAAATATGTAAGAGAGATGATAAAGAGAAAAGAATTATATGAAGAAAGTACCAATGTAAGATAAAGTGGGAGTTAACCAACGAGTATATTATTCGAATTCAAACAGATCAAGAACAGAAATCTGAAGGAAAAGATTAGTGTGATCTTTTATAAAGGAAGGAATACATGATGCATAATTCAAGAAGCAGACTTCTGAGATTGATGGACGCATGGTATGCAGATTTTTGGAGGTTTGAATAGATTTAAGGAAAGTGTATAAAAATAGTTGCATCATTCATGAGCAGACATATGAGGCATATTTAATGAAGAATTATGATTTCAATTACAGATCGGCATATATGAGAGATCTCTATGTGCAGATATCTATGAGGAATATGTGCAGCTATGTATGAAGAATATGTGCAGATATATATGAGGAATATGTGCAGATTTATATGAGCAATAAATACAGATTCTTATGAAAAATATGTGCAGATATTTATAAAGAAAATTGAGTATTTGTGAAGACAACTAGACAAGCATGAAAAGATCATAAAACAAAGGGAAATGAAAAGATCATAAAACAAAGGGAAAAGAAAAGGAAGTGATCTATCAAAGTCATCAATGTTCAAGAAATGGTTGTAGAACTTAGAAAAGTTTGTTTCATGTTTATGAAGAAAGTTGTCAATTTGAGAAGAAAATTGTATGTGATAAAAGACAGGTGTGAAGAGATTGTAGTTTTTAGAAGAAAGTAATATCTACATCCATTATCAGCATTTGAACAAAGAAAGTCTAAGTTTGAAGAGATACAAAGTAAATAGTAGATCATTTTCAAATGATAGAAGTGTGAGGGTTGCGTAGAGAATTAGAAGATTTATGATACATACACCAGCCAAAAGAAGTCTAAGTTTGAAGAGATACAAAGTAAATGGTAGATCATTTTCAAATGATAGAAGTGTGAGGGTTGTGTAGAGAATTAGAAGATTTATGAGCAGATCAATTAAGAGTTCATAAGCAAATTATAAGGAAACTGTGAGTGAATTTATGGAGACTTATGAGTAGAGTTAAAAGAAGATTTATGAGAAAAGTAAATAGAGTTTTGTGAGCAAAATAATGAGAGATTTCAAGGTAGAATTGTGAAGACTAATTTAGAGAAGAGTTTTGAGCAGACTTGTGAAGGAGTTTTTTCAAGAAGATAAATACTTTGTTGTGTTAAGGTTCATGCCTCATATAGGAGAGATTAGTGCTTTGATTGGTGTGCTGATTGAAGGTGTGTGAAACCACTAAAATCAATTGTCATCAAGTATAACATAAGTAAAAAAAAATTGTGGTTAAAATATAAGAAAATTATTTTCCAATGAGAAATGTTGATAAAAGAGAAAGGAAAGAGAATAAAAACATAACATATAAAAATAACACTTTGGAAGGGAAAATGAAGAATTTGAAATAGAAAATAGGTCACAAAAAGAAGATACATTGAACTTGAGAGAAGAAAATCTTTTGTCCAGTGAATTACTTGAAGCTTAAATGTAAATGAAAACCAAAATCTAAAGTTTGAAGCTTATGTAAAGGAAAACCAGAGTCTAAAGTCTAAACCTACACTATGTAATGTGCCATGTGATACAAGTGATTGTTTTATTCATTAGATGAATTGCTTGATAATTGTGATAGAGCTAAATCCTTTCTTGATGAAAAGTGCAAGGAGGACAACAATATTATTAAATCTACTAATCTTGCTAATTGTGAGGATAATGAGAAAGCATTTTCTTCAAATAATGTTGGGTTTAAGATAATGAAAAGAATGGGATGCAGAGGACAAGGTTTGGGAAAATATGGAAAAGGAATTGTTGAGCCCATTGGGCCAATAGTAAGGCCAAAGAATGAAGGCCTTGGATATGCTAGTGGAAATAAAAACAATGTTACAAGTTCAAACAAATTAATTTAAGAAATACAATGCATACAATGTTCTAATTGTCATAGGAATAGACATAGAAAAGAGATGTGTTGAGATATTCATCCTTGCAATATTTGTGGATTGAAGAACCATTTTGAGAAAATATGTTGGAACAAAAAGTGGAAGAAAAAACATTTAAAAGATAGTATACAGATGGATTGTAGATGGATTGGTGTATCTAATTTGAAAAAGGTCACAAATATGTTCAAAATGTTGTACAAGCATAAATATTCTCATGTTAGACAAATAAAAAATCATGGTTAGATAGCATCCTAGAAACCATATAATCTAATCTATGAATTTTGACTACTATAAAGGCTACTTGAATTCTATCCATGTAGTGGCTGAGATTTGAAGTTGGAGCACTCATATATGTAAAATTTGTATAGTTGATCACAAATATCATTGTTCAAGTTGAACAAAAAGATCGTTGTTGAAGTCGATCACAAAGATCATTGTTAAAGTTGATCACAAAGATCATTGTTGAAGTTGATCGCAAAAATCATTGTTGAAGTTGATTCTAGAGATCATTGCTAAATCTGTGAAGTTATTGATCATAAAGATCATTGGGAATGCTTCACTTCTTTTATTGATATAACTATGGAGAATGTCTTATTATGGATAATGATGGATAAAAAAATAATCAAGGTCATTTAGAAGAAGGATAAGTTTTTATACTTTCGAGGAGACATTGGTATTGAATATTTTTTATTTGTACATGGGTAGCTAAAAAAACTATTTATTATAGGTGACCCCCATCATCTAATTAAGTTGTGTGATGAAATAAATTTTATGGGGGATCTTAAAATATAAAATTTATTTAGTTAAAAAGAGTCATGTCTCATCCAAGAGATGCACCTATCCATACATGTATTTAAGGATCTTTGAATCCATATTTTTCATAACAGTAGAAAATACAATATCAATTTATGCTCTCCAATTTTCTACAAAATTGGAGGTGCAAAAGAGGAAGAAGGTGAGGAAGGTGATTGCAATTGAGAAGAATGTTTCTTCATGAAAATTATAATTAGGAATTATTTTAGTGGTGAATCTTCGTTAATTGGTGAATAATTAATATTGGTCAATTTGAAATTGATGAATACATTACAATTAACAAAGTGGCCAAAATATCTAGATTTCACAAATTTTTGCTCCAATACATTACAATTTTCCATCAATTTATTTTATGAGGTATATATATCTAATAACTCAAATGCCATAAAACACTACACATTTCCAATGGTCTATTTTTTTTACACTAGGTTGATGTTTACTTTGCAAACCTATGCCATTTTTATGTCTCTGGGTTTCTTCGAAAGTGTCCTAGGGGACATGTTATTGACATTATTTAAATTTTATTTTCAAGAGTAAATTTAATGTTGGTGGATATTACACATTATTAGAGGATAAACTCTCCCTCCTATGCAACCACATTGGGAACATGAAAGGTCTTAAGTGGGGTGCCCAACTTAGAAGCTAAACAGTCTTTAGAGCATCCTAAATAGAAGAAGCTGAAGAGGTTATGGATTAGATGCCCGTGTTGGAGCCTTGTGCATACTAATTAATATATTATCATGATTCTTGGTCTTCCAAGAAAGGGATATTAATGTTTTGTCAATGGTAGCACCACCTCTTGTTTTGGTTAACAATTACAGTTTTGCCTCTCACAAGTTCTATATATTGGAGCCATGAGATGGTAATTTGATCTTGTATTATTTTTGTTAGCATAATTTTACATTATGTTCGTTGTTGGTAGTTGGTTTGGTTTTACAGTTATCACGACTGCATTATTTTTATACCTATCAACTACATTTCATCTTTTTATGTATGATTGTGTTATTTTTTAAAGATCAATCAATTACATTTGTCTTCATATGATATCAAAGTTGGCAATGAAAAAGGTGATGGCGTAAAGAAGAGAATATTACTTTGAGCAGGTGCAAATCATGGAAGCGTAGGAACTTTGAATAATATATTTTCATTTTCTAAGGATGCAAGAGCATCGTCATCCATTTCTTCTTATGCATGGAAATTTGGGGTAGATCTAGGCAAGCATAGAAATAACACCATCATGTGGTGTATGCAGAAAGGATTTGATAGTTGTATCCTAGGTAGGAAGGATTTGAAGGTCATAGCTATGAAGGGACTATAATATTGTGTCTTCATTATGTTAGCACTAAGAGAACCTAGAATCTACATCATTTCATTAGTAGAGAACTTGGCGATTGGATTGTATGATGTGAATCTGATATAGTCGTTGATATTTGATATATTATTCTATAGCGTAGGCTAAGATAATGTGTTTCTCCTCTTCCTACAATTGTCATTTCTTGATGGAGAGCAATACAAATTGTTTGTGTAAGTTGTTGGTTGTAAAGATAATTGATGCTTGTGCTTTTCCAGAATGGAAAAAAATTTGTTGCATTGCAAAAACTCTGTTTTTAGCTAGTAGTTGTTTTAAAGTAGGTTTTTTCTTTCAAAATTTGTTTTCTTTTTCAGCGAATAATGCATGTTAAGCATGCTCAATTTTTTGGTTGTTAATGTTATGCCTAGGTACATTGTATTATTTCTTTTTGAGGTGCTAAAAACTTTATATATACAGACCTCCATATTTCATTTTCTTATGCCGCAATAAAAGAAAACTCTATTTTGAAACAGAGGAGAATATTGTTATTGAATGGTTTATATATATTTATTGTTTTTGATGGAATAGTAAATAATTTATTTTATTACTGTTATTTCTTTTCTATGTTGTTCTATTCATTGAATCAGCTGGTTTAGAGGTGAGGCCTGCTTTCAAAATCTATAGTTGGTATAAGAGCAGGTATTTTCTTTTGGGTTTAAGTTCTTGTAGTTGAAATTTTTCCAAAGATTATCATGTCAAATTCTAACACCTTGCCTATTCTAGAATTTGATGGAAATGAGTATGATTATTGATGCATAAAAATGTTGACTTTTTTTATATGAAAATATTTGTGGGAGATTATTGAATCAGGTGACTAGGAGCCAGTTGATTGGAATGCTCTCTCAACCAATTAAAGAACAACTAGAAAGGAGGCTAAGAAGAAGAATTTTCAAGCCTTGTTTCATATTCAAATAGCTCTAGATAAGAGTCTATTTCCAAGAATTGTAGGTACAATGACAACTAAGGATGCCTGGAAGACTCTAAAAGAAGCTTACTAGGTAGTGATCAAGTCAAAGTTGTCAAGCTGCAAACATTGAAGAGAGAATTTGATAATTTAAAGATGCAAGAAGTTGAAAGTGTGAGTGAATATTGTGTCAGAGTAAAATATGTGGTCAATAAGATGGCTACACTTGGAGAAATTGTGAAAAATGAGATTATGATAAAAAAAAAGTGTTGAGGACTCTCACACCAAGATGGAATCATGTTGCCATAATCATAGAAGAAAGCAAGGATTTGACAACCCTTTAGTTTGATCACCTTGTTGGATCTTTGATGTCTCATGAAGAAAGACTAAAAGATTCTTTTGGAGAAAGTGTTCAGAAAGATTTTTCCTCTAAAGTACAAATCACAAAGAATGAAGATGGAAGTACTAGTAGCAAAAGCAATTGAGGCCAAGGTAAAGGTCAAAATCAGAGTAATTCAAGAGGTAGAGGCAAAGGTGGCTCGAGAGGAAGAGGTGGTTCTAGAGGAAGAGGTAGAGGAAAATTTGATAAAAGGAATGTTCAATGTTACCATTGTAATAGGTATGGTCATTTTGAAAGAGAATGTAGATTAAAAGAAGGTAAAAGTGTTAATTATGCTCAAGAAGGTGATTTAAATCCTCTAGATAATGTATTTTTATCTTATGCTAAAGGTGAAAATACTAATAAAGATTTTTGGTACCTAGATTTTGGATACTCCAACCATATGTCAGGAAATGGGAAGTTTTTTTCAACAAAGGATGAAAGTTTCAAATCCAAGATTCAGCTTGGTGATGATAAATCATTGGAGGTTGCTGCAAAAGGAGCTATGGAGGCCCACACAAAAGAAGTAAAGAAGAGTGTTAAATATATTTATTACACTCCTAGGACAATTGTGTGAGAAGAACTATAGAGTTTTCTTTGAAAATAAGAAATGTACAATTTATGATAAGAGTCGGGGCAATAGATTGACGGTCACAATTGTGCCCATGACAAAAAATTGTATGTTCCCATTGAGATTTTTTGAACATACCAGTAGTCTTTCCAATATGGCATATGAGGATAAAAGTTGGTTGTGGCATCTTAGGTATGGGAATTTAATTTTTCATAGTTTGAAGCTTTTGACCTCACAAGCATTAGTTTTTGGTTTTCCCAAGGTTGAAGAGCACAAGGAGGTTTGTGAAGGATGTGCTAAAGGAAAGCATGCAAGGGAAAAGTTTCCAAAAGGCATTGCATGGAGGGCCCATTAGCCACTTCAGATAGTTCATTTTGATATCTGTGGTCCTATGCAAACAAAGAGCTTGGGTAAGTCATCATATTTTATCACTTTTATTGATGATTACTCACGAAAAATGTTGGGTGTATTTTTTGAAGGATAAGGATGAAGCCCTTGATACATTCAAGAGGTTTAAAGCACTTGTGGAAAATGAGAAAGGGTGCAAAATCAAATGTTTAAGGATTGATCGTGGAGGTCAATTTTTTTCAAGAGCATAAATTAATGATTATTGTGATATGAATGGCATCAAGAGGCAACTCACCACTGCATGCTCACCTCAACAAAATGGGGTAGCTGAAAGGAAAAACCACACTGTGGTAGAAATGGCAAGGAGCATGTTACAAACCAAGGGATTGAGTAACTCTTATTGGGGAGATAAAACTGCTACAACAGTGTACATTCTCAATCAAAGTCCCACTAGTGCACTCGAGAAGATGACTCCTTATGAAGCATGGTATGAGAAAAGGCCTAATATTAATCATTTCAAAGTATTTGGTTGTTTAGCCTATGTTCATGTACCTGATTAGAATAGACAAAAGTTAGATGCAAAAGGCATTCCAATTTAATCCTCTCACTAATAAGCTTATTGTTTCAAGAGATGTGATTTTTGATGAAGGGGGAATTTATAGTCATCAAAAAGGCCATATGGAGAAGTCAAAATATATTTTGAATGATGATGTTGATCATGAGAAACTCACTAATGTTGCTGCTCCAAGTACTATAAATCCACCAAGTAGCCCCTCATCTAATTCTTCAAGTCCAGCTTCAACTCCAAGTTCTAGAAGAAAGGTAAGAAGTTTGAGTGATATTTATCAAAGGAGTGCAAATCAAGCACATGAAGAAAATCCAATAGGTGAGATAGTTAATTTTTCTTTATTTACCAAGTCTAATTTTTAACCATCATGTTTTGAAGAATCATGTACTAATGAGGTTTGGATGCAAGTAGTGAAAGAAGTGATGGATTCCATTCATAAGAATGATACTCGGGAGATTACAGAGCTTCCACATGACAAGAAGAAGATTGTCACCAAATGGATCTACAAGACTAAGCATAATAGTGATGAAAGTGTTGAAAGGCATAAGGCAAGATTAGTTGCTAAAGGCTTCACATAGAAGTATGGGATTGATTATGAAGAGATATTTACACCAGTTTCCAGACAAGAGACCATCAAAATGTTGATTTCATTAGCAGCTCAAAAGAATTGGAGCATACATCATATGGATGTGAAAAGTGCCTTCTTGAATGGGTACTTAGAAGAGGAAGTATATGTGGAACAACCACAACGTTTTCAACTGGAAGGAAAAGAGAATCATGTCTACAAATTGAAGGCTTTGTATGGTCTCAAGCAAGCACCAAGAGCATGGTATGCTAGGATTGATGGATACTTTCAGGAGAATGGCTTCAAGAGAAGTGAGAGTGAACCTACCCTTTACTACAAACACGAAGGTAATGATATTCTTATTATAAGTTTGTATGTTGATGATTTGTTGTATATGGGTAGCAGTTTTAAGATGAAATATGAGTTCAAAATTGCTATGATGAAAGAATTTGAGATGAAAGATCTTGGTCTCATGAAATATTTTCTAGGAATGGAGGTTTATCAATGTAAGAGTGAATTTTTTTTTGCCAAACCAAATATGCAAAAGATATGTTGAAAAAGTTTGACATGGTTGATTGTAAACCATACTCCACTCCAAGTGCTCATGGAGTTGTGTTGAGTAGGAATGATTGTGTTGAATTAGTTGACGAGATAGCTTACAAAAGTATTGTTGGGAGTTTGATGTTTCTAACCCACACAAAGCCCAATATTGCATATTCAGTTTCACTTGTTTCAAGGTATATGAAAAATCCATCATAAATACACATGAAGGCAACCAAGAGAATTTTGAGGTATGTGAAAGGAACTCTAAATTTTGGTATTCATTACTACTCTTCTAAAAGGTTCAATCTTGTTGGTTTTAGTGATTTATATTGGGGAGGTAGTATGGATGACCATAAGTCTACATCTAGAAATTGTTTCTCTTTTGGTTTTGGTTTGATTACATGGAGTTCCAAAAAGGAAAGCATGGTTGCTCTCTCATCCATAGAAGCAGAGTATGTTGCAATCATCTCAGCAGGTACACAAGCTCTTTGGCTTAGAAAAGTTTTAGAAGAAATTGGTGAGAAGCAGATTTAGCCTATAGTGATTTATTGTGACAATGTAAGTGTCATCAAGTTAGCAAAGAATTTGGTTCATCACAATAGAACAAAGCATTTTGATTTCAAGTATCACTCCATCCATGATTTAGTACAAAAAAAGGAAGTTGAATTGAAACACATCAGCACTTAGGATCAGTTAGCTAATATCTTCACCAAGGCAGTTGGAAAATTTTAGTTTTTGTCACTTCAAAATCAGATTGTGAGCCCTCTTAGCTTCAAGGGGGAGTACGAAGATAATTGATGCTCGTGCTTTTCCAACATGGAAAAAAATATGTTGCGTTGCAAACACTCCATTTTTAGCTAGTAGTTATTTTAAAGTAGTTTTTTGCTTTAAAACTTTGTTTTCTTTTTCAGCGAATAATGCATGTTAAGCATGCTCAGGTTTTTGGTTGTTAATGCTATGTTTAGGTACATTGTATTGTTTTTTTTAAGGTGCTAAAAAATCTATATATATACCTCTGTATTTCATTTTCTTATGCTGCAGTAAAAGAAAACTCTATTTTGAAACAAAGCAGAATATTGTTATTGAATGGTTTATATATATTTATGGTTTTTGATATAATAGTAAATAATTTATTTTATTACTGTTATTTCTTTTCTATGTTGTTTTATTCATTGAATTAGTTGGTTTAGAGGTGAGGCCTACTTTCAAAATCTACAGGTTGAAATCCAATCATTCTGAAGAAGGAGGATCAAGTGTGAAATCAATAACTATAGGCCATTAATCATCATTGTGCCTATGTTTTTAAAATTTGGAGATTAAGGAAAGACTGGTATATAGAAGGGGTTGTCCCATGTTCAATCTAGGTGAGTGGAATTTTTCTATTATGCTTAATATTATGAGTTAATTGGTGTTATAATCAGTTTTGAGTTTGGTTTAAAGGGGATATATCATTATGGAGATTGTAGTAGATAAGTTAGATAAGTATTTTGGTTTAAATTTTCCTACTTGGAAAATAAAAATTCAAATGCAATTAATGAATAAGAATTTATGGGGAATAGTGAGTGGAAAGGAAAAAGCACCTACAGAGGCAACTAAGTTATTGGAGTGGAATAATAGAGATGATAAATCTAAGGTAATTAGCGGTCTTTCTCTTTCTGATTATGAATTACATCACATAGATCTAGATAAATCATTAGTAGATATTTGGGATAATCTCAATAAATTGTTTGGACCAAAAGAATTCAGTGCAAAATTTTCTCTAAAACTTCAATTGTTTAGGCTTAAAATGGAAAATGGAATCACAATGTCAAGTCATATGAATATTTTGAGGTCTCTCTTTAGAAAATTAGTAGAAGTTAAGGATCCAGTCAATGATGAAGATGCTAAAGCTATCTTGTTAAACCCTTTTTCTTTAAAATAATGTTGTTTTTACACTGAACCAAATAACCTCTCAAAATTTAGAAGATATGATTTTATCTCTTTAACAGAAGAAAAGAGAACAAATGTAGAGGATTTAGAAGAGTTTCTTGGTCTCTCCTCCTCTCGATTGTAGTCATAGTATTCTAGATATGGAAAAGATATCATCGTTAGCATGATTGACACAAGAAAATTCCTTGAAAGCAAAAGCTTCAATGATGAAGGCCTTGGACTCATTCCCACCCGATGGAATGGCACGTGCAAAAGTGGACAAAACTTCAATTCTTCTCATTGCAATAGGAAAATTATTAGAGCTTGGTACTACTACAAGGGCTACGAGCAATACGAGACTCCTATTAATGAAACCACAAAATACAAATCTCCTAGGGACCTCACCGGCCACAATACACACACAACATCCATTGTTATTGGAGTTGATGTGCCTACTACAAGTTTCTTTCATTTTTCCAACATAATGGCCAAAGTGATGACCCCTGAAGCTAGACTGGCCATCTATAAATCCTATTGGGAAGACTACTGCTATGATGTAGACATGGTTGTTGCAATGGAGCAAGCTATTGTTGATGGCGTCGACATCATTTCTATCTCAATTCACACATTAGATGATTTTCCATTTGATAAGAATGTTAGAGGTATCCCTCCATTTGGGGCCATGGAAAAGGTTGTTTTTGTTTCAACAATTGCAAGAAACTATGGACCATTTTACTCTACTCTAAGTAACACAGCGCCATGGATTACAACTATGGGTGCAAGTAGCATCGACAAAGATTTCCCTGCTTCTATTATTTTGGGCAACCAAGAGATATACATAGGCACCTCTACCTACATTCTAGTAAATGGAACATTACAACGACCTCTTCCTTTGGTGTATATCCACTAACAATAGCTCAAGGCATTGCCTCGATGGAAGCCTTGACCCCAATTTGGTGAAGGCTAAAATCATTGTGTGCGATCAGCTACTATTCTCCTACAATGACAATGAGTACGTCGCTCAAGGGAAGGGTAAGGTAGTGTCCAAAGTAGGGGGTGCAGGAATGATTGTTGCAAATGAAAGGAAAGTCGGGACATAGCAACTATTAACAGACACTTCTAATTTTCCTGCCATCACTATTAGTTTCATAGTTCGAGAAAATATCAAAGCCTATATCAATAACACTACGAGTAATGCTATCACCTCCTTGAACATCACAGGATTAACTATTGTGGGAAATGAAACAATTGCTCCCATGGTGGCTGCATTTTCTTTGAGGGGCCCAAGCAAAGGGTATCTATGACACATTCTCAAGCATGACTTGATTTCTCCCAATGTGAATATATTGGCAGCATACACTAGATATATTGTGGATTATGATTTATTATCGGGTACTTCAATGGTGTTTCCTCATGTCAGTGGCGTTATAGCACTGCTAAAAAGTATGCATCCAATGTGGAGCCAAGTCTGCACTCATGACATCTTCTTACATGGTTGATAACATAGGCAGCCCATTAGAGATTCATATATGGAACCAGCCAACCCCTTTGCAATGGGAACATGTAACATTGATCCAAAAGCTGCAGTAGATCTAGGGCTTGTCTACAATATGGCACCTCAATACTACATCAACTTCCTCTACTCTCTCAACTACACCGAACAACAAATCGCTCTCCTCACAAAAGAGAGACTTTTATGTCCCAACACCACTTTGGAAGTAGGCAATTGTTAATTTATATAACCCAGCAACAGATTAATTGCACAATAAATTCACATAAAAAAATTTGATTTATAACAATTAATACAACTGGGTTAATTAACAACTAATAACAACAGAAGCAAAAATAACATGAAACCAAACACAAAAAGACAATAACACAAATTTACCCAGGAAACCCCAATGTGGGGAAAAACCTGGAAATGTTGGATCTTCTATTCAACCTAGCAGGAAACTTTTCTTTTGAAAAATACAATATGAGTTTCCTACAACAATCTTACATATATAGAGCATAGCTGCTTTACTTAGCGTGCAAGGAAAGAATCTTTCCTTGCTTTCTTTGGCTTTAATTACACATAAAATCACTCTTGGATTTATCTTATCCTCACAAACTCAGAAACATTCTATTAAAGAATAAAACTCTTGTTGTTGCTAAAAATCCAACTTGAATTGTTTTAAAGCATATCTAATCTTGAGTTGCTTTAAAGTGATTTAAAGCATATCCAACTCAAGCTGCTTTAAAAAAAATCCATATCCCACCTTTCGAGCTACAAAAAATCAACACTCCCTCTTAGTGAGGAAGGTGTTCTGCACCACACCTAACTTGTCCTTGAAGAATTCAAACTTTCTCTTCATCAAGGCCTTCGTCAGGATATCTGCTATCTGTTCGTTCATAGGAATGTAAATGAGCTTCACTATCCCCTTCTCCACACAATCTCTAATGAAGTGGTACTTGATCTCAATGTGCTTTGACTTGTCATGAAACACTAGATTGTCAGAGAGTTTGATACAACTCTGATTATCACAGTAAATGATTGTAGGATCCAGCTCCTGATTAAAGAGCCCAACTAGAAGTTTTCAAATCTAGATAGCCTCACATGTAGCCATACTGGATGCCATATACTCAGCCTCTGCAGAACTCAGTGCAACTGACTTCTGTTTCCTGCTGTACCAAGAGACTTCTCCTGATCCCAAACTAAAAATGCACCCTGAAGTGCTCTTCCGATCAGCTGTACTGCCTGGCCAATCTGCATCAGTAAACCCCTCGAGCTTCACTCCATCCTACTTAACATACTTCAACCCATAATCAACTGTGCCTCGGAGATATCTCAAAACATGCTTCGTAGCTATCCAGTGCACATGTTTAGGTTCCACCATAAACTGACTGAGTGAGTTCACTGCAAAACAAATTTCTGGCCTGGTGTTGACCAAATACATAAGAGAGCCTATCAACTGTCTGTATAAAGTTGGGTCCACTGCCTCTGATCTAGAAGCATCAATCTTCTTCCAGTTGGTCACAAGTGGCATTGACATAGGCTTACAGTTTTCCATCTTGAATCACTTCAAGATATCAATTAAGTATTTCCCTTGTCCAAGGAAGATCTCTCCCTCTTTCTACCACAACTCCAATCCCAGAAAGTAATGCATCAACCCCAAGTCCTTCATCTCAAACTCTCCTACAAGATCCTGCTTGCAGTGTGCTACATGAGCTCCTCTAACCCTGTGAGAAATAGGTCATCAACATATAACAACAATATGAGAAGTTCACCCTTCACTTGAACATAGTACAAGTTCGAATCCACCTCAATCTTGATGAAGCCCACACTATGCAAGTAACTCTCAATACGTGAATACCATGCCCTGGGAGCCTGCTTGAGTCCATACAATGCTCTTTTTAACCTGCATACATGAGAATCCCTCTCATGTGCTTCAAATCCTTCTGGCTGCTCTATGTAAATCTCTTCCTCAATCACTCCATTGAGGAAGGTCGTCTTTACATCCATTTGGTGAATCCTCCAACCCATTTGTGCTACTACATAAATGATAGCTCTTATGGATGAGTACCTGGCTACTGGAGCAAAAGTCTCATCATAGTCAACTCCCTCCTTCTGAGAAAACCCCTTAGCCACAAACTGAGCTTTGAACTTCTCCACACTACCATTTGTAGCATGCTTAATCTTATACAACCATCTCGAGCCCACCACAGACTTATTTTTTGGTCGTGGTACTACCTCCCACACACTATTCTTCATGATGGAAGAATACTTTTCTACCATGGCATCTCTCCACACTTGGTACTTGGATGCCTCCTGAAAGCTGGAAGGCTCTACTTCAATTAATTCACTCATAAGTGCAACATAATCAGAATAACATCTGGGAGCCCTTCTTTGTCTAACTGAATCTTGAGGATCACCTACATATTCTTGAGCTTCTCTCAATGTCTGCTTAGCTGCCCTGTTTCTCCTCTTCTCACTAATAGGAATCTGAGGCTGAGGAATTAATTGTTCCTCTATCTGATCATCCTGCTTGTTCTATTCTCCAGCTTGCGTGACTGAAGTTTGAGGAATTTTTGCTACTCAACTGTGGGTGAGTGTTCCTCCTCAGTCATCAAGTTGCTTGACTTCTAAAGAGCCCTTTCTTCCTCGAACTTCACATTTCTGTGAACCACTATTTTCTTGAGAGTAGGAATGTAAACCCGATAAGCCTTATAAGTTTCACTGTACCCAACAAGGATACCCTTCTCTACAGTAGGTTCCAACTTGGTTCTCTTCTCAACAGGAATGTGACAATACACAAGGCATCCAAAGATGTGAATGTGCCCCAAATCTGGTTTCTTACCAGTGAACGCCTCTTTTGGAGTCAATTTTCCCAACACTTTGTGAGGGCTCCTATTTTGCAAATACGCAGCTGTGTTGCAAGCTTCTGCCCATAAGAACCAAGGCAGATCCTAATCATGAAGCATGGCCTTGGCTGCTCCAATGATAGCTCTATTCTTTCATTCAGCAACCCCATTCTACTGAGGGTTGTATGGAACTGTCAACTCTTTCTTGATACCTTCCCGAGCACAAAAATATTTGAAGGCATTTGAGGTATACTCGCCTCCATTATCAAACCTTAGTATCTTGATCTTCTTCCTAGTTTGGTTCTCCACAAGAGCCTTAAACTCTTTGAACCTACTAAAGGCCTCATCTTTATTCTTCATGAAATATATACACGTCTTCCTGGAGAAATCATCAATGAAGGTAGCATAATACTCATATCCAATCAAGGATGTTGTTGACATGGGCCCACACACATCTAAATGTACAAGATCCAAAATCCCTTCGAATCTAGTGTCGTTGCTTGGAAAATTGGACTTGGAATATTTCCCAAGAGCACAACCCTTGCACACCTCATGCTTTTTTGTCTTCATCTCAGGTAGCCCTGTCACTATTTCCTTAAGAATATTAAGTGCTCCATGGTGAAGGTGAGCCATCCTCCTGTGCCACAATTCTCCTATCCCTTTACAGCTACTAACCAACGCATGTGCTAGCTCAAACTGTAACAGAAACAAGCTGCCATGCCTGACACCAATCACTTTTACAATCTTGGAATCTTTGGGATGAATATAGACTTTTCCCCTCTCAAAGGTCATGATGTAACCCTTGTCTTCCAAGGTAGAAACTGAGATTAAATTCTTTGTCATGCCAAGGACATACAACACATCCTCCACCAACAAAGGTTTTCCAGACTCCCTCTGAAACTTGACGGTGCTAATACCAGATGCATGGTACTTGGTATTGTCTCCGAGCTCAATATAGAAATCCAGCTTCTTCTCCTCCAACTTGGTGAAACATTCTTTGACTCCCATCATGTGGCGAGAAGCCCCACTGTCAATATACCATACCCTATTGGCAATTAAACTTGAGAGATAGGAAATGAGTGAAAACTCATTCTCAAATCATGATGCAAACTCGTCCACCTCTGTTGTAGCAGCAAATTTCTTCTTCTGCTTGTCCTTATTTTTCTTATTCGGACATTGACTGGCATAGTGACCCATCTGATGGCAGCAAAAGAATTTAATCTTGCTTAGATCTTTCTTCTTCCCACTCTTGGAAGAAGAACCTTCTGATTGCTCTTTCTTGGACTTCTTCTTACCCTTGCTTGCAAGAGCAATATTTTCTTTATCTTGACCCTTCTTCGTCTGATCTCATCAATGAGCACCTTCACAGATCTCCTCCTAAACAAAATCATCCCAAAGTCTTGCCCAATCAGGTAGTTGATCTCTACCGACAACACACTTGACAAACACTTCCCAATGCTTTGAAAAACCATTCAAGGCTATACGCACCAACTCATCTTCTTTAATTTTCTCTCCAACAGCAGCAAGCTCATCCTTGACCTGTATCAGCTTGGACAAGTAAGAGGTCACACTCTCGCCTTTGGACATCTTGGTATTATGCAATTTGTCCTTGAGCATCATCTTACGACTCTAATAGTCACTCTGATAAAGTTTTGTGAGTGTATCCCACATCTCCTTGGTGGTGTATTTCCCTGATAAATGAGGAATTAAATGATCTCTTACTCCATCCAAGATAATCCTCTAAGCCTCGGCCTCTTTAACTTCATGCGAATCTAAGGCAACAGGATCATTTGTTGGTGGAGTCACTTCTGTGCTAGCATAGATCCACAACCTGTTCTCCTTGAGAACAAATGTAATCTGAACCTTCCATTGCAAGAAGTTAGACGCACCCTCGAGCTTGTCCTTGTATCGAATGCTGGTTGCCATAGCCACAAAAAGAATTGAAGAACAAAAATTGATTTTTTTTCTTCTGAAATCTATGTTACAAATCTTGGCTTCGTATTCAGAGTTTAGAGCTTTGATACCATATTAATTTCTATAACCTAGCAACAGATTAATTGCACAATAAATTCATAGACAAAAATCTGATTTATAACAATTAATACAATTGGGTTAATTAACAACTAATAATAGCGGAAGCAAAAATAACATGAAGCCAAACACAAAAAGACAATAACACAAATTTACCCAGGAAACCCCAATGTGGGGAAAAACTTGCAAATGTTGGATCTTCTATTCAGCCTAACAGCAAACTTTTCTTTCGAAAAATACAATATGAGTTTGCTACAACAATCTTACATATATAGAGCTTAGCTACTTTACTTAGCATGCAAGGAAAGAATCTTTCCTTGCTTTCTTTGGCTTTAATTACACATAAAATCACTCTTGGATTTATCTTATCCTCACAAACTTAGAAACATTCTATTAAAGAATAAAACTCCTATTGTTGCTAAAAATCCAACTCGAATTATTTTAAAGCATATATAATCTTGAGTTTTTTTAAAGTGATTTAAAGCATATCCAACTCAAGCTGCTTTAAAAAAAATCCATATCCCACCTTTCGAGCTACAAAAAATCAACAGCAATCTCGACTATCCATCCTTCTCTGTGGTGTTTGATTCAGGCAGTAAATTGGTTCAGGTGAAAAGGAGAAGAGCGACTTATGTGGGTGCACAAGCTCCTGCAATTATCAAGTGACTGTGAAGAACCCTTCTGGAGTCAACATAAGTGTGGAACCATAGACATTAGTGTTCACAAATTTGTATGAAACTGACAGCTATAGTGTGAACTTCCAAACTAATTTAACTTCTAGTGATGTGAAGTTTGGATTTGGAGAGATAGGGTGGAAGTGTATTGAAGGTGGGACACAGTTTGTTTGTAACCCAGTCACCATAATATGGTAATTTTCTTCAATCCTGGAGATTTTATACTACTGTTCTCATTAGTTTAACATTTCTTGTTCTAGCATGTGATTGATTTCCTTCTAAATCATCCTCAAGAATCTTCCTATAAATTGCTCTGATCCTTTCATTTGTAATAAGATTAATGCCAAAATATTAGCATCTCTAGATCTTTAATCATTCCTTTGCGCTTAAATCTTCAAATATAGTGGCCATTTTCTAATCTGATATAAGATTAATTCCATTTAATATCTTCTATCAGGCAACCTTAAATGCAAATTTCTCTTTTATTACTAGAAATTTCTTGTTCTATTTAGAAAAAATGTTCAAACTAGAGGTGCAAGGGCTATAGAAGAGGACAAGAAGGCAAGAGGAAGAAGGTGAGGAAGGTGATTGCAATTGAGAAGAATATTTCTCCATCGAAATGGAAATCAGGTATTATTTTAGTGGTGATTTTTTATGAATTGGCAAAGAGTTCATATTAGTTTATTCGAAATTGACAATATACATTACAAACAACAGAGTGGCCAAATCATTTAGATTCTACAAATTTTGGCTCCAATGCATTTCAATTTTCCATCAATTTATTTTCTGAGGCATATGTATCTAATAACTTTGTTGTAACAAACTACACATTTTCAATGGTCTAATTACTATTTTTGTCAAGTTAGGTGATATTTACTTTGCAAACTGTCATTTTTATGTCTCCAGGTTTCTACGAAAGTATCCTAGGGGACATGTTATTGACACTATTTTAATTTTATTTTAAAGAGGAAATTTAATGTTGTTGTAGGTTACAAATCATTGGAGGATAAGTTCCCCTCCTAGGCATCCACATTGGGAACATGAAATATCTTGAGTGGGGTTCCCAACTTAAAAGCTAAACAGTGTTTGGAGCATCCACAATAGAAGAAGTTGAAGAGGCTATGAGTTATATTCCCATGTTGGAGCCTTTTGCATATTAAATTTTAATATATTATCATTATTCTTGGTCTTCCAAGAAAGTGGAATTTAATTTTTGTGAGTGGTTGTGCCACCTCTTGTGTTGGTTAGCCATTATAATTTTTCCTCTCACAAGTTCTATATATTGGAGCCATGAGATGGTACTTTTATCTTGTGTTATTTGTAGGTGTATGGAAGAAACCATGTTGTAGGAGATCAATAAGCGATTGTATTGTGTTGTATCTCTCTTGTAAAAAATAATATACTTGCCCTCTTTTATCCTGTAGAGAATTTCTCGAAAGGGTTTCTCTACGTAAATCTATTGTCATAATTGTTTATTGATTTCTCTATTATGATGAATGTGAAATCACGTGCATATAATCTAATTTGTTAATATTATTTAGACATTGGAATTTACATATACATAAGTTAATATTGTAGCTTACTTTCAACTTGATTTCAACATTTGCTATCAAAGCTAACGGTTTTGCATAGAAGGGAATGCCTTTTTTCTCTTAATTATTTGAGGTCTTTTTGTTGGAATGAGAGCTATTGTTTATGAGGTATATTGTGTATTTTTGAATAAAATTACATACCATGGCTTCTACATCTCATGATGATATTTAAAATTTCAATGGAACAGACTATGAGATGTGGAAGTTAAATATTGAGGATTTCCTTGAAGAGAAAGATTAGTGTTTGGTGATTTCACAATAAAGTAAACCAATTGCAATATCTAATGAAGATTGGGAAAATTTAGAGAGGAAGGCATGAGGAACCATTCAATTATGTCTTACATATTACATCCTTTTGAATATCACCACTAAAGACACCACATATAAGTTGTGAAAAATGATAGGTGATATATATCAAAAAAAATGTTTTTCTAACAAACTATATCACAAAAGATGCTTATATTCTTTAAAAATGATACATGGTGAATTTATTGCATATCATTTAAATATTTTTCATTTTTATCATATATGAGCTTACATCTTGTTGGATAATAGATTGGGAACCTTGAGATAATGTAGATTGATTTGCTCAAAAAGATGCCTCTATCCCAACAACTCTACATAATAACCCTCCTCTCCTTTAACTTCAAAAAAATACCTCTATCCCAACTATAGTGTGAGTTTCCAAACTAATTTAACCTCTTTAACTTGTCCTTACTCTCCTTGTCTTTCTTACACCATTCAACCATCCTTTCTGCTGATACCTAAAAGTTGTGTACATATCCATCCCTGGTAGGAGGTCCCAAGTTAATCCTGTCAATGTTGAAGTTACTCACAGTTGCCTGAGTAACCTCTTTCTAGGTAGTGGGATGTGCAACTTCCAGACACAGATTCCCTGAACTACCATCATCTATTAACCTAGCTCAGTATTTTTCAACTTCTTGGGCTTGGAATTCCTTTGAAGCAATTAATCCACCATATCTTTCCTCAGAAGATCTAGATGCATTGTCTTCCTTTTCTTTGACAAAGTATCTTCTAGCCAAATAGGGGTAATAGGAACATTGAACTCCTTGGAATTGGAAGCATCAAATAATGTTATCTTCATTGGAGGAGTATTTGTTTGTATGTATTGTGATGAAGGCATAGAAGACCTCTATTTTATAGGTTCATTTACCTCTCTAGTAGGTGATGATCGATGGGATGAAGAGGAGGTACTAATTTCAATGTTTCCTAAATCACTTTCGTCTCCTTGAGCCTCTTTATCCTTATCTAGATGTAATAGATCAAGGAGATCTTCTCCACAAGTCTGCTAAAACACATTCCTATCAAGAGGTTCCTCATCACTATCACCCTGAGCTCTTAACTGTATTGCACGTGAAACTGATCTAGATGTCCCTTCAATCACAAAAGGTTGATCATTGTTTTCTATTGGTTGAGTATTCTACAACATGGTTTGGGTGTGGGATTATTATATTTTCTTTTTAATGAACCGCTCCTAAGTCCTTTCCAAAACATCTGTGGTTTTTGCTTCAATTATTTCTACTTCCTTATTACTCCAATCCATAGCACGGATGGGCCAGTTTTCTATCAATTCTTTAAAGATTGGATCTACTAGATTAGATTCATCATCCTCAATTCCTTATATATCCTAGGCCAAGCTATAAGTGACTATTTTTCTTACTAACAGTCAAACCATTTCCATCTCCTTACCTCAAATTCATCAAAAAATTCAACCCAATAATCCTCTAAGGTCGGCAGATGGAAGAATCTAGGTCCTAGTTTCAAATTATTTTTCATATAATCGTTGAGATCAAAAGGAAAACACTCATCATAAGTATTCAAATTATACCTAGACATAGATTCACAAGTAAAGGGACCAAAGCCAACTGGAAACTGCACAGTTAATCTCCTTCACTCTTGACACCTTTTATTAACATGGGCTAGTTGTCTACAAGCCTCGATCATTACGAAGTTATCCTCGTGGTGCCTTGGGAGTTTTATAGGGAAACTAGTAAAACCACCAACTCTTATATAAGAGAACCTTTGAAACTGAATAAAATGAATGCCATAGAATTTAACAAATTGCATGGCTTCTGGTGAAAGAAGCATCTCAATTATTCCTTGTAACTGCCTGGTCATCCTCATGGTAAAGGTAAATTACATATCCTTATTTGGTGAAGGAAAATCTTGTTCAGTTTTAACTTATCATGGTACTCAAAAATTAGCACCTGGTCTGGGGATGGTCACTTGGCCTCAAGCTTAGCCATAGTCTAGTATTTGCAATGGTATAAAATAAACAAGAAGACATGTGGAATTCTTTATTAATAGTGAAGAAAACAAGAAAATTGTGTATCCTATAATTGATGAGCTTCACCCAATCTAAAAACTAGTTTCCATCGAGCATAATCTGGATGAAAAAGTACATCCACTCTTGGAAATAATAAGTATCTTCATTTCCCTAAACTCTATGCAACAACATAACTATATCGGATATCTCATCTACAAAATGATTCCTATGCATATTTTGAAGCAATTAAGAATTACCCCACCTAGGCTTCACCAATCAATTCTTCACCATTATATTATGATAATACCCTTTTTTTAGTGACAACTCAACCTAAGTGTTGGTGAAATCTAGGGTCGAGTAAGCCCCTCTTTCTAAAATCCTCAAGAATGAGGCAAAGGTGGTTCTTAGAATTTTAACCACCAACCTATTGTCTTTTGTTCTGATTTCCTGAGCTTGAGAATCATACTTCCTAATGCATTCAAGAATTAACTTTGGGAATTGGATCGCTACAGGGAATGTAATTGCTTCCACCAATCTTCTATTGACTACCTTTCATGTGATAGGTGGTGGATTGGGAGCATTGATGTTTTCCCTAAATTCATTCATATTCACCTAGCTAAGCTTGTTGTCTCCTATCTTTGGCATGTCGTAAGTTAACCATGAGATATACTCATAACTCTAACACTTAATTCTTGTAATGAATAAAATCCTAGGGTTCGAATGAACTTTCACCAGAAAAATTGTAATGCAAGGAAAACTAAGCTTTGAAATTACAAATTTTTGAAAGGAAAAGACAATGATGTAAATACCTCAGAACAACCTTGAATTCTGAGGATGAAAATCTATATTAGTGAGCTCTTCCTCATGACATCTCCCAGTGTTAATATCACAACCAAGAATTTTTGTTTCCTACATAGATTTCCTTGTAATTCCCTACGGGAAATGTGCAATTAGATAGGAAATAAATGACATCCTCTTGTCATGTAAGCACGTGTCAACTTTCATATCAACACTTCATTGCAACCGTTTTTCAAAAAATTGAAAATGAATGGCTAAAGAGCAAAGAAACGAGTAGTTCATATAACTTTTTAAATCACCATTGAGTTCATCCTTCATTTTAAAACACTGCCCACCTTTCAATAAGCACTAATGAGTTAATCATTCTTTCTTTGAGGTGGCATATGGGGGAGTTTGATGAACTTAACAAAATACCACCAACACTGACTTAACTAAAAAAATAGATCGGAGCGGGAATTACAAAAGTTCACATAACTTGAAAAAACACTACTACATGTTAAAAACCATATAAGGGAAAGAGCCTTGTGGCAGGAAAAGAATAAGTTATAAAAATATTAGTAAACACCATCGGAGTTATACTATTCAGTGAAAACACCGCAGACTCACAACTTAGCTAAAATTGGTCATAAACAAACTTTCCAAGGATGACCAAAAACACGGTAACAATTGGCTCTTACTGGGGATGAGGACTGATAAGGATGAAGCAAAGAACCCAAAAGAACATGATTAGTGCTTTATCCAATGGGTAGTAGAGTCAAAATATTATTCAGATACAAAAATCTCAGACACCAAAAGGAGGCACAACCAAAACTGGAGAAAAAAACCTAGACTAACTATTTACAATGGAAAACCCTGAGGGGAAATTAGATCTAGTAGAGCTTGAGATCCTACCCATTATAAGGAATGGGCATAGAAGTATTGTCAAAATAAGCCAAACGAAAGGTATTGGGTCCACACTCCAGGGTGATTTTGAATGGACCAATCCAGAGAGTATCAAACTTTCTATGAGCACCCTTTGGCTCCCTGCATTTATCCCATAGTAACACTGCATCTTCGATCATATATTTTCTCGGTTTTTCCTTCTTATCAAAAATATTCTTGCCCTTGTCTTGATGTATAGTTATCTTATCCACGATTTCATCATGTTGTTCTTCAATCTTAGCTAAGTATAGGATCATTTTTTCTAAGGCATCATGGAACTCCTGATCCTCGATTGCAATGTGTAAATTGCACACTAATAGTTCCAATGGGAGTGGCAATATACTTCCCACCCTGTACACCAACTCAAAGCGAGTCATTCCAATTGATTTATTTGGAGTCATTCTATCTGCCTATAATGCCTCATAGAATTTCTTATGCCAATATTTTTGGTTCTCATTCACCAATTTCTTAATGATGTTGACAAAAATGTTATTGTTGGATTCACCCTGACTGTTTCCTTTAGGATAATAATTAGCTGAATGTGATAAGGAGATTCCATAGTCATAATAGAAAAGTGTTATTTCACTGGAGGAAAAACTTGTTGCATTATCAGTGACTAGCTTATAAGGTACCTCAAACCTGACAAGGATGTTCTCCTTCATGAAGTCACAGACCACTTCTAAAGTGGTTCTCTTCACAGGAATTGCCTCAACCCATTTAGTAAAGTAATATTTTATTGTGAGGATATGAGTGTGACCTCCACTTGATTGAGGAATAATGAGCCCTATGAAATCAACACCCCATTGTTGGAAGGGTCTGGTGGCACCTTCGAATTTCATAAATTTGAAGTGCCCATATTGAAAAATTTTCCTCTACACTCTCAGAAGTGCACCTAAAAAAATTTCCCAAGTGACCTACTTTGGAAGGTCATAATTCGAAGTTGGATGATTTTCATGACAAAAGGATTGTTGCTCTCCATTATCCCTACATTCATGTGCTCCCTAGTCTAGTTTCAGAGCCTCATGATTTTATTTTCTATTTTTTTGAGATCAAAAGCAATTGCAGTTTGTTCTAATCTTGCATCTGCATTTCTGACATTTTTAAAGGTGGTCCACTTTGACCCCTAATATCTCGCAAAGAACGATGATTGAAGAAAATATATTTTGCACACATACTCAATGTATCTAAATGAGCTTTTTTTTCTAGTGGCAGCCCCCTAGAAGTTGATTTGATGTTTTTTCAAAGTGGTGACTTTGAGAACCCTGATTGGTTTTGAACAAGCATAGTTGTAGAAAAGTCCAACTAAGCAACTTTGACATTGAATATCTTTCACCTCATGATCTATTTTGTTGATATTTATTTTGAACTATATTCTTTGGTCAAATTTCTACATGCCTGCTCAGTTTCAGGCTCCCAAGATAAGTTTGGATGCATTATTTAATCATTTTCTGATTGCGACAAGGCTAAAAATGGTGTTTTGAAAAGTGTCAAATTTTGAAATTCTAATGACAACCCATTTCTTGCTTTAGTCTAAAAAATCTATAGATCCATTTTGATCAAGAACAAAATTCATTTGATGCCTCATTTTAATGCATTTTGGGTGTGGTAAACACATCCTAGGGGCCAGTTTACAAAGGAGGTACTTGAATTTTAAGGGATGGGAAAAATTAGAGGAAATAGGTTTTCTCTAAATAATTTATTATGATCACATGCAAAAATTTATGGCTCCAAGTGTCCTGGTTTGCACGCAATGAATTTTCTCCAAATGGGTCACAAGCGTAATTAGAAGTTACAATTTTTTCTAAAGTTCAAATGTTAATATTTAATATATTTTAAATATTTTAAATATTGTGAAAATTTAAAGGGGAATTTGGGGTAAACATAAAATGCATTTAAAATGTTTTGGAGGACAAGCAAGACGACTTTCATGGTTGCACGGAAAAACTCATCGCCAGTCACCTAAAAGCTTTGTCTTTCCCTATTGATTTTAGTGATGCAATGTTTCCAGTGATGAATGTTTGATTTGACAGATACATTTAATGTTTACATTTTATTGGTAGAGTTTCCAAGGCACCAAAAAACTCTCATCACCCATTGTGGGAAGGCCTCTCCATTCCAATCAACAACCTGCGATGAGCGATGGACTTGCTTTACATCACCCATCGCCAGTTGTGTTTCCATCCTCCCATTCTTACCAGCGAAGCCCGATGGTAAATTTTGTATTCCCCTCATCACCCATCGCTGGTCTCCATTGTCTCTCTTCCCAGTAATGTGCGGTGAGAGATGGATTGCAAGGAGAACCCTAGTGGGTCCCATGAAGGAATTAAGGGCATGGAAAAGATTTGTATAAGTGCGACAAAATATTTAAACATTAAAACTGGGTGGCAAAATTCTTTGTTTTCCCAAGAGAAGATTTCAAAGGCCAAAGCATTAAAATTATAATGCTGAATGTTGCCCGATAATTATGGGGTTTTCATTTTTAACAGGAAAATGTGAAAGAGGTAAACATTTTAAAATGTGAAATGAAAGGTGAAAATCAAAGATACACGGGAAAATGTTTTCTTATAAGCCCACATAATTTTTTTTTTAAAAACTTTTATTATTTAAAAGCAATGATTTTAAATATAAAGGGAATTTGAAGGGGGTTGCAAAGTAAAATGGCACAGTGGAAAGTAAAATTAAAAGGCTCCAATTATAGATTAGAGATTATTCTTTGTTGTTGGGCATTTAAAGTAAAGAAAATATGATGGGCACTTAAAAATATTATAAAGGGCTCCCTTTTATAAAATTATGATATTATTTGTTGGAAAGTGAAAATACAACAAAAAGGAGGAATATTTTATTTGGTGAATGTGACTTTTTACAACAAAATAGGAGCAAAGTAAAAAGAGACTTCCACGGGAGAGTATTTTTCAAGAGCAGAGGTAAAAAAAATTACAGGTGAAACTGAGCAATTGCCGCTTGGGTAAAGTGAAAGTGAAGATTTTTCACAGTTGGGGGAAATTTTATGTTGAGGAATCATATGGTAAAATGGGAAAAATATAGAGGCAGTGGCTTGCTATGAAGTGAGAAGAGAGAGGCTTTTCAATTTTTGTTGCTAATGGAGGGAGAACGAAGCTTCCAAGTGTCTTCTACAAATTAATTCTAGGGCTTCTATTGTTTCTTCTTTCTCCTTTATCTTCTAATTCTCTTCTCATTGTTGGGGGTTCCATTTTTCTAAAAATTCTGCAAGGCAGGAAGAAGCTTAGTAAAAATTGTAAAGCTAGGGTGAAGTATGACTGTTAGTCACTAATTTGAAGTTCTTTGTGTTCTGAATTGGGTTTCATGAATATATTTTATTTTGTGGTTGTCTCTATGGTTGAGATGTAATACTCTTTTGAATTCAATAATCAAAGATTATCTAGTTTTTTTCATGCACATTTGTTGCATTTGAGATATACATTTGTTATTTTCTTCTATTCATTGAATAATGTAATTGCTTTAATGAATTTCAATTGCATTTGTTATTTCCTATTGTTCAAGGGATAGTGTAATTACTTTAACAAATGTAACAGGAGTGTTGTATTTCCAGATGGATTTGTGAGAATGGTTATCTAATAAAGCTTCAGTGGTCTTGTTATCATAATGTGGTAACATTTGCAAAGATCTTCAAAACATGTTTAACACTATACAATGAAGTGTTGGTTATATGATTACATAGCCCTTATCTTGGCACTGGTCAATCTCTATACATCTTTTGTTTTCAATTTGGTCCCAAATCTCAAAATCAATTTAAACTTTCCAATTCTATTTTTTGAGTATTTGTATCTTCCATGTTCTCCATGTTGATTAATGAAATTCACCCAATGTCTCAGCCAATGGTGAGTGATATTTTATGTTCCTTATCAGGGTATGTGCAGGGTCATCATGGAAAAAATAGGCCCTTAAGTGGCAAAAAATTTAGAAAAATCAGAGTTAGGCAACTTGACGTAAAAGTTTGAATAAGTTATCTATATTATTTCAAAACTATGTAAGAATAGAATCTATAGCAAATTGAATGTAGTTTCTAAACTACTAGGTTTATTTATTTATTTTAAATCTATTTGGTGAAAATTTGAAATTTCAATGTGGTAGTACTTAAATTTTAGGGAAAAAATAAGAAGTAGGTATCTGTCTGACCACCATTATAACCACAATAAAATGATAATATTTTTTTATAAGATTTTAGTTATAAGTAGAGGACTCATGTCCCGATGTGATGCATATTTTTTTGTAATTTTTTTTCAAGTGAATAATTAATTATGAATTTTTTATTAAAACTTTCAAAAAATATAAAAAATCATGTCTTACCACATTAACTTGGTCAAAAATTCATGAAATTCTTTTTTTTTTAATCCTATAATATGCGAAGCATATAATGTGACCCATGTTTCGAATTCAAAAAATGTGATATTGTTTGAAAGATATAGATGTTTTTCAATAAGGACTTTAGTCATAATTCAAATGGGTATGTGCAGGATCATCATGGAAAAAACAAGCCCTTAAGTGGCGAAAAATTCAAAAAAATCAGAGTTAGGCAACCTGACGTAAAAAATTGAATAAGTTATCTATAGTATTTCAAAAATATGTAAGAATAGAATCTGTAGAAAATTGAATGTAGTTTCTAAACTACTAGGTTTTTTTTTAAATCTATTTGGTGAAAATTTGAAATTTCAATGTAGTAGTACTTAAATTTGGGAAAAAAATAAGATGTAGGTGTATGTCTAACCACCCTAACCATAATAAAATGATAATATTTTTTTATAATATTTTATATATAAGTAGAGGACTCATGTTTCGATGTGATGCATATTTTTTTGTAATTTTTTTCCAAGTAAATAATTAATTATGAAGTTTTTATTACAACTTTTAATAAATATAAAAAATCGTATGTCTGACCACCTTAACTTGGTCAAAACTTCATGAAATTCATTTTTTTATTTTTTTTATCTTATAGTATGTGAAGCATAGAATGTGGCACATGTTTTGGATTTAAAAAATGTGATACTATTTGAAAGCTATAGAGGTTTTTCAATGAGCCTATCAATCAGTACTTTAGTCGTAATTCAAATAGAAAATGAATAATATTTATTTATTAAATTCAAAGTAAAAAATAATTTATATTGGTGGAAAGTTGAGGATATCCTTTAAAAACCCTTTTCATTTCATCAATTTTGGGTAAAAAAAAGGTCATCAACCACATACCTATTATATCGCCACTTTTTGGCCCATCATGATCTTGCACATATCCAATTAGAAAATGAATAATAATAATTTATTAAATTCAAATTAAAGCATAATTTATATTGGTGGAAAGCTGAGAATCTCCTTTAAAAACCCTTTTCGTTTCATCAATTGTGGGTAAAAAAAAGTCATTAGCCATATACCCTACACTACGCATCATATCACCACTTTTTGGCCCATCATGATACTGCACATACCCATCATATTCTTGTGAGAGCATCATCTATTAAGCAATATCCTATTTAGTGTGTGTTTGAATCTTTAGATGTTGCTAAAGGGTCACCCCTTAGGTCCTATAGAGCCTGAAGTGCAGGGGAGATGTGTTTCAATCTCATTTCCTGTCAGTTGGCCAAATCCTACATTAGGTATGAGCGTGAAGTGTGGCTTACTTCTAGGATTTAGTGGACCTATTGATTTGGAGAACCAATAGGGTCCACCAATCATAATAAACCTAAGTCAAGAAGAGTTGCCAACTAGGGTCTATCTATGAATGATTACATTTTTCACATCTTGCTACCCATTTATAAGCATCTTTGAACATACCTGGCCAATAATAACCATGCCTCAAAATATTTTAAGGCAGTTGCAGTTGAAGAAAAATGTCCTCCACAAGCCTCATTATGAAAAATTTCTAGTGACCTTTCTTGTTGGCTTTTATCCACATATTTTAGGAATGGGCCATCCAGTACTCTTTTGTTCAAAGTGTCTTCCTAGATGACATACTTGGCTTCCTTCAACTTTAGATTCCTCTTCTACTTCCCCAAAAGGTGCTTTGGGAATTCTTCGTAAGTGAGGTAATAAGCTATATCTGAGAACCATTCATCTTAGGGGCTAATAGTTCAAACTAGAGGAAAATATTTCTCATCTTCTTATTAAATATGATCTTTCGCCATCATTTTATAGAGTCCTCTACCTCAGACTAATTTTGTAGGCTTGAGATCCAAGTCATATTCTTCCAACTTGGCAATCCATCCTCCTCTTTTGTTGCAACCAATATCTTGCTAAGTGAGATTTCTTTTGAGAGTAGGATCTAGCACATATACAATGGAATGCAAGTGTTATATTTAGAAACAAAATTGTTTGACTACTTTAACTATTGTAAAATCATTCTTTTCTATTTGAGAGTAATTAAGCTCATGCTTTGTCAACAGAATGCTCATGAAGGCTATGGGTGCTTGTATATTTTTCTCATCCACTTGGAATAAGATAACAAACATAGTGTGCTCTGAAGCATAACAATAAATGATGACATCCTTCTAAAAATTAGGATACACTAGAACAGGGGCTTAAGTATTAGCTTTCTTGATGTCATTCAAGAATTTTTTTCCAGCCTCATTCCACTTGAAAACCTATTTTTCCTTCTTCATTTCCACTATATGTTTAGTAATTTCTGAGAAATTTGAAACAAATTTCCTTAGGAAGTTAACCTGGCCAAATAAATATTGTACACCCATTTTGCTAGAGGGATGGGTTAACTATAGGATATATTTAACTCGTTGTAGGTATCTTTAACTCACATTAGGTCTATCCTAATCCCTTCTTTGGACACTTTGGGACCTAACAGTTTACCCTCAATAACTCTAAATAGTGAATTTTTAGGATTAAGAGAGATACCATGCTCTTTGCACCTTTGTAATACTTCCTCCAAATCCCTCAGATGATTCGCCCTCCTCTTGGAGAAAATAGTTAAGTCCATAGCCCTTTGAAATGTTGCTCCAACACTAATAAATCTGAAGGGCATCCTATTGTAGGAAAGGGTTCCCCAAGGTGTGGCGAATGTTGTTTTAAGTTGGTCTTCTCCTACCACACTAATTTAATTGTAGCCGAAGAAGCCATCCAACAAGGACATCATCTCTAAGCCAACAATTATCTAGAGAATATGATCCATATTTGGAATTTGGATGATTTTCCTTCAGAGATGCCTGGTTAAGGTTCCTAAAATCCACACATATTTGTATTTCACTATTCTTCATTTGGACTGGAACAATGTTTGCTACACTAGTAGAATGATGAATTGGGTAAATTATTATAGCTTTAATTATCTTGTCAATCTTCCAGAAATCGCATCAGTGACCTCAGGGTTGTAGTTGCTTTGTTTTTTTTCTAAAAGTAGCTACACCTCCTTTCAATGGAATGTGATGTTGATACTTTCCACTAATAAAGTTCACCATTTGCAAGATTGACCTTCACCCAAGAACGAGAGAAGCACACACATGTTATTTTACCAGAAGGAGGAAAAAATATGAGATTTGATTTACATATTGTACAAGGTGTCTTAAAAAGGCATAAAAAGTAGGTGACGAGTATGCGACCACCTAATATGGGAATAAAAAATAATTACCCTATTAATTGTAAACTATTTCCTAAGTTAAAACTTAAGCCTAAGTAAATATGATTTACTCTAAAACACCCCCTTAAGTACAACTTAGGGAGAATGAAGATGCAATATGGGTCCCAGCTACACAACCATGTTAGGTACCCATTTATAACTACAATGCAAAACATAAATCTCTCACAACCAAAGAAAAGAAGAAAAACCATATGGGGAAAAACCCCTCTCCAAAAGAGAGAAAAGAAAACAAAAAAAATGATGCATGGATGGAGGACTCAGGCACACCCCCCAAGTACTAAATACATTGAATATATATATAATCAATAAACCCCCCTAGAAGAGGGAAAGAGAGAGACTATATAGCCCCCCCACAATGTGTAATCACTTGCAAAAATGGTAAGTGCATGAAGAAAAAACATGATCCAATGTCAATAAATGACTTGTCTCCCTTTCGAAAGAAACAAAACCAAATACAAATGCAGGTATTCTTCCCCCTCTAGAAGCATGAAAGATGATGCCTCTGAAATATGCTCATGTGTCACCAAGAGCTTGGAAGATGATGCCACGAACCAATTAGGAACATGCCCAATCAAAACAGAAGGTGACAAACAAGGTACCACTAGAAATTGATCATGAACACTCTCCAGAGACTGAAATGGGCTGATAACAGTTGTACCGCAACTATCATCAAATAGGAAGGATATACCCTCAAATGTGTCTTCCAAATCTGAAATATAATATTCTACGAACAAGCAACCAATGTCCAAAAAATATGAATCCCAATCAGGAAGACAATGAGATACTGGTAGTGATGAATCACTAGATGTGTGCATTGAATCATCAACACAAAATGAATGAACCTACAGAACAAGAATGATAGGAGTCTCAATCAATGACTTCATAATGAATCGCTGAAGGAAAAGGTACATCAACTGTCTCTGATGGAGAAGAAGCAGCATCCAAAGAACCCTCATCATCCTCATCTGAAGATTCAAAATATTCCAACATTTCAAACTCCTACATAGTAGCATGATCATAGGGTATCCTATCTAAAAAATGAAGAGGCACAAGACAATATGAAACAAGATCATCTGGGAATGGCTGAGTATCAAAATCTCTAGGTATTTCCCAAATTTTAATCCAAAGAGTATATGGACACTCAAAATGATCAATAGCATCTAAAGTGGCATCATCAATATGCATTGTAATAACTCCTAGGACTTGATACCTTTTGCAATTCCATGAAAATCTCTTACTATAAGTACAAAGAAGGGGAACCAAATTATATAGATATGGTAAAAGATGAAGCCATCAGAGATAATTTATGATACCATCTCTCCATTGTTCATAATTTCCCCTTTTCAACATAGTCACAGCAGGATCCAATGAAAACTTCATAATCAACTATGATAAAACTCCAAAAATACAAAGAGAGTAACCTTTAACAACAAATAGAAACTCCCAAATATGATGTATGCTGCTAATGAAGCGTTCCCAAAATCCAAAATGCAAAAAAAGGCTTAGAATTTGAAAAATATAAACACCTTATTGGTACTCACCCCAAAATCACCAAGCCAGATCTCTCGCCAAGCATAAAAGAAATATAACCTCCTATGAGACTTGCTCACAACAATAGAAGGCACTACAATGCTATATGAAGAGCAAAAAATGATCCACCGCTGCTAATGTGGGATAATGTTTCCCTCAAAACAACTTCAAGAGAACCTCAGACCAGCACACTTTCGTGCACAACATGAAACCCTAAATTAATGTTTAGGGGAAACTTTATTAAATATAAAGTTTCAAAATAAAAATATTCTCTAGTGAAGAAGCCAGCCTCCAAACAACAAATAGAGAGCCTTATAAAATGCCTGAATGCATGAAATCTATGGAAATTCCAATGCAGCAAGATTAAATGTATGATCCACAAAACTCCAGAACACTCATCAAAATCGTGGCCAACTTGAATCTGTGAAATCACAGCCTTCTTCTAGGAATAAATCGACCTCTTTTACATAGAAAATAAAAAGCCTCAACTAACAATGAATTCCAATTGAATTCCACTCTTCAATAGAGGATTAGGTCTCCACTCAAGCAAGAAACGAGCCTTCATGAAGGAACGTGACCCTTCAAGGAAAATTCACAGCCATTGATGAACAGAAAAAGGACATCTTCAATTTCTACGACGCTACTCAATGGGAATTCGCCTGCAATCCATGAAAAATGGGATGCATTTATTCACCAAAAAGTTCCTGCAATACTCATTTGAGGCCTCTAATTTCTACTCCAAGGCTGCTTATACATGTGCAGGCTAATGCCAATGTCAAGAATCATTGAAGATCACACCAAAAATTATCATTGATGGCCAAAAATGTTTCCTGCTTCACCAAAAACAGCCTTGCAAATTTATGCACGCCAAACTAGGCGATTTGAAAAATATATTTTCTAGATTTCTTTGCAAATTTTGGTGCCCCGAAACTAGGTGATTTTATTCCTTTCAATGGAAAATATCGCTACTTCACTTCCTCAAAAGAATCACAGCTAGGATATGAAATTTGGGTTTTGAAAAAAATGGGCCTCACCAAACAAACGTAGCCCTCCGTGCTTTTCCAAGATGATAGAAGCACAAAGGAAAATATGATTCACCATATGCTCCTCAAAATGCCCCAATAGGAAACAAAAATCTCATAGGTCCAATAGGAAAAAACATGCTTGCCAAAGATGCCTCCAGTTCAGAAAAATGATGCCTTCTAATGGCAAAAAATTCTGCATCAATTGAAGGATGTGGCCTCTAGAACACCAAAACTTCAGGCTTCTAAACAAAGAAAATGTCCTCTAATGAAAATTTCTACAAATTTGCATGCCTTAGAAACAAAATTTGATGCCTAGTCTCAAAACATTGCCAACAATGGAGCAATAAAAAATAATCAGAAATAAATAAGGAAATTTTGAAATTTAAAAGTTTCAAATGCCAAAACAAATCGATCTCAAAACTCTCTCTAGAGAAAAATCTCATTGGAAGGGTTGCAAAATGGTTTTCTCTGATACCATGAAGGTGGAGCCCAAGACCACCATTTGCAGGATAAACCTTCACCCAAGAACGAGAGAAGCACACACAGGCTATTTCACCAGAAGGAGGAAAAAATATGAGATATGATTTACATATTGTACAAGGTGCCTTAAAAAGGCATAAAAATTAGGTGACGAGTATGCAACCACCTAATACAAGAATAAAAAACTAATTACCCTATTAAATGTAAACTATTGCCTAAGTTAAAACTTAAGCCTAAGTAAATATGATTTACTCTAACAATCAACATAGCACCAGGCGAAAACTTCTTTGTACTTAATGAGTAAGGCTATCAATTTTTCCCTCTCCTCTGGAGAACAACATTTTCCAATGTAAACTAGCTTAGGGGAGTCATGATATCTAGTTTTTATTACTTCAAACTCCCCATAACTATCTATAGATTCACTCATTTTTGTGTTTAATAGATCGATCATGACAGTCGAATAGGTCCTCCAAAGAGACCAAACCCTTAGGAATTTTATTACCTTTCAACTGAATGACTCCATACTTTAGGGACCACTAACATCATCAAGGCATAACTCTTTACACTCATTGGTGCTCCCTTCGAAGAAGGTTTTGCCAAAGATCTCAACATTCTCAAGGAAAGCCTGAATTTTCTTATCATTCTCAAATACTTGCCAATGGTTAACATTATTAGGGATACAACCATGGTCAGTAAATCAAATCAACCCTATAGGACTTGTTCTTGAAATTTGGATGTGGGAGTAATCGGGAAGCAGAAACTATTAATGAATCATCTCTAGAATTTAGTTCTTTGGGGACCGCTTCTATCAAAAAAGGCACTAAAACACTCAATAGAATCCCATACCTTCTTCCTGTAGTGTCTTAGTCTTTCATTTTTCATAATAAAAAATTTCCGCACATGTTTGATAACCAGTTTTGCATCTCCTAAAACTCTCAGCATCTTAATTCCCATACTTCTCACCTCATCCATCCCCAATAAAAGGGCCTCGTATTCTATCATATTCTTAGTGTTGGATGTAATGTCCCGCCATGCAACCCCAAAGGAAACTAACATATTTAACATTTATGGCACAATTTTTTTTCTAAATAACTAACATGCAATAAAATACATCACATACAATGCAACTTTACATGTATAACATATGAAAAAATCCCTTGGGATTACACGACTACATTAATTATTGTATCAACATCTTTATATTACATGAAAGATAGAAGTATACCAATAACCATAAATAATAACATGAACAGGGACAATACATTAATAACATGAAGATACATTGCACAAGGTTTACATCAATACAACGTTGCTTCCCAACATGTATGGAAATAGTACAATAACATGGAATAATACATCTGAAATGTATGAATATAAAGTTACAAGCTGGATCCAACTCTGGTACATCCTTGGAGTCATTGCACGAGGAACAACTCTGCACTTCTTGAACTTCGGATGGGGACCCAATGGGGTGCTTAGCACGTTCCACCCAACCTCGTGGACTCGAAAGTCCACCCCCCATGCTAAAATTTGACAAGAAAGATCCTCAACCAAAAAGTCAAGCAAGCCAGGTAAACAAGACTCCACAACAAAGGTAATGACAACACAAGATAACATTCTATAATATTGCCAATGCACAACCACATTAAAATTAAGAAAGGTCCATCAGAACCAAATGCTAACTTTATAAAAAAAAACTAAATAACCATAAGAGTTGCCAACAATAACAGGTTCCAAAGCTTTCAAAAGAGATCACAATATCAACCAATAATAAATATCAAAGGTACCTTTCATTAACATCAATAAAATTGCCACAACAACATAGGTACAACCGCTTCCAGATGTACCAAAACGTGAAGGGGAACCAACACGAAAGCATGAGTGCCTAAGGGTGAAGTGTCATCGCATAGGTGTTATGGGTTACCCTGGCATAACCTTCCTAGGCTACCGGATCACCCTGGCCACCTCTATCGGCTGTCAGACCCCCATGCCGCTATGAAAGATCAACATACCTTGCAAAATTACTATGCAAAGGCAAGGTAGTTGACCTTTCCATTCCAAGCCTTCCCACTCATCCTAAGCCTAAACGAGCACTTGGGCCCATGAGTTAGGCTACATTATCTAAATTAGTGTGAAATACTAGACCCAACCCCCCTAGTTAATTAATTATGTTATCACTTGATTAAACTCACAATGGGTTATCCTGGACTAGCCACTTTGGGCATCGGCCCCCATTGAGAGCCACTCCCCCTTACTAGCAACAAAATCACAAAATCACAAACAGGCAAGCCAACTTGCACAAGAAACCAAATCCAACAAAATAGTTGCACCAGGTGAGGCATGTACCATCTTACGCTAGAACTACAGAGTAATGAAAACTATAATCAAGTGCAAGGCTTAAGCCACAAAACCTCAACCATCATCAAAGTCACAAAATCATAAAACTCCAATAAATGCATCAAGTTTGGTATGAGTTACCCAAGGCGTAACCTCCTAGGTCATCGGCCCCCACACCCAAACTTGCAAGAAAAAACCATATCCCCTCAACCTCTAGAAGCCAAAAGGGCCTAACTACCCAAAACTCACGACAAGGGTAAGTCAAAGTAATACAAGTATCCAAATAAACGTCAACATGAATTCAACAAATAATATTACCTAAGATGTTTGGTAATAAAACCCTGGTCTGCTAAAGCTAAACCTAAGTCCTTACCCAACTGCTCTCCCCCCTTAAAGAATCATGTTCTTAAGGGCTCCCCTGCCAACAAGTTGGTTTCCTATTCTACGGATTCCATAGAAGACAAAGCTGAGAACCCTGAAGCTAGTAGAAATTTTGTGCCCTCCCCTCCCGCCTCTTTTAGATTTGAAGGTACCAAATTTTCTAGCTCCCCCAACCCGGGTGATGTAAAGCTTATATTAGACTAGGTTCAATTGGGTGACATGCTGGCCTCTGCTAGAAACAACATCAGTGACATATTCAAGGTCTTAAAGTGGGACTATCAAGAAATTAATGAGCTCAATCAAAGAAACAGGGATTTGTACAGTAAGTCGGAGGAGCTGGAGCTGAAGTTGGCTGCCCTCAGCAACGAAGAAGGGAAATTGAATAAGAGCAGTATTGGAAAGAAAGGAGGTTATATTGAGGATAAATACAATTCTATGGAAGAGGAAATGGTTAAAATCAAAAATAGTTTGAAAACAGTCGTGGAACAAAATCATAAAATGGCTAGGCACAATGCCATTATTATCAATGTTATGTCTGAAAAGCTGGAAAAAACACAATAGGGTTTGCTAGTCATTGATTTGGAAGAGAACAAGGAAAGCAAGAATGAGTACCAAGGTATTTCTAAAAGGACTCAGGCCAATCTTAAAAGGAAAGCGCCTCCCACAATATAGATGGTTCAAATCTTAAAGAGGGGAGTTCAGGACATGAACGAGCTAGAAGTTGAGACTGCTGATCTTTTAAAAACTCAAATTTAGCTGCTGTTAGTTTTCTGTCTGGTTTTTTGGTTTTGTGGCCTTTGTTGGCCTTTCTGTTGGTTGTGGGTGTTCACTACTGTTATTTTTATAGCCTTTCTGATTGTGATGTCTCTTTTGACTCTTTCTTTATTTTGTAAACTTTGTGGTTTCGGGTCCCTGTAAAACCCATTTTTTCCTCTTTCAAAAACAAATAATATCACCTCAAAACCCAATCAACTCAAAGGATGCTACATTGGAATGGAATCATAAAAGGAAATCAACCTTTAATTCACAACACAATCAAAACGGTCAATCTCAAGAAGGTTTAACTCATCACCACAATTTATCATTTCACTCAACAAGAAAACATTTAAAATAATCAAGGAAAAAAATAGAAACATTTTTACCTAAAGTCACATAACACCCTAATTTTAAGAACTATAGTAATGATATTTATACTAACTAATTCACGTTCCATGATTTATAAAAGTAATCTTAATTCCTTATTTAATCAATTTTATAACGAAACAAGGGCACGATAGCCTAAACAATTATAAAATTAACAAAAGAAATGGAATTCTATGTTAAGTGACTCAAAAGATTTTAGTATCATTGAAATTTGTCTAATTGTTTGAATGTGTCTCCTATCTACCTAACACAACTAAAACAAACTCATACCTATTTTAAATTCTCAACCTACTTGTCCAAATCTAATAATTCCAAAATACCAATTGCTTTTATACTTCACATTAGTACTTAAACACATCTTATAATAAACACGATCTCTTTTCTTAATCTATAACCTTGCATGCAATTAAGCTAATTCATCTAAAGGTAAAATATTAAAATCTTTAACAAAGCTAGCTAAACTTACTTAAAAACCACTCATATTATTATTGTCAAAAAGACTACCACACAAAACCAATAGAGAAAAAATCACTCCCTCTACAATTCAGTTTTTCCAATTCATTAACAAATATACTCACTAAAAAGTCTTTTTAAAATAATTACTGCATTTATGTATTCCTTTATCTTCGTCCACCAATAGAAGTTCCACACTTCAAATATTTTCCTTCAAAATATTGTGTATATATATATATATAACTAAAATATAGTTAATATCTTCCTTTAATCTTAATTAATTCGCTCACTTAATTAACAAATTCTCTTTAAAAGTAGTAACTTAAGTATTTAAGATTATAACAGAAAGACATATATTTAATTATTTATTTTAGTTCACTCACATAATTTCTAAATAATGTCAATGAAAGAATCTAATCCTCACATATTAATTACCCTAAAAATATTCTCTAAAAAAAGGAAATTAAAAGAAAATCATCTTAAAAGAATGGGAAATTATCTTACCCTCCTTCCCTTATTTAAAATCAAGATTTACTTCAGATTTGATTTATCTCCTAGTCTTTAGGCTTTAAAAAGAAGAAACTTACCTTTTATCAACTCAAAATAAGGAGGCATGGGGAGATATGTAAACTAAAAATAAGAAAAGCAGCCACTACCTTCAAAGAGATGTGAACCATTTCTATTATTTTAAAACAGATTCGTTATTTTGTGGAGGATATTGGTGATGCTAAATGAAACAATCAAAAACACGCCAAAATGACCTATTGACAAAGCTATAAACTGGCAAGCAAGGGTAGTAGGAAGGCGTAGAAAAAGGTGGCCATCCCAAGAAATATAATGAATGCCAAAATATGCAATTAGGGCGCGGGGGTAAATGAATCAGACAGCCTGCAATTTGGTAGAGATAAGCGTCCCTCATATCTATGTCTTTAAATAGATATGATTAAACCTATGCATGCGAAACCTTCCAACTTTTCTTTTGCTTTTATCTCTTTTTCGATTATCTTCACATAATAATTGATAATAAATTATCAATTATGATTAAATACATTACTTTTCTATATTTAATTAATTATCCTTAAACAAATAATAAATTACTTAAATTATTATCAAATACCATTAAAACAATGCTTTTTACAAAACAAAGTAATTTATTTATTTAAAATAATAGACTATTTACTTAATATTTCACAAAACTAATTTATTTAATTATCATCTTAATTTCCAAATTTCTTTAAACAATGTTAATTTAATTAATTGAGTAAACAATGCCATCAACATATTACATTTATTGCATAAACCAATTATACATTAATTAACGATAACACAAATAGACACTTACACAAGTATCCAGACAAGCCACAACGGAGGGGCACTACATCCTCCTCCCCTAGACTTTGACTTACTCCTGGAAGTCACAAGGTGAAGTGAAAAACATGCAATCATAAGTACAACAAAACTTAACAACTATATCAACAAGTAAACGTCATTAATTAGACAATAAAATTTAAACAACTCAAAAGAAAAGAAACGATACAAAAAATGAATATGTTGTTGCAAACAGACCACATTGTTAAACACCAGGATGGGGTGACAAACAAGGATGAGGAACTTTCTTGTCAACTCCAATTTTCCACGTTAGACCCATTGGGATTTATGGTGCTCACCCAGTCCTAATAGTGCAGGTGGAGTCAAGGCTTTGTACCTACAGTCCTACATAACTACAAACATTGTGTACAACATATATATATATATATATATATATCAAATCAACCTAGTGTAGAGGGAATCGACATCTCGTATACCTCTCATGGATGAGTGATACGACATCGTCCTTCTTACACTCTACCATCAGTGAAACATCATAAATGCTCATCAGTACAACTACTAATCATATGCCACCTTGTATTAAATCCACATGTTAAACGTAACCAATTAATTACCTTCTTCCTCAAAATTTGAAGCTGAATACCTAAGAATTACAAACTAAGGTGGAAGCATAACACATTAGTACTAGTTATTCAAGCTGATTCTCTACCTCAGAATGCTACACTTCCATAAAAACACACATAATTATCCACACAAGCACATATTTTCGTTACACCTCATCATTTACACCCAAGGAAATCCACTTTATTCACTATTCACCACCAAATTGCACAACAATTTATGCAAATGACCAAAAAAATTCCACCTTTACCGATTCAAGAAAACACCATTCATCACTACAAGACACAATATTGCAAATTTAGTGCATACACGACACATTCATACACACAACTTGCATCACTGGAAACACATCACACAATGACACAAAGGTCCATAATACTTCCCTGATAGACAGGATATCGGTGCATTGTGCACTACATCGAGGGTCCTATCATTTCCACCAGTTTCCTACACCATTGGACCAACACCACCTAATGAAAGAACTCAGGTTACACAGCAAGGACAAAAGAATATTGAAACTCTAAACTCAAGAGTCTAAACACAAATAGACACTTACACAAGTATCCAGATAGGCCACAACGCAGAAGTACACCATTGGAAAATTCAAGTTTATAAGAAAAAGGGAATTTTTCACTTGAAGGGGAAATAAGCACCACACCTGCTTCGACTGATCTAGAGTTAGAGAAAATCTTATCAAATTCCATCATCCAAAGTTTTGAATTTGAATCCAAACCAACCATATTGGCTTCCTTATCCTCATCCAAAAAAAGCATGTAGCCCCCAAATTCAGATTCTTCGAACAAAAGTTGTGCCTGAGGATCCCTTGATTTCAACTAATGTTATCTTAGCTTTAGGCTCAAGCTCCAAGTGCACTTCCTTACTCCCAATAGGTATGGTAGCATAGGACCAATCCAACTAGATTTCACCTCCTAGGTCCTGACAATAACTTCTGCTCAAGAGCATACCATCATTAGCGAGTATATCAACCACCAGAATTGTGAGCTTGAGTAATTTGTTTGGATGAGCTACAAGTGCAACTTGTGCATCTTTAATTTGCTTGATCAAGGGAACTTGCTTGGACTCCATGGAGTAGAATTTTCCAAACATCTTAGTTAAGTTCAATCCCCAAGCATGAACATTTTTTGCAAGCATAATGTTATCAGAAGCGCCAGAGTCAATGATACAATTATTCAACTTGAACCCATTTAAATGAACAATGATACATATAAAGGATTTGGTTTATCCTCAAAGGTGTATGATGAGGATGTTTTACTACTAGATGGTACATTAGCAGTTGAGACTTGAGAACTAATCATTTTCCCATCTAAGCCTTCATGGGACTCAGATTGTCTTGGCCTAACATACTTGATCAATCTATCTAAATCCTTAGGATTCATCTGTAAATATTTTTCTTGTGAAATTTGCACCTTATATTTTTTACATAATTCAACAATATCAAAAGCTCAAGTAGACTTTTCAAAAAGTAACACATTTGAGGGTTTAGAATAATCTTCTATAACTCTGTGTGACACATTTTCACTTTTTGAAATGGCACTAGCTCTAGTAAGGAAAACTTTTGGAGAGTTTAAAGTACCTTTTTTATTAGCATTTTGTTGACCTCTTGTGACAACGGCATCGCTGGGTTCATCCAAAGTGATGTAGACGTCTCCTCTATCATCATCAAGTTCAAATTTGAGATACCCATTTGCAAAGTCGCCATACTGATTGGAAGAATTACCTTCTTCAGTAACATCTTCAATGACTTCCTTTATAGTAGTTATTTTCATAAATCTATTCATCTCAAGACATTTTGATCCATCTTGATCAAATCTAAGGTGAAAAGTGTCCATGTTCTTCTTCTTGTCTCTAGGAGGAGCTTCTATTGCCAACCTCTATTGAGTTGGGGGAAGAGGAAGAGCCTTATTATCAAACTAGAAATTCACCTTCCTTGAGATGTCTTGGTAAGGTTGATTACTCTTAGGTAGCTATATTTTGAGAGCAATAATATCATTTTCCATCCTTTGAATCATAGGATTAGATGATGTAGCCACTCATGATTTATTTGTATGCATCTCTCTCTTCCATTTTCCAATTGTAATCAAGTCATCCTCTAGTTCGATATCAATTGTTTATGTAGCTTCTAAAATATTTACAAGTCACCTTTTAAGAAGTAAACCAATGTTTGGATGTTGTGTATTAATAAAGAAACATTTATGTATCTCCTCAGACAATCTTTTGCAGCATTGATTTGTCTTACCATCCTACTTAAATTTTTCATGAACTCTCTCATGGGCTTGCTCACTTATTTCTTCAACTGCGTAACTCACACTATTAAGGAAAGATCATCGTCAACACTTTTAAATATGCTTTTGAATTTACTTCTCATTGTGTTCCAATTATCAAAGAACCATGTGGTAATTGGTTAAACCATTTTTCCACAACATCCACAAGGATTTTTTAAATATCCTAACTGCTACATCTTCCTCTTGGACTCCAACCACACCTCAAGATATAAAAAAAGTTTCAATATGCTCTTCAGGTGAAATCTTCCCATCACCCTTGAACTTGGGTAAATTTTTGTGGGATCCTTTTGGTAGATCATGTAGATTATTCCCAAGTATAAAAGGACCAATAGAAGCTCCCAAAGGGATAGGTAGTTCTACTCTAGCCCCAACCATTCTTCAAGAAGGGATAATGTAAGAAAAACTACTTCTTTTTAAAGATTCAAAAATTGAATCTGAAACACCCCTACTTCTTTCTCCCCTAATAAATCTTCGGGAATCTAGGATGGGGTTAAAGTGTTCAATAAGTATAACATGGATAAGGAAACTCAAATATTATCTTAACTCATTTGATCCCTAATAGAGTCACCAAAAATATTTTGGCTAACAAATTGGGCACCTTGAGATAATGTAGATTTATTACTCAGTGAACCATCAAAAAATGGGGTTCACCAAAATGAATTAACAAGATGATCAACCTATTATTTTCCAATGTTTCATTTGATTATGAGGGGTATATTGTGCAATTAATAATTATAAATCAAATATAATTGACATAATAGTAGAAAGGTAGGTTTTAATAGGGTCAAATGATGTGTACCTGATGGGAAAAGTGCTTTATGGGGCCTCACTAAGGACTCATTCACCCAGTAGCGAATGGGTCCCTGCCAGGGTTCTAGAAAATTAATTTTTGGGTCTTGTTCTTTGATGCATGCACTCCCAAATCCTAGGTTTTTAGCTCCCAAAAGTTAGAAATTAATTCTATAGAAGACTTTCCATGATATTGCAACAAGGATGACAACTTTTTGTAATTTTTCTCTCCACCTGATCTTCAACCTAAAACCTGCAATCACACATCAAAGGAGAAGAAAAATATTAATTTTTAGGGAATAAAAATTTTCCTTGGTCAAACCTCATTTTGGTAATTAAACCTTATGATGAAATAATGAAACATGGAAAAATGATACCTTGGATGAAATCTTGGATGGTAAATCAACAATCTAGAATGAAATGGCCTCAAAGAATGTAGATCTTGATCACAAAACTTGATATGAAACAACACCTTGAATATGCTTGAATTGTATCTTAAATGCTACATCAACATATGAGCTCAACAAAATGCATGATGTAGTATGCCTTTGACATGATGATATGATATTTGATTGTTGAAATAAACTCTAATAATATGTCCTTGAATACCTTCTTGAATTCTCTTGTGAACTATTGATCTCATAAACTTGGTACTAGGACTTGAATACTTGAAATCTTAGATGCTCTAGGATGAAATTATGTGAAATAGCCTTATATTTATACTTAAGATAAAATCCTGAAATTTAAATAACACAAGTTGACATCAAATCTAGGATTTGAAATCATTAAAATACTCCCAAAATCATATCCCAAAGGGGGTGTCCTAAGTTAGTGAGGACCCATTCGCCATAGGGAGAATGAGTCCTAGCATACCTAACTAGGACACATTTCAGGGGATGTGAAATGTCATGTCAAAAGGGGGTCCAAGGACCTAGTGGGGACCCATTCACTAGGTAGTGAATGGGTCCTAGATCACTATCCTAGAACACATTCCTTACAAAATTAAGTGTTGTGAAATAGTATTAATGAGTGTCAGATTTTATTGCTTGGAAAATGCAATAAATTAGGCTCAGATTTGAATTTAAGGGGAAAATTAAGTTCAAAATAACCTCAATTAATTAATAAAGAACGAGATTAGTGTTAAAGTGTAAAAATACACTTTACAACACCCTAAATAAGGCACAATTTAGTCTATTTTATCATTAATTATTCATTCCCAAATTAATTGTGAAAAAGCATTACTTTTTTTACTCTACATTACCCCCACTTTACTGAGAGTTTGACCCCATCTCAAAATCACACTAAAGTAGACATTCAAGACATTTATGTATGCAACAATGAAAAAGATACACAATCATACACTATCAAAGACCACGAAAAATAAAGGATCAAGCTTCAACCATCCCAACGTAATGTGGAATGCGACTATTTGTCTGAGAAAAGGGGAAGGATCAAGCCCTGACTATCTAATGCGATGTGGAACACATCTCAACTATTTTTCCATAACATGTGTTCTCACTCTAGGGTAGTGTAACCTTAGGCCATCTACTAGGCTAGTATCCAAAAAGGAAGGTGACAAATGAGAGAATCATATTGGGCTCACATACCCTATCCAAATTATCCTTCTGAAAACTTCAATAATGCACCATAATGCTAAACACTTATGAACATTATTTCTATAGGTTTTTGTTCAAGGGGGTCTTGCTTCATTCGTGTAAGGTCTTCTTCTTAGGGACCATCATTCCTAATGTCTCCAAGAGAGGACAAATCAAGAGTATCAAATTGCCACTCATGGAATGCCTCGCTTCACATCATGCCACTAAGGGAAAGTCATACGCTTAGAAATATCACACTCTTGGAGGAAATAAAAACAAATGAAACCACCAATAAAATGATGCATCACAAGAAAAATAAAATCATATCATGTGAAATATGCAAAATGTCGAAAGATGTCATCAATGTATGCCCCCACTTTAAAGTGGTTGCTAACACCATTGCTATGAGCAACTGCTTTAAAGTAGCTAGTGTTCCATCCCAAGGCATAAGAGATTACTCAAAAATCCCTATGCAAAATCATATGTTCCTAAAATAGAGCTATGTCATGAAGAAGGAAGGAGGGGTTTCCCCCAAAAGTACAAAAGGGATCTATGGATCCAAGGTTAGTATATCTTTGCTACAATGTTGTTGTAGAGCTCAAAAACATCACCATTCCCCAAATTCTCATAGAACTAGAAGAATGGCACAAAGAGAGTGAAAAAAAAGAAAAATCCTTTGGGTCAACATGGAAGATACCTTGAACCATTGATTTTTGGGGTTTCCTATGTGCTTCTCTAGCTCTTCTAGGGTTTTTCACCTAAAAGGAGAGAGATAGGTCCCAAAAATGCAAAGGGTTCATTCAAATTATGTTATGTGCAATGTTTTCTAGGCTAAATGAAGTAAACTAAATCAAATCAAATGATTTAAATGATTGAATATGAATGCAAAACTAAGATTTTAACTATGTTTGAAAACACACTATGATATGCAAACAATGAACTAAATGAAGAAATTATGCAGAACAAAAAGAAATGAGATGAAACAGAGTGCACCTGAGCAATATTTGATGAATCTAGAATGTTGTAGATGCTGGTTGAAATCACTAATTTTTCACAATGGGACTCATTCGCCCAGGGTGGCGAATTAGTCCTACTAGTGAAAAAGTGTCAGGAACTAGTTTTTGATAGTTGGGATCTGGAATCTGACAAAACTCAGATTTTTAGTCCTAAGGTGGGACTCATTCGCCATTGGTGGAGAATCATTCCTCTCCCAAATTTTTGGAAAATTAGGAGACAATTCTGCAACACCAGATCTGGAAAACCACTAATTGTCGAGTTGTTGAAGTCAATTCTGCAAGAAATAGACAGAAAACCTTCCAAACTTGAAATAAGAATAAGTTGACTTGAAGCACCTAGTTGACTTGTTCTCCACTTTTTAACACAAAAATACTTGTTAAATTTGCATACCTAAGTCTACAAACACACATGCATAAAGGGAAAAATGGTTGAGGGTTAGCAAATAGGGATTTGTCAAGTGGTCAAACCCCATCTTGGTAATCAAACCCTTAATAAAATAATGAAATGAAAGAGAATGATAAACTAATAACATGCAAATGCTATCAACTTACCAAACCCTTGATAATGCAAGTCGGAAGTAATGTTAATTTGGCTGATTCAAAGTGCTTGAATAGTGCTTGAATTGATGTTGTAAGATGCTTGAATGCTTGAATATAATATGTGAGTGTTGGAGAATTGTAGGAGAAATTTAAAATGAGGTGAAATTTTCATATTTATACACACTTGTGTCTTAGTTAACTGTTCATACCTCATCACAAGCCGACATCAAGTGTTTTTGAATAAAAACCCAAAAAGAAATTTAAAATATTTTGAATTTGGAGCCAAGGGGGACTCATTCGCCACCCATGGTGAATGGGTTCCACATAGGACCTAAAAATATGTGTGAGAAAATATGTTGTATTTAATGTGGTTTGTCAGGATTACATTCAAAAATACACTTAATAAAAGCATATGAGGGTATAAAGGGGTCAAATAAGTCATAAGAAAGGGATAAATAGTGAAGTTGTGCCTAGAAAAGTGGGAAATCTTGTTACAAGACTTTACAACACTTCAAAATAGGACTTGATGATATGTAAAAAGGTGATTTTTAAGTGAATTGTAATGAATAGAGTCTAGAAGAATGTAGAAATCTCTTACAACACTTCACAACACCGTCACAAGACATTATTTGAATTTTAGTACCTAAATATGCATGTCCAAGCCATGTTGCAACATAAAATCAAAGAAAAATATATTAAACAATATGAAACAAGACCTAAAAGGCCATGAAGATGACAAGGGGCCATTTTTCTACAGCACAGACCTAAATTTCTCAACACCTTGTGTCAACCCCAAAAGGAAAACACAAGACAAATGAAAATAGATAAAATGTTTACAACATATAGAAGAATGTAGATACATATAAAGGAATGCACAAAGAGAGAGAGAGAGAGAAAGAGAGAGATACATCAAATGAAACATGAGGTATCACATTACACAGATGCAATCACATAAAGAAACATGAGAAGGAAAATAATTCAAAAGACTAGTTAGGCACATGTGAGTCAACCTATAGTAGGTCATCTGCATTCCAATCTCAATCAATATATATGTAAGTCAGACAACTAGCCAAAGGGAACACAACACATGCCAAAAACAGGACAAGCCTATCTAACCTCTTTCCCCCACAAAGTGTAGGACAAGGATGAGCCAAGATAAGTGATGAGAATGAGCTCCTTGTGGTAAAGAGAATGATTTACAATGAATATATAACATGTAATAGTGATAATGTTAGGATCCTACAACTATTAGATGGCAAGGAGCGAGAGGACATGCTTTAGGTCAAGATGGGTTCTTAAAGGGTTTAAACTTCTTCAATACTTTTTGTAAAGGTTGGAAATCATTAATGTGGTGTCCAAAAAATCTATGATAAGCACAATATGGTTTTTATCATTTTGTCTTTTTTTCAAATTTTCAGGTTTAGGTGGTAATTTGATTAGTTGTCATTGTAAAAGAGCATAGAAGATCGCCTTAGTTTTGGATATTTGTAACAAGTTATAAAGAGATTTGGGAGGCTCATATAGTTGTTGCAATTGGTATTTTAATGTTCGTGTACTTTAGATCTCTTTTTCTTTGGTTTGATTATGATGTTGTCATCACTTTCTTCTTCTAACTACAATTTTCCTTTTTCCAAAAAGGATGCGTTAGGAGTAACAAAGTGCTCAAAACTTGTGGTTTCTTCTCTCTTATGCATGGGAGATGTAATGTAAGGTGGTTAAGGAGGAGGAAAATTTTGGTGAATGATATGGACTAAGGAAGATATGAACTCTATCCCATCATTATGTTTTTCATTTGTATATTCCCTATAAGAGGAAGGGCATGACTAGTGATAGGTTTGGTTTTCATAAAGTTTTGCAATATTTTCAATTCTTCATCTAGCCTCCTTATGATTTCTTGTGGGATATTAGCAATATATTTGCATATTATTTGTAGGAAGGGAAGTCATAGGAAATGAGGTATGCATGTTATGATCCATAGGGAGTTGATTATCAACACTGTTAGGAAGAGAGCTATAAAACCCAAGATCCACATCCAATGGTATATCACGAGATGACATGAATCTCGAACTACGTCTCACAATAGTATTGCTAATATGACACCAAGTTGCAAAGCTATTACAAGTTTTATAGACTTAGTGTGAAAACCCAAAATGGAAATAGGCTTAAAATGCAATGCAATGACCTAGAATGAAATGTGTAAATGTAATTTTCATATTCTAAACAAGGTAATTTGTTGATTACACTATGCAAAAATCTAAACATAAAAAATTTTAAATATAATTTTGAATTTAGAAAATGCACTAAGTGAACCAAATTAAGCTAGATCTAATGAAATGAATGAAATAGAAACTCAACAGATTGTAACAGAGATCTAATGATAGCAAACATAAGCAAAACATAAGTTTTTAAATTCCAAAAATGCAGATTAATGCCTTATCAAGGACTCATTCACCCTAGGGTGAATGGGTCCTATATTAGGGTTTTGAAACTAATTTTTATATATTTTTAAGTCATTTCTAATGATTTTCATATTCAAGTCTACTACAGTACTTGTTTTAGGTTTGTTTTTTTGTAAATACAATGTGAAATGCAAGTTGGGAATGAGAAAAAATTATGAATTACAAGACCTAATTTGATATATAATTTTTTTTTCAATTTTAAAATGCAAGTTAATGTGATATAAATGATATGCAAGATGACTATTTTTTTTGTATTTTTCAGATTTAAAGAATAAAAACAATGTAATTCTAAAACCTTAGATGAGATGCAAATTTGAATGCAAAATAAGACACCTTAAATGCGATCTAATTCAATGAAAAGGAATGCAAGATCTAATCTAATATGAAAAGAGACTCCAAAAATAAATAAAAACTACAATACCCAAGAAGTCAGGTTCACCATAATGAACCATCAAAAATGGGGTTCACCAAAATGAATTAACAAGATGATGAACTACTAATTTTTCAATGTTTCATTCAATTATGAGGGGTATAATATGCAATTAACAATCATAAATCAAACCTAACTAATATAACAGTCAAAAGGTAGGTTTTAAGAGGGTAAAATTATGTGTACCTAATGTACAAACTACTTTTTTGGGCCTCTCTGAGGACTCATTCGCCCAATGGTGAATGGGTCCCTACTAGGGTTCTAGAAAATTGTTTTCTAGGTCCTATTCTTCAATGTCTACACTCCCAAATCCTAGGTGTGTAGCTCCTGAAAGTTAGAAATTAATTTTGTGGAAGACTTTCCTTGATCTTACAAGAAATATGACAACTTTTACAACTTTTTGCATTTTTTTCTCTCCACATGACCTTCAACCTAAAACCTGCAATCACACATCAAAGGAGAAGAAAAAAGTTGATTTTTAGGGAATAGGGGTTTTCCTTGGTCAAACCTCACTTTGGTAATTAAACCTTATAATGAAATAATGAAACATGAAACAACGATACCTTGGATGAAATATTGGATGGCAAATCAACAATCTAGCATGAAGTGGCCTCAAATAATGTAGATCTTGATCACAACACTTGATATGAAACAACACCTTGAATATGCTTCAACTGGATCTTCAATACTACATCAACAAATGAGCTCAACAACATGCATGATGCACTATGCCAAGTTGACACGATGATATGATCTTTGATTTTTGCAATAAACTTTAATAATATGTCCTTGAAGGCCTTCTTGAATACTCTTGTGAACTCTTGATCTCATAAACTTGTTATTAGGAATTGAATATGTTGGTGTTTAACACTTTACCTAAGACATCTCTAAGGAATAGCCAATTCCTATAATCAAGAATCTTGAAATGAATGGCCAACTAACAAGATCTAGTCAATGACCACGATCTCCTACACTTTAGGCTCTGTGGGACCAAGGAGGGTATTCCTAATGTGTTCACATAGGATTCAGCTGTATTGAACACATCATTACACAAATCAATAATGATAAAGGATAATTCTGCAACAATTACTAGGAAATTGGCTTGTTTCTAAGTAATCTGCTACCCATTCATCAAAATTAAGATATCCTTAATGAGAATTGACATATACAAACAATGAAATCAATGAATTCTAAATTTATTTGAACCCCAACTATAGGTTGGTCATTGAATGATTATTTGATTAACCCCTTAGGTAAATCATTAAGGAACAAATTAGTATCGTATTTATTGGGAAAAATGGAGTCACAAATGCAAGAATCAGTAAAATAAAGATGATCCAATAATGAAATAGAATACTCTCATAATACTTTGCATTATGGAGCTCAAATTCTCTGATACGCAACTACTTATCAAACCCTTTGCAAATGAAAGTAAATTCATGCCCCCATCTAAGTATTTAATCGATTACTTGAATCAAGACAAAGAACTTAGACATGCATTGGAACAAATATTCAAAGCAGAATAGAAATACCATTAATACTTCATTCAAAATTCACCCAAACTTGCACAAGGAGAAAAATATATTAGAATTATATATATTTACTTGTACTTGAATCATGTCTGAGAAACAATTTAAGGTACTTGCATAATTTCATTCATAAAACTCAAAGATGACCAACTATTCTATTCATATCTATCTATATACGTTCAACTCAAAACCTATCCTGAGTGCTCTTTTTTCAAATGAGCCTTGGTTTCCCTATTATAAATCAAGGGAAGCAACAAGCTTCAGGCTCAGATGCAATTTCAATACAAAATTTTCATTTCATTTAAATTTTAACTGCATTTTCTTGCATTTCTAAACCCCAATGTTGATTCTTCAAAAAATAGTGCAATTGGGGAAAAACCAAAATATAACCACCACCCAAGAGGAGAAATGCAAATTTCCACCAAAATTCCCCTTGTCGCCATCTGCACCATCACAAACCAGGAACCCAAAATGCCACATACGCAAGAGGACTGGACTACCACAACAACTTGTATCAGCACAAAAACTTAAGACCACACACACAAATAATTCAATTGCTCGTCACCCCACAAACACCAGTAGCATGCCTGCGATATACACGACCGCTTCTTGTCATCACTAGAGGAAGAGAGGAAACCTTGACATCTTCCTCTTTCTTCTCAATATTCATAGCTTCCTGGTAAGCTTGTTGCAAGGTTGTAGGCTCTTTGTCTCTCAATAGGAAACTCATCTTCTTGTCAAATGCTCCTAGGTATACAACTAAGCACTCTGCATCATTTGGTCTTATGTATTCAGGGATATCTCTTATTGCCTTTGAAAATTGAAGATTGAATGCAGGGACCAATTCAACTTATATGGATTTACATAAGGTTTTTTCTTACCACACCTGGATTGACCCTATTACTAAATTGCTCAAGGAAAGAATCCTTGAGGTCATTCCAACAATATATTGAGGTAGTAGGTAGAAAAGAGAACCAATCTCTTGCATATCCTTTTAATGATTGAACAAAAAGTTTCATCACCACATCTTCAAAGTCAACCTCATAATCACCCATTACATCTACAAACTCTTGTAGATGTTTATTTGCTGATTTAGATTTTTCACCACTAAACTTTGGTATCTTATCCCTAATCTTGGGTGGCATAACATTCAGATAGCCACAAATATTGTCAAAGTTGATAGCTCTGTACCTATCAACACAGAATCCATCTTGATGGGCCCAAGGCTATTTGACTTGTGTATTTTTGTCCATATTTGTACCAGATGGCACAAATTGACAACTCACTCCTAATTCTTAAAAAGGAATTTTAAAATATCTATGTAATTTATTCAACACTACTTCAATTCCTTTTACAAATGTAGTCACAAGATCTTAGCACAAGTATTCCATACAAAGGTTACCTAAGATCTATAATATGACAAGCTTCTTGTACTCCATTACATAAATTTCAACTTACATATGAAGCATGCTAAAATTCTTTGAATATTGAATCAATTTTGCTTCTGGTTTTGATTGTGTTTGAGTTTTTGTCATCAACGTTTAGGATCACACTCCATGATCCATCATCAGGATGAAAGAGAGCATAAGGAAGAGAAATCAAAACCAGAAGCAAAATTGATTCATGATTATGGATTGTGGAAACTTGATATCTCTTTGAATATTCCATGATCTAGTGCTAAATCACTTATTAGGGAATTATTTCATGTCGAACATTGGAAATTTATGATGATATCTATAAAATGCTCAAAATTTTTCATTTTTTACATGAATACATGTATGTTAGTAGCTATGAAGTATGTCTTACATTAGGAACCAAGATCTGAACAATTGATATACAGTTGAGCAGGTTCTTTGAGTCAGAGTCGCCACCTCCCTTTAGAGGATAAAGCTTCAAACGAGATGAAGCTCATTTGCAAAATGTGATAGGTTATAGGCTATCTTCCACAACAGAGTCATGCTAAAATCCTTTAATGCCAACTACTCATAGATTGTAGACCAGGTTCAAGAATTTGAGAACATTAAGATTAAATCACCATTTGACTTTGCATTTTATATCTATGCCTTTGGAGAATAAGAACTCCCCAGTAGATTCGTCATTTTGTTGGTGGGTGGGTGCATGAAGTTGGGTTACACTTTTATGGCCAAATTCAAAAAAATATTGAAAATGACATAACGCGAGCGCGTTATAACGTGCTCGCGTCATGTCATTTTAAAAGAAAAAAATTGAAAGCTATTCATTTTATCTTATCTATTTTTCTGCTCTTCCCATAGCCAAAAACCCTCATTTTTGCGCTCGCGTTCTAGGAGGAGGCATTCTACAAAATTCATCAACAATAGTTGTTTTTCATTTGCAAAGATGGCACCACGATGATGAAGAGGTGCAGGAGGTAAGTATTGTTTGGTATTTGTTTTGAATTTTGTAGTTTCAAGTTGATTTTGTTTGTTTTAGGTTAGATTTGATATATTTTTTTAATTTGTAGGAGATGAAAATAATCTTAAAAATCCTAAAAATCCTCAAAAAAATCAACCTCCCCTGCCAATCACTCAACACCCTCCTGGCACTCAACAAAATTTGAGTGAAATTGAAAACAACAAAAAGAAAATTGAGGATCTTATCAGTAGGTTGAGTGATCCAAATGCTTCAACTGCAGAAAGAATGACACTAGAAAATTCAATGAAAGAGATGTTAAAAAATTTAGATTCAATAATCTAACAAATAACGAGATGGCAAGATAGGAGGCAGGCAGCTAGGGCATATTATATAGATAAACTATCATATGAACAAGTAAAAGATTTAAAAATTATTAAAGGTGATTTGTGCTCTTTATTCACTAACCCTAGAACAAATCAAAATCTTAGCCTCAATTCAAAGAGGTTTCCTATTCATTGGTGCCACCACCAAGAGATTAGGAACCATTTTTATGATATGTGGTACTTGGTCTTTGATTACCCACCGTGCAACAATTGTGAAGTCCCTCAATATTTTCTTAGGAAACTATACAGTGAGTTCATATTGAACCAAATCCCAAATTATTTTGATATGAGGGAGTTCCAGGGGAGAGGTGGGAGGTAGGCTCAGGATAGGCCCAGTGCATAGTCAGATCCTGCGTGGCAAGGGAGATGACCTCTCGCTAGGCCACCTCGTGAGCACATTGTTATTCCTATCATTGCGAAGGAGAGTGTTGATGTAGAGACATTGTAGGTGATCAACACTTTGACCTAGAGTGTCATCCATCATACTAGCCCTATTGTACAACGCCATCTAGGGGAGTCTTCGGGTGGTGTCCTTTGAACCCATGTGTGTCAATCTTGCGAGGCGACTTGTTCATATGACCCCACTGGCACTTAGGAGGCCGCTACATAGGATCCATATGCTGCTATGGGGATGGAGAGGATAGCTGAAATTTTGCATCGTGCATATGGCATTGATAGTCGGGTAAAAGTCAGCATGTTCATTGAATTTCATTTATTAAATTTTGATTTTGAAATGCATGATTAACTAATTTAGTTTTATAATTTTAATAAAATTGCAGGGTCATAGTGTTGATACTGGATACACTAGTCTTCCACGTACTTATTTCTACATTACACCTATTAGTGGGGTATGTAACTAGTAAACACTTATAAATTTATTACATGTTAATAGCATTTTTTTATGAATGGTATTTTAATACCTGTGATTTTGGATGTTGAATAGGCTAATATTGGTGGTTTCAAGCAAACACCTCCTAGTGCCAGTGGATTCACTCAAATGTACATAGAGGTAATAGAATAAAGAGAACTTAACTAATGAATTCTACTTAATAGATTTGTGTAGTTTATATTCATATTGTTCGTTGTGTTGCATTACACATCATTCAAACTCAAAGCATTACTTCAAATTTCATAACTTATAGCTATATGTTGATAGATGACAAAATTCCAACTGTACAATATAGTTGTTTAGAAATTCAACATAAGAATCACGATGCAATTACTTCATATGGAGGCATGTGCTTGCAAAGGTGCACCAGCACGACAAACTATGGTTGCTTGGAAAAATCTATGAAACCATAATAGTAAGCAATAGCATAGACAAGGAAGTTAATGATGCAAAGCATCATATCAAAACACTCAATCATCAGGGTACATCTAATGGAGAGCATCCAAAAAACACCATCAACATAATTTCTTCAAGGGATTTCAATCTAAAATAGAATTAGGAGAAGATCAAATATAATTTCATCAGAAATATACTTTTCATTCAACCAAAATCCACTCAAATTCTCTTAGCCATTCCATAGGCCATCATTCATCATTCCACTAATTAGTATTCCAATTGAATCATTCAAAGCAAAAACCATATTAAAGAAAACTTTGACTTAATCAATTAGATTCACATCATTCTCAACCACCATAAAAACAACATAAACCTAATTATTGACACTTGAACAATTCATCCTTTCATTTATTCACTAAGGAAAAAAATCAACTAAACCATACCTCACTATTATCAGTCCATTATCAAGCATTGTACTCACCATATTTTGAATGCAATAGTCTATTTACAGGTTACAAACTCCTGATACAACAGAATCTTGATTATCATCTTGTGGTTAATCACCAATTTTCTCAAAAGGCTTCATAATACTCACCCATCCAACCATCAAAGTCACCAAACCTGTCTTATACACCTTAACCAAATTTAGTAACATCAATCATATCATTAGTTTGATAGTAACCAAGCACTCAATATCATCCTTTCCACTGTTTAAACAAACATCTTTGTTTTGATCAGACAATATCATATTCCTCTAGTAGGTCTGTCAACCATTGAACTGGGTAGTTACATTCCTATCTCAAAGGTCATTAAAAAACTCAATGCACATTTAGAAACACTTTCCAGCACATCACAACATATCAAAGTTCTTAGACGTTTGACATAAAGAAAATCATCAGATTTCATACTGTCCTCTAAAGAAAGGCTAGTAGATTAGGCCTGTTTTACAAAGGATACCCCTTCAAAACCATTCCAAATCACTCAAAACCTCAAAAAAGGATTCAATCATGTCTTATAACTCAATATTTCACCATTCATAGGGATTGAAAATGATGAAAATGTTCTGATCCAATAAACCCTCGTTTATAGGGTCTAAAAGCACAAATCAAGGAGGGTTTTGTGAAAAATACTCTTGCAAACCTCTATTTATCTAGCCACCACCTAGAACATGATTTTTTTGTCTTCCAACACCTTCTACATCATTTCCAAGCCTCTACAAGCTTTATTTATTCATGACCCATGACTGTAGGATCACTTTGTGTAGGAAAATCCTTTATTTTCTAGTGTAGTAGCAACTCCACCATGGTATTCTTGCTTTTCCCTACACTTACAATAATCAAAACATGCAAAAAATCCTAACATTAACCTACTCCACCAATTTACTTGACCTACATTGGTGGAGTAGTGAAGAAAAACCATATTGGACTCTCAAACTTGCTTCTAAAAGGACTCTATCGGGCAATGAAAACTGCCTCTTATTCTTTTGTTTCCTAAAACTAACCAAGTCCAACTCTTGAAATTGGAAACTAACTCCTATTTACATGTATTCATACTATGATTTAACTTTGGTTGTTCCTAAATTACCAACACAAGAAAACAAAACAATTCAGAGGGTGATCCCACAATACTGGTTTACAATTTTTGGCCAAACTGTACACTAAACTAATTTTTTCTAACTAAATCTTCACTTTCGGACACCAATAGCAGCTAAATCGTGAGGAATTTGAAGATGATGCAAACTAGTGATTTGTGAAAAAAAAAAATTAGACTATAAATATATTTTTTTCAAAAAAATTGGAATCAGATTGCACTTCTTTTTCCATCTCATTTGAAAACTAATTTTTTTAGTAAACACCATTTTTAAGGAGTGACACTCACCATATAACACATAAATTTTTTTTCCATGAAGGATAAAATTCTTTTTTTTTTTTAATTTAGATATGTAAATACGATATCTAGTGCTTCCAATTAGTTTCATAGTGTTTTATTGAATATTTTTTCCTTAATCAAATTTCAAAGTCAAACCAATTACAATTTAGACATAGGCAGACTGTATAACACATAAATTTTTGTATGTATTGAAATTCAATTTTATTTTTTTGTTAGATCAATGAATTTAATATTTGGTGCACTCATATTTTTTTAAAAAAATTGATATTATCTTCTATTTTTCCACGTGCAGAAAAGAGAGCTTGATTTTCGGTGAAAAACCTACATTCACAAGAAATAAAAATAAATATAATAATCAAATTTAATTTAATTAAAATTATACTTTTTTGGAAGCTTATAATAAGGACTACATAATTACAAAAAAAAAAAAATGAATTCATTTGATCCCCCAAAAGGTAAATCAAAAGTGGTTTTTAATCAACATTTTGATAGGTGTAAAGGAGACTTTATTATAGGTATGGTTTAAAACTAGCGAGGTTCTATCCAAGGGGGGTTGATCTAAGGTGGTTTGATCAAACTCTCTTCAATTGGAATCCTTTAAATGGAAATTTTCAAGGCTTAAATCATTATATTTTCTAAAAATATGTGATTTCAGCAAAAATCAGGATCTCCCAGAAAGTGTAAACCACTATTGTGGCAACACCCCAAAGTAATGTTGCAAACTCAGAAATAGGGAATTTTTATTTCAAAATCTAATTACAAGAACACAAAATTATGCTTTATCTCACCTTTACATGCATTTTAAATATATTTCCTTTTCCATAATTGTATTTCCATCGGTTGAAACTACCCCTTTTAACCCTTAGTATGCTTGATTTCCTTGTTTTTGTCAATTTAACAACTTTTAACAATATTACATTGTTGCATTGTTTGCATTTTCCCACTTTGACCACCTAGAACTTACCCATAACCTTAAATACATTCAAATAATACCTCATATGACCTTGAACATGCTTTACATCATTTTTCCATGACCTTTTGTGATTGACTAAATACGAATTTGAACACTCATCCCTTTTGCAAAATTGAAAAGTATTTGATGACCTAGGTGCTCCTGCACCAACATCTGACCCAATTGAATTAGGAGAAGATCAAATTGAATAAGCAACTAAAATTTACCTCTTTTCATCAAAAATCGCATTGTTTCATTTGCAAACAACAAGGCAACAACAAGCCAAATCATTTTAATACTTCTTCTTATCATCCTTAAGCTTCAAACATCTTATTTATCAGCCAAAATGACTGATCCATGCACAAGAAACCTAATTAGAGTCACTAAACAATCCACTCTTTCATCATTCACCAAGGCACCCTTCCACTCAATTTTCTTTACCTAGGAAAAATAACCAAAAACCAATCTTTCATGTTACAACCTATATCCATCAGATCCTAACACACCTTTTTCATCATCAATTTATATGAATTGAAAGAAAAACCCTGATAAAGAGCTCTAAATCTTTCAATTCCTTAAACAGCTCACCAAATTTTACTTTTACCAACTAGTTCCTCAAGACCAAGATACTACAATCAAACATTTACACCTTAATCATTTCATCTTACTTCCAAGACATTACTCACATCATGTTTATTGACTAAGCTTATTCTATGCACAAATTAAGCCCTACAAAGGAGGGTTTATTGCATAAGGTACTTACAACCCTTAAATACTCCTACCATCACCACAAACACCATGGAAATAGCCTACATAAGCTTTAGAAATGATGCAGAGTGGTAGGGAAGGAAAACTCACAATCAAAAATGGCAAAGTCACTCCACTGAATGCTTCTCTCAAATACTCTCATGAGTCCTAAACTCCACTATTATTTAAGAGATCAACCCCACACACCTAGGGTTCACAACTCAAACCACTCACAAAGCTTGAAAACATTTGGATCATGTCTCATTAAGTCAAAACAAGGTTTAACAACCCTCTAGCATTTAGGTTTTAACAAACACCCATCACTATGGTGACTTAGACCTCACTCTCTCTTAAGGCTTGCAACCCTTGCTTGGTAGGAAAGTTAGAATAAAAAACATAAGGAAGACTGTTTAGACACCAAACCTATGGATTCAAACCCCTAAGATGGACCCCTACAAGGTTCCAAGACCCTTCCTCTTGACTATCAAAACATCACTCACAATGGCCCTTTCTGTCATTGCTCCAAAAGGCTTAATTCACAGACCTACACCTAGTTCTTGACTATCTAGGCTCTCCCCTTCACCCCAAAGCCAAAATTAAGACTCCTACAAGTTCTCCACACCTGTTTCCACCATTCCTAAGTGCCTCTTAAACAAATTCTTCAAAATCAAGAAAAAACTCTTTTTTTTGCTTGTCAATTATGCTTACCACATAGAGATGTCAAGCCAAAATTCATGCACAACTCCCAAAAATGAGCCTTCCATTCTCCAAAAATTGAGGAAATTATATTACGGCCTTATATCTTCCATCCCACTGAGATTTAACAATTTTACAATGTGGGAATGGAAGAAATATACAACCCTGATTTTAAGGGTTTTCAGACCACCCGATAGAGAAATTGGAATATCTCCCTTGATACTCAATGAAATCTCACCACTCTAATGCCAAAGGAAATATTATTCAATTACCTATCCAAAAATTATGGGCTTGGAGCATGAAAGTGAACATGCAGTCTGTACCAAGTATAGGATCAACAAATTCTTGAGAAAAACACAAGAAAAACAGCTTGAACTTTTTATTGAAAATTCTTAAAAAAATCAACATCAGCCTTGCCTCGACCAAGAGAGGAATATTTTAAGTCTTACAAACTCCCTCAAACTTCTTACAACTATCTTTTGAAAAGAGAGACGTTGGAAAACAACTAATCTCATGCTTTGACTTCTAATTGCCTAGTTAAGGCAATTTGAGCAACTTCTACCAACTCGACCACAAAGAGCCTTCAAAATGTGTCAAAGGAATTTAAAACCTTGTAAAAAAGTAAGGTGACTCCCCTCAGGTGTCTAGATATAGCAAGGCATCATTTCTCCTTATTTTTCCAAGATGCACTAGACTTAAAAAGGAGGAAGGACACCTTATTGTACAAAGAAGTTGGTCACCAAGACTAAAAACTCAACCAAAAACCTAGAAGACCTACTACAAAGCATTGAAATGGTCCATAAGACCTTATTCCATCCATAAACCAAGAAAAAAAACATGACAAATTATTCTAGGTCCCTTAGACCCATGGGTGCTACTACACCATACTCCCAAGCAAGAAAAAGATCTTAAGTCCTCTTTGAGATTAGGTCTTCTACAATAGTTCCATACTATTTAATATCATTTTTGACATCCATGTTGCATCCTCTTCAGGTAGACCTTGCCATTTGACCAGGTATTCCATGTAAACCTTCCTTCTAGTCTTCTTTGTCTCCTTGGTGTCTAGGATGCATTCAAGAGTCATAGGTTGGTTGGCGGGTAGTTCCTTCACCAAATCTTCATCCTCCATTACTGTTGTACCTGCTCCATCACCTGCATTCATAGAAGCTTTGAAAGGATACAAGTCAGAAATGTTGAAGATAGGAGAGATTGCCACCCCAAGAGGTAGATCTATTTCATAAGCATTTTGGCCAAACTTGTAGACCACCTTGCAAGGTCCTATCTTCTTCATCATGAGTTCAGTATACTTTCCTTTTGGAAGTATCTCCTTCTTCAAGTATGCCATCACCAAGTCTCCAACATTGAATTGGACATTCCTCTTCTTTAAATCTTCCTTTTCCTTATCCTTCTCAACATTCTTTTTAAGGTTTTCCTTCACTTGTTGATGAATATCCTTGATTGTAACAGCAAATTCCTCACCTTGAACACTTTTCTTAGCAACTCCTTGTATATCTCTTATTTCATACACCCCTATAGGGTGCATTCCATAGACTACTTCAAAAGGGCTTCTACCAATTCTCCTATTCATGGAGTCATTATATGCAAATTCAGATTGAGGTAAAATCAGATCCCAAGCTTGTCCATACTCCTTGGTAAGGAATCTTAAGAGGTTTCCCAATGATCTATTCTCCACTTTAGTTTTTCCATCCATTTGTGGATGGTATGCTAAACTAAAGGAAATATTTTTTCCTTGAGTTTCTTCCACAAGGTCCTCCATAAGTGACCAATTAATTTAGAATCCCTATCAAAAATAATGCTTAAAGGCAGTCCATGTATCCTAACAACCTCCTTAAAGAAGAGACCTGCTATATGAGATGCATCATTGGTGCATTTGCAAGGAAGAAAATGTGCCATCTTACTAAATCTATCAACTACCACAAAGATACTATCAAAACCTCTTTGGGTTCTAGGAAACCCCAAGACAAAGTCCATACTTACACACTCCCAAGGCCTATTGGGAATGGGCAGTGGTTGATAGAGTCCTGCATTTGATAAAGTTCCCTTTAGCCTTTGACATATTGTGCACCCTTCCACATACCTTCTCACATCCACCTGCAACTTTGGCCAATAGTAAAATCTCCTAACTTGTTCCAAGGTCTTGTCAAGGCCAAAGTGACCTCCATGACTCCCACTGTGTTTCTCCTTTATGATATTCTCCCTCATTGAGCATTTACACACACACAATTGGCTTCCTTTGAAGAACAAACCATTCTACAATAAAAATTCAGAAAATTCACCATGAAAAGAATTCAAATGCTTCTCACAAACATTGTATACCTCCTTGAAATATGAATCTTCATGATACATATCCTTCAATGCTTCAACCCCCATGTTTTGGAGTTGGATCTCTTGCACTACAAGTGCCCTTATACTAAGAGTATTTGCCACCTTATTTACTTGGCCCTTCTTATGCTTTATTGTGAAAGTATTGGCTTGCAAAGACTCTACCCACTTCATGTTCCTATGACTGAGTTTGTCATGTGCATTCAAAAAACTCAAGGCATGATTATCAGTATAAACAACAAATTCTTTAGGTAGCAAGTAGTGCCTCCACTTTTTGAGGGCTTGAACCATAGCATACAATTCCAAATCATAGGAATAATACTTCCTCTTTCCTTCATTCATCCTCTCACTGTAAAATGCAATCGGTCTACCTTCTTGGCTCAAAACAACCCCTATTGCTTGATTGCTAGCATCACACTCAATGGTAAAACTTTATCAAAATTAAGGAGCACAAGTATAGGTTGTTGTGCTACTCTCATTTTCAGATATTCAAACCCTTTATCAGCCTCATTGGTCCAAGAAAACTTACCTTTGTTACCTCCTTTGATGGTGTCCAAGATTGGTGCAAAAATTTGGCTAAATTTCTTGATGAACTTTCTATAAAATCTTGCAAGTCCATGGAAGCTTCTCACATATCCCATGGATTTTGGTGTTCTCCAAGTAAGAATAGAATCCACCTTTCAAGGATCCATCTTCAAACTTCCCTTGGAGATGACAAAACCAAGGTAGACTAGTTCTTCATTCATGAATTCACACTTTTCCATGTTGATCAGTAGCTTCTCCTCTTGTAACCTCCATAGTACCATGTCAAGGTGCTTCAAATGTTCTTCTTTAGACCTGCTAAACACAAGGATGTCATCTAAATAAACTACAACAAACTTTCCAATGAAAGGTCTCAATACCTCATTCATAAGGTGCATAAATATACTAGGGGTATTTGATAACCCAAAGGACATCACCAACCACTCATAGAGCCCTTCATTAGTCTTAAAAGTTGTCTTCCATTCATCCCCCTCTATGATCCTTATCTGATGGTACCTACTCTTTAGATCAATCTTTGGAAATTAAGATGCTCCTAATAGACAATCCATGAGGTCCTCCATTCTTGGCATCGGGAACCTATATCTGATTGTGATCCTATTAATGGCTCTTGAATCAGTGAAAAGTCTCCAATTCCCATCCTTCCTTGGTGCTAGGATAGTAGGAACAACACACGGGCTCAAACTCTTCCTCACTAGCCCTTTATCCATCAACTCTTGCACTTGTCTTGCAATCTCCTCATTTTGAGCAGGTGTCATCTTGTATTCAACCTTATTGGGAAATGTAGCCCCTAGAATCAGATCAATATGGTGGCTTATATCCCTAATTGAAGGTAGGGAACTAGGTAATTCAAGTACCCTTGTAACTTTTTTGAAGTATTTCCCATGCTTCTTTTACATAACTAGCTGCTACTATTCGGGGAAAAATAGCCTTTGTCAAGGCTGCCTCAATCAAACTAGGGGCTTTAGCATCATTTTTTCTTGTCTCCTTCAACTAATTCTTTTGAGAATTATTCAATGTTGTAAATGCATTTGGTTCAATCACATCTATGAACCCATTTGCTACTAGCTCCCATGAATCATTTCCAACTAAAATGGTTTTCATTTCCTTTTCCTAGACAACATAGTTTTTACCATCAAACATAGGTGGTCGTTTCCAACTCCTATTATCTCCTCTAGCCATTTTACTAAATGGGGGGAAACTACAAATTCCTAGAAAAAATCTAAGGATTTTCTTTATTGCCTAGAAAACTAGGCCTTTCCTTAATACCCAGAAGCTAGGGGCCTATTAGACACAACTCTGATACCAATCTGTTGGGAAAAGATCCCAACCAAAGTGGGCAAAGATGAAAACACACACACACACACAACAAAGGAGACAACAAGACAAGGAGGAAAAATATATTTTATATTTTATTCATACACAAAAAGCTTACACTCAAAATGATTACATACAAAATCAGAGATAAGGCTCTGTATTTCCTTTAAACATCAAACTGCCTAGATTTTGGTGCACTGGAGCTTTCTGTACATGTTGCTGCAAATATGTTGGAGCACTATACCTCTACACTCTATGTAATATCTTTTTTTGTTACAGGTTCTTCTTCTATTCTATTCTGCTCAAACATTCCTCCTCGTTCTTTTGCTAGACTCTCTAACTGAAAAAAAAAAAAAATTATATTCTTCCTTTTGTTTTTTTTTTTCCTTTTCCAAAACTGCCACTCAAAATTCAAATTCAACCACCACAATTAATTTGCTGCCAAAACATTAACAGGCCAGCATAAGTTAGACACAACAAGTGGGGGGAACGATCCAAAATGGATCTCATCTAATGCAACATTAAATGCATTTTTCCATTGCTACTAAAGATTACAAATTCCAACAAATGTAACGAGTCATGCTTTTGAAAGAACTTTGCTCACCGAAGGAAGAATTTCAAGTATGTTGTGGCATTCAAGATTTGGACATATTAGGTATGACAATATTTTCTCAATGCAAAAGAATAGTGTTGTAGGTTTCCTACTATATCCAAAATGATTAAAAATGTGATAACTGATAAGTTGAAAGGAAGTTGAAGTTGATCCACTTTGATTTGTATGGTCCCCTTCCAATTCCTTCTATCAATGGTAATAATTTTTCCATGCTATTCATTAATGACTACAATATAATGACAATGATATATTTTTTCAAGTAAAAATTAGAATCTTTTAAAATATTTCAAAATCTTTGCACATAGGTTGAAAATGACGTGGAACCAATAATAGTGGTGAATTCACATCAAAGGTGTTGAAGACCATCTAAAGAAACATGGGATGTGGCATCATCTTATAGTTCCTCAAAATCCTAAGAAAAATGGAGTAGTTGAAAAGATGAACAAAACTACGATGAATATGATTTAGGAATGTTGTATTTCAAAGGAGTAAAATTGCACTTATGGGAAAAAAACAGCTCAAATAGTAGTTTATCTCCAAAATTGATCACATTTGCAACTCTCCAAATTAATACCGTGTATGTAATTTGGGAAAAAAATAGCTCAAATAGTAGTCTATCTCCACAATAGGCCACATTTGCAACTCTCCAAATTAAGGCTACATATGAAATTTGGTGTGGTCATCTTTCATGAGTACAACATCTTTAGGTTTTTGGATCCACATATTATGCATTAACTCCCAAGGAAAGAAGGAGCAAGTTGGACCATAGGGGACACAAATGCATTATTTTTAATATTTAGAATTCTCAAAGCTTTATCGATTATTTGATGAGAAAATAAGAAATTTCTCATTACAAGAAGTGTTCTCTATGAAACCAGGACAACCAACATTCAATGATAATTGCATCAACTTGAAAAATTTGGTGTTTTGAAAGAAAGCAATATGGATATTTTAAATATTAAGGGGGGACATATAGTTTGGAATCTTTTGAATCCATTTTGTCTCTAATAATTGAACAAGAAACTTCCTCCAAAGAAGAATATGAAACTTCATTAGAAGAAGAAAATAACAAAAGGATGAAGCTTCAAATAAAAAAAATGAGGGACCAATTTCTCTACAAGTAACATAATTAAGCATTCAAAAATGGACCAAATAAACATTGAAGAAGGTAGATTTGATGAAGTTAGAAAAATGTGCACTACATATGCATGCAAAATTAGACATCAAAAAGAAAATTTCCTGGAAAATATTGAAGATAAGTTGGTAAATCTTACCTTGAAAGGGAATTTGGAAGAAGAAATCAATATTACTTTTGCTTCATAACCTTCTTCTTTTGAAAAGAATAAAAAAATATTTATGAATAGAAAAACCAATAAAATTTGAAAGGAGTCGATATACAGAAAAGAAGGTGAAGTCTTCTTGAGGAAAGGATTACAACAAAAGTGAAGCTTTCCCCAAGATAGAAAAATAGATTACAGTTGAAAGCAAGAATAGACCATCAATTGAATGTAAGGATTGCTAGTTTTTGTCAAGCCGAAGCTAAAGAGAAATGAGGGCCCAACTCTCTCCAACCCTCTCCTACCCTCTCCAACGCTCTCCGACTCTCTCCCACACTCTCCCAACCTCTCCCACCCTCTCCCACTCTCTCCCACTCTGTCCCACCCTCTCTCCCACAATCCCCACTTCTCCCTCTCTCTCTCCAACTCTATCCCACCTCCTAGATCTTAAAAAAGCGTTGACGTTTGATTTGATTTTGATTTGATGCGCCGGATTCTGATTTGACGCGCTTGTTTTGACGGCAAAGATTTCGATTTGCCGATCCGATCCTGACTTGATGCTGATCTGATTGATTTTGATTTTGATTTTTGATGCCGATGGATTTGCTGGATCTTGAGATTTCGATTGATTTTGATGATTTTGATTCGCTTGATTTTGCGTGATTTGATTTCGATTTATTGATTTGATTTCTGCCTGACGGATCGATTTTTGATGCCGGATCTTTCGATTGATCTTTGATTTTCGATTTGATTAAGATGAAAATGATTTTGTTTGATTTTTGTTTCAAAGATTTCAAAAAATGAATTTTGATTTTGATTTTGATTTCTGCGCGATTTTGATTTGCGCCTGATTCTGCCTGATGCGCCTGATTTCTCGATTTTGATTTGCGCGATTGATCCGCGCTTGACGTTTGATTTGCGCCTGATTTTTGTTGATTCCAGCCTGATTCCCGAAAAATTGATTTTTTGATCCTGATTTTGACTGAAAAAATGGTCTGATTTTGATGTGACGCAAAGTTTGATTTCGATGCCGCAAAGTTTGATTTCTGCCTGATTGACGCTGATTTTGATTTGCTGATCTTGCCGCTGGATCCTGATTTTGATTTTGCTTGATGATTTTGCGACTTCATAAGCCGATTTTTTCCGGGATTTTTCGACGCCGACTTTTTTCAATTTTCGATTTCTTTTCCCCGATTGCCGACTTTTTCGACTCTTTTCGAGGATTTTGTCGAGTGAGCGCGGAGATCGACGACCGATTTTCGAGATTTATTTCCGAGACTTTACCTTTCGACTTTGATTCTCTCGGGATTTAACGATTTTTCACTTCTTTCGACCTTTTTCTCGATTTTTTCGATCCTTTCTTTTTCGATTTTTCTTTGTCTGATGCTGATTTGTCGACGTGATGTTGACGCTGGATTGATGTTTGATTGCTTGATTTGCGCTGATTTTGATTCGTTTGATTTGTTTTGATGCGTTTGATTTTGATTTTGATTTTGATTTGCGCTTGATTTTGATCTGATCTCGCGCTTGATTTCGTGCCTGATTTCTGGATCTCTGATTTTCTGATGCGCTTGATTTCAAAGCTTGATTGATTTTTTTAAGCGGATTTCTGATTTCGACGGATTTTGTTGATCTGGATTGATTTTTTCTGGATTTTGATGATGATTTGCCGGATTTCGATTTCTGATGCGGATTTTTCTGATCGGTCTGATTGCCGGATCTGCTGCTTGATTTGATTTCTGATTTTTGATTTGATTTTTTCGCAAAAGCTGGATCGATTTGCTGATTTTTGACGCCTGATTTTGTCTGATTTTTGATGCAAAGCCTGATTTTTCGAGATTTTGGATCTCGTTTGACGTTGATTTCGCTGATCTGGATTTTCGATCTCTCGTTTGATTTGATGCCGATCTTGATCTGATTGATTCGATTTATCTGCAAGATTTGATTTTGATTTTGATTTTTCGATTTTGATCTCGATTTTGATTTTTCTGCCGGATCTGATTTGCCTGATTTTTGAGATTTTTTGTTGCTGACGGATTCTTTTGATTGAGTTTTTCTGATTTTCGATTGATTTTTGATTTTTTGTTGATCCGTGCTTGACTTTGATTTGATAAAGATTTTGATTTCTGCAGCTTGATTTTGCTGGATCTTTCGATTTCTGAGTGGATCTTGATGCTTTGATTTTTCGATGCCTGATTTCTCGATTTCGATTGTTTTCTGATTTCGGATCTGATCTTGGTCTGACGCCTGATTCTTTCTGATTTTGATTTTGATTTTGATTTCTGACGCGACGGTTTTGATTTGATTTCTGATTTTGATTTTGATTTTGACGATTTTTTTGCCGATCTTGATTTTTCGACGCTGATTTTGAGATGCCTGATTTTTGATGTTTGATCTTTGCTGATTGCCGGATCTGTTGATCTTTTGCTGGATTTGATTTCTGGATTTTGCTGAAGGGGATGCGGATCTTGTTTTGATTTTGCGTGATTTCGATTTGCTTGATTTGATGATTGATTTCGAGATCTGCGTTGATTTTTGTTGATTTTTGATTTGCTGATTTTGATGCTGATTTTTCGATGCCTGACGATTTTTGATTTTTTTCGATGACTTTATGATTTTGAGATTTGAGTTTGATTTGATTTTGATTTTGATTTTTTTGATTCTGATCCTGATTTGCGCGGATGATTTGATTTTGATTCTTGCTTGACGCGCTTGATTGATTGATCCTGTTCGATGATTTTAAAGATCTGCAAAATTGATTTTGATGGATTTAAAAATGATTGCGCTGATTTTGATGTTTGATTTTGATGCAAAAATATCTGCCGGATGCGCTGATTGATTTTGATTTGTTGATCTGTGCTGATGTTGATCCTGATTTTCCTGATCGAGTTTGATTGATTTTTTCGATCCGCAGCCTGATTTTTGCCTGGCGATTTTGATTCTGGCAAAGTTTGATTGATTTTGATTCTGATTTTGTTTTGATTTGATTGATTGATTTTGATCTGATTTTGATTTATGTTGATTTCGATTTGATTTGATTTGTTTGATGCGCCTGATTGATCTCGATCGAGCGATTGATTTTGATCCGATTCCCGTTCAAAGATCGAACTGATGGATGCAAAGATCTGCTGGATCTTGATCTGATCCTGAAAAGTTTGATTGCCGTTTGATCTCGATTTGTTCGATTTTGCGGATTGACGTGATTTTTGCCTGATTTGATTCTGATTTTTTGCGCCTGATTCTCAAAATGATTTGCCTGATTGATCCAGCCGGATGCCTGATTGAGTCCGCCTGATTTAAAGCTGATTTTGATTTTGATCGCAGCTGATTTTTCGATTGTTTTGATTTTGAAGTGATCGACCTGATTTTTTGATGATCTGATTTGATTTTTGACGTTTGATTTTGTTGATTGATTTGAGGCCTGATTTTTGATTTTGATGCGTTTGATTTTTGCGCCTGATTTTCGATGCGCCTGATTTTGATGATTCTCCCACCCCTCCCCATCCCTCAGACCCTCCCACACCCTCCCACCCCCTCTCTCACACCCTCCCACCCCTCTCCCACCTCATCCCACACCTCTCCCACTCCCACCCTCTCTCACCCCTCTCCCATAAGCATAAATACATAACATATAGGCATACATACATACATATATACATGACACACCAACATACATATACATACAAAAATATGAACAAACATTCAATAAAGTGGCATTTAACTAAAGGAAGACATAATGCGAGTGCATTATGTGTTGCTAGACATGTTCCCCAGAGAAGCAAAAAATCTCAAACCTAACACATAACACGAGCACGTTATAACACACTCACGTTATATTTTTATTTGGTAATCCCCAATCCTTAGCTTTGGTATTTTCCTTGGAATACCAACCCAAAGGCTTGGAGGGCATTCCCAACGACCAAAGGCATTTCTTTTTGCAAATTCTACAATTTTTCACATAATCGGGTTTGTGCTCACCGTAAGGATTGCATTTGGTTCAATATCGACAAAATCGAACACATGGGTAATGTTAAGTTCTCTCTTAGCTTTCCAAAAATGTTAGGCCTTTCACCCATAATTTCTTTTGTTTGTATGTCTGTTTTTTTGTCAAAAAGTAGTGTTTAGTGTTTTTTTCGTTATAAATTAACTGTTCATCAAAATTTCAAATAAATTACATTTTTAGAAACTAGACTCCATTCTACAAATTTTAAAAAATAAAAAATTTAAAAAATCTATTACTTTCTAAAATTTGTAGGGGGAGCACGGCCAAAATTATGCTTTTTAGGAAGTGCCCACTTAGAAAATTAGTTAAAAATCAAATATTCATTAAAAAATTATCAGAGAAATCATGCATCAACTAGATACTATTAGCTAACTTCTGACCATAGAAATTTTAAAAATACTACAAAAAGGTTCACTGTGCTGGGTTCGTACAAGAGTTGCTATGTTATGTTTTTCTAACAAAAACAACAATTTTTCTACATCCCTCTTTTGAACCCCTTAATCTCAACCATTTTCAAAATAAATTAGTAGTTTAGAAAGTAGACTCAGAGAACTTTGATCCTTTCTTTTGTTCCATCTCAAAATTTTGAGTGTAGCTATCCTCAATTTCATGTATGAGGTCAGTATTTCCTAATTTTAGAAGAAAAAAATTGGCCACTTAAGCCCCCTTTCTGGGAACCATCTTGGTGCACTTACCCTGGTGTTTTCCACTGCACCTAAGAAATATTTAAGGAATAGCCAATTCCTATACTCAAGAATCTTGAAATGAATGGCCAACTAACAAGATCTAGTCATGACCAAGATCTCCTACACTTTAGGCTCTGTGGGACCAAGGAGGGTATTCCTAATGAGTTCACATAGGATTCAGCTATATTGAACACATCACTACACAGATCAATAATGATAAAGGATAATTTTGCAACAATTACTAGGAAATTGGGTTGTTTCTAAGTAATTTTCTACCTATTCATCAAAATTCAGACATCCTTAATGAGAATTGACACATACAAACAATGGAATCAATGAATTCTAAATGAATTTGAATCTTGGCTATAGGTTGGTCATTGAATGATTATTTGATTAACCCCTCAAGTAAATCATTAAGGAACAGATTAGTGTCATATTTATTGGGAAAAATGGAGTCACACATGCAAGAATTAGTAAAACAAAGATGATCCAATAATGAAATAGACTAATCTCATAATACTTTGCATTATGGAGCTCAAATTCTCTAATACACAACTACTTATCAAATCCTCTGCAAATTAAATTAAATTCATGCCCCCATCTAAGTATTAAAATCAAGACAAAGAATCGAGACATGCATTCGAACAAATATTCAAAGAAGAATAGAAATACCATTAATACTTCATTCAAAATTCACCCAAACTTGCACAAGGAGAGAAATATATCAGAATTATATATATTTACTTGTACTTGAATCATGTCTAAGAAACAATTTAAGGTACTTGCATAAGTTCATTCATAAAACTCAAAGATGACCAACTATTCTATTCCTATCTATCTATATACGTTCGACCCAAAACCTAGCCTGAGTGCTCTTTTTTCAAATGAGCCTTGGTTTCCCTTTTATAATGCAAGGGAAGAAACAAGCTTCAGGCTCAGATGTAGTTTCAATACAAAATTTTCATTTCATTTAAATTTTAACTGCATTTTCTTGCATTTCAAAACCCCACATGTTGATTCTTCAAAAAATAGTGCAATTGGGGAAAAACCAAAATATAACCGGCACCCAAGAGGAGAAATGCAAATTGCCGCCAAAATTCTCCTTGTCACCATCTGCACCATCATGAACCAGGAACCCAAAATGCCACGTACGCAAGAGGAATGGATGACCAAAGCAACATGTATCAACAAAAAAACTTAAGACCACATACACAACCAATTCAATTACCCGTCACCCCACAAACACCAATAGCATGCTCGCGATATACACGACTGCTTCTTGTCATCACCAGAGGAGAGGACACCTCAGCCTCTTCCTCTTTCTTCTCTTTACCGAGCATAGTTCTAGGCTTCCCACTAGGAGTCTTGACTTCCAACAAAACCAAAGATATCACCTCCTCTTCAAAGGGAAAACTATCATTCAATAGAGCCAAATACCGACCGTAAGCAGAGTCCATCTTTGTGCTACTATCAAAGGATCTACTTGTAAGGTTAATGGGCAAATGTTGGCACCAATAGGAGTTGTGTCCATAACTTACTTTCCATTTTGATCTAGGAAAAGACTGCACTGGACCTTTTCCTTTGTCATATGTTCCTTCTGCAGCATTACCCTGAAATTGCAGTCTTTGACTGCATCTACTAGGCGCTAGTCTAGGTTTCTTAGCAGAAGTACCTACCTTCATGGTGAAAGCAGCTTCCAATGCATCTGAACACATCCTCAAGGCATTCAAGTGAGCAGAACTTCTTATTAGTTCACTCATTTTCTCCTCTGTCAATTGTGCACACTCAAAAATGCCTAACTGCTAAGTGATAATGATGTGAATGGCAATTATCTCAGCTGTATTTATCAAGTGAAAAAATGGCATTCACATTTAATGTTCATCACACATGTGTAACCCTGGTAGCTCGTTGGCAGATGTATTGGCACTGTTTAGTTCCCAATTGCATGGAAGTTCATAGACAACCCTTCATGATTACCAACATTTTTGTTGCCACACAAACTAAGATCGACTCAATCGCACTATGTGATTTTGGCCATTAATGTAGGCTAGTTGCAAAGAGTAGAAATGGTCGTCACATGTTATTTCGCCACCTTTGAATGCTAGTCGTCGATCGATTGCCTCAATGGAAGATTGGACAGCTAACCATCGTTTGACTATTTTTTATTTCTAGTGGTGCTTCGCTAAAATTTTCTCAACCAATCATTCTCATCTATGTTGGATGACACCATCATTGTGCATGGGTTCCACTATTTGAGCGAGTGGGGATCGGTGTCGAGATCTTGCTAACCTCACTGTATTTAACCACCGTTCACTTTCATTCAGTGAGCCAACAAGGAACGGTGAAGATCGTTTCACAAGATTGATCTCGACTACTCGTTGAAAATGTTGGGCCATGGGAGTGGGCTCTGCACTCTACATGGACACGTGTTAGCTTCTCGCTAACCATGCTACATTTAACTTGTTGTCACTTTACTCTCACAAGCTAGTGGGGTACTGTCCAGATCCTTTCCCTGATCCTTGAATCCTGCAAGCTACACATCCCATAATGTTAGCATTAAATGAACAAACTGATGGTTATGTGACCACCGAGGTTAATGGTTTAATGTTTAAGTCACTGAGTTAAATTTCAAAACCCAACCTTAGGAAAATGACTTAATGCGAAGGGAAAATGATGACTGCTTCCTCGAGCCCATGGGGCCGGTAAATAAATGTGTCAGATGGCTCAAGGGATGACTTAAGGGGTCGATGACCAACTGAGCAAGTCAACCAAGAATTAAAACATTTTTAGGTTTTCATGAATAAAACCCTATCTACTTATGAGGGAAAGGGTTTATCAAAGAGGCTAACCAAACCCATGGAGAAATAAAATCCATCAGGATATTAGAAGCTCTAATATAATACTTGAAATCTTAGATCTTCTAGGATGAAACTATGTGAAATAGACTTATATTCATACTTAATATTAAATCTCAAAATTCAAATAACACAAGCCAAAATAAAATCTAGGATTTGAAATCATTCAAATATCACCAAAATCATATCCCAAGGGGGGTGTCTTGAGTTAGTGAAGACCCATTCACCATACAGTGAATGGGTCTTGGCATACCTAACTAGGACACATTTTAGGGAATGTGAAATTTCATATAAAAAAGGGGTCCTAGGACCTAGTGGGGACCCATTCGCTAGGTTATTAATGGGTCCTAGGTCACTATCCTAGGACACATTCCTTGCAAAATTAAGTGTTGTGAAATATTATTAATGAGTGTTAGGTTTTATCCCTTGGAAAATGCAATAAATTAGGCTTTGATTTGAATCTAAGGGGCCAATTAAGTTCAAATTAACCTCAATTAATTAATAAAGAACTAGATTAGTGTGAAAGTGTAAAAAACACACTTTACAACACCCTAAATAAGGCACAAATAAGTCCATTTTATCATCGATTATTCATTCCCAAATTAATTGTGAAAAGGGTTACCTTTTTCTATGTTACGCATAGAATAGTTCCTCTGTACCAATAGCTCTACATAATAAGGCTATTTAGGAAAGTTATTATCCTGTAAATTGAAAGGTATAGCTCCCTCATATGATATTCTATAAATTGAAATGAACTTAAAAAAAAAACCTTGTATGCTTTTAACCAGAAAGTAGGAAAGGTAAAACTTTATATTAGAAATATTTTTTATATTAGATGCAAATGAAAATGGTAAAGATACTGGCGCAAAGACTAGTCCACATAGGATGAATCGATAATGAAGTATTAACCCAATATTATCTGAAAAGTGAAATATATTATAGAGATAAATGCATATACTCACACACATAAGAATAAAAATAAACATAATAGTTATACCTAAACACAGATTTAAGAAACTTGAATTATCCCCCAATGAACTAGATGCACATAGAAAAATAGTGATTTTTGTTCACAGTAAAAGTAGAATTATATTTAAAGCATATAATATGAGGTCTTTTGAAATGATTTCTAGAGAGAGTATTAGTTTCAAAAATAAACATATATATATAAGTGGATGAGCAACCACTTCTTTTTCTTTCCCATAGCTAACTAAATCTAATAAAGTATTTTCAAGACATAATAGAGCAACTAAAAATTTAGGATGGTGGTGCTTCACTTTCAAATTTCACAGATGCACCAAACCTTTTCACAGGGCTTGGAAAGCCTTTGTGATAGTTGGAAACTCCTTATGTTGGGGAATAGTTATGTTCCCTATTCATAACCTCCATGCCAACTAACTATCTCAAATAGCCTCAATCCTATGATCATAAGTCTTCATAAGTCTAGTCGCTTGAGATGGGATAAGGTGTAGTTTTCTTAACTTCCTTAGATGCTCAACATTGAAAAACTGAGAGTTGAAGACCCCATCAACTATCTTCTAGAAGTCATTCTCCAAGGCTTTACCATTATCCTCATTCACATTCCCTCCCTTGTTAGGTTGCAATCTAATGGCAACAAGGTTCTTATGGACCTCTTCTAAGATCGCGTTACATTCAATTGCGATTTCCTGGAGTTTTTGTAAACCTTTACTTGTGACTTGTAGCTTCCATTCTATGCTCTTATTCCAAATCAAGCAGCGAGCATCAATGAAATTAGGTATAATTTGATCTATGGCTAACTTCTCCATCCCATAACTTATCATTAATTTGATTTCATTTTCATATTGACTCCATAATCTTTCCTCTTTCTCAGCTACAATGATTTCCTCTTCAATCCTATAAGTTTTGAAACATTTTCCCTTTGGATAAATTTAAGAGATTCAAAAAAAATGATTGCCTTTCCCCACTAAGCTGCTACTCCACTCCTTGATATCTTTTCCAAAATTTCTACAACTCTTCATTTTACTTTTTTTTTCCTATCGTTGCCATGGGGTCAAAGGATGATTCAGTCTACCAAATTGGTTGAGGAAGATCAAAGACTTATTTTAGACATTCAGTCAAAATTTTGACTTGTTTCTTTAACTTAGCCTTACTCTCCTTTTCTTTCTTAGACCACTCAACCATACTTATCATTGATACTTGAAAGTTATGTACATATCCATCCCTGGTAAGAGTTCCCAAGTTAATCCTATCAATGTTAAGTTCACTTGTAGTCACTTGAGTAACCTCTTTCTGGGTAGTATGACATGCAACCTTTAGACACAAATTCCCTATACTGCCATCATCTATTAACCTAGCAGTATTTATCAATTTCTTGGGCTTGGCAGTAATTTGAAGTAATTGACCCACCATATATTTCCTCGAAAGATCTAGCTACATTTCCTTCCTTTTCTTTGACAAAGTGTCTTCTAGCCAAACAAGGGTAATAGGAACATTGGTCACCTTGGAACTGGAAGAGTCAAATAATGCTCTCTTCATGGCAGTAGACTTGATTTATATGTCCTATGATGAAGGTGGAAAAGACCTCTATTTTGGAGGTTCATTTACCTCTTTGGTAGGTGATGATTGATAGGATGAAGAGGAGGTACTAATTTCAATGTTGCCTAAATTACTTTTTTGTCCTTGAGCCTCTTTATCCTTATCTAGATGGGGTAGATCAAGGAGATATGCTCCACAAGTCTGTTGAAACACATTCCTATTATGACGTTCCTCATCACCATCACCCTAGACTCTTAACTGCATTGCACGTGAAACCGATCCAAAAGTCCTTGAAATCGCAGATGGATTATCACTACCTCCTATAGTTTCACAAGTGAAAGGGCCAAAGCCAATAGGAAACTACATAGTTACTCTCCTTCGCTCTTCACACCTTTTATTAAAATTGGCTAGGTTTATGTAGACCTCAATCATTACAAATTTATCCTTTGGTTTCGTTGGGAGTTTTATAGGGAAACCAGTAAAACCACCAACTCTTATATAGGAGAACCTTTGAAACTAGATAAAATGATTGCCATAGAAGTTAAAAATTGCATGGCTTCTAGTGAAATCCACATCTCAATTCTTCCTTGTAACTACTTGGTCATCCTCATGGTAAAGGTATCAAATATCCTTCTGTGGTGAAGGAAACTCTTGTCTAGCTGTAACTTATCAAGGTACTTGAAAATTGATACCTAGTCATGGGAAAGGTCACTTGTCCTCAATCCTAGCCATGGTCTAGTATTTGCAATGACATATATTAAATAATAATGCATATGGATTTCTTTATTAATGTAAAGAAAATAAGAAAATTATGTATCCTATCACTGATGAGCTTCACCCAGTCTAAAAAAAGGGTTCCATAGAGCATAATATGGATGAAAAAGTATATCCACTCTTGGAAATCATAAGCATCTTCATTTCCTCAAACAATTTGCAACAACATAACTATAACAGATATCTCATCTACAAAGTGATTATGTGTAGATTTCAGGGAAATTGAAATTTACCCCACCTAGGCTTCGCCAGCCAATTATTTCCTTATATTCTAGTAATACCCCTTTTTGAGTGAAAAATCAACCTGAGCAATTGGTGAAATCTAGGGCCAAGTAAGCCTCTCTTTCTAGAGTCATCAAGGATGAGGAAAAGGTGGTTCTTTGAATTTTAACCACCAACCTATTGTCTTTCATTATGATTTCTCAAGCCTAAGAATCATTATGTCTGATGCATTTAAGAATTAATTATGGTCATTGGACCACTATAGGGAATGTAGGTGCTTCCACCAATTTGCTATCGACTGCCTTTCATGTGATGAGTGGTGGATTGGGGGCATTGAATTGTTCCCTAAATTCATTCATATCCACTTGGATGAGCTTGGTGTCTCCTATCTCAAGCATGTCGCAAGTTAACCTTGAGATATACTTGTAATCCCAACACTTAATTCTTTCGATGACTAAAATCCTACTGTTCGAATGAACTTTCACCAGGAAGATTGTAATGCAAGGAAAAATAAGCTTGGAAACTGCAAATTTGAAAGGAAAAGACAAGGATGTAAATACCTTAGAACAACCCTAAATTTTGAGGATGAAAATTTGCATCAACTTTCTCTCCCTCGTCACATCTCCTAGTGTTAATATCATAGCCAAGAATGTTTATTTCTTGCATAGATTTCCTTTTAATTCCCTATGAGAAATATGCAAGTAGATAGGAAATAAATTAAATCCTATTGTCATATAGGAACATGTCCAATTTCATATCAAGACTTCATTGCAAGCACTTTTCAAAAATTTGAAAAGGAACGGCTAAAGAGCGAAGAAATGGGTAGTTCATATAACTTTGTAAATCACCACTCAGGTCCATCCTTAATTGTAAAACATTTCCTGCCTCTCAATAGGCACTAATGAGTTAATCATTCTTTCTTTGAGATGGTATATGGGGAGTTAGGTGAACTTAACAAAACATCGCTAGCACTGACCTAACTAAAAAAAAGGTCAAAGTAGAAATTACAAAAGTTCACATAACTTGAAAAAACACCACTACATGTTAAAAACCATATAAGGGAAAGAGCCTTGTGGCGGGAAAAGAATGATCCAAGTGGATATTTTGTTGGAAGTTGAAGATTCCATCATATGGTTTTCATTGATGTCACCACAGTACTACATTTATGTCTAGTTACCAGAAGCTATTTCACATAAAGTTGACCATTATGTGTGATTTGCAATGTTGGTTTTTTGGTTCGGTTCCTACCGTATAACAAACTATGATTCGAATAGATCTTGTTTTGGCATATACGATACTTTATGATGTTTTTATGGCTGACCTAATTGATATGTTGGATACATATATATATTTGTATGTGTCTCCATAAAATATGAAAGAGGATGAATGGGTTGATGGATGAATGAATGGATGAATGAATGAAGCAAGAAGTATAGAGCGATTATGTTTCTCCAAAAATTTTGTGGTTGTAGAAGATCTAAATAAGTGAATCAGGTGAAGAAAAAAGTGTGTAAACTGAGCAGAAGTATAGAGAAATTATAGAGCTTCATTTGGAACTAAATTCAGCACAAGAAAGGTGTAATTCATCATGTCATTTTGGCAATAAGCCATAAATTTTGTATTCTAGAAGTGAGTCATCTTCTTTGTATCTCTGTGGAAGTTAGCCCTTTGGGTTATATCCATGTGGAAAGTGAGTCCTTATTTTAGGAAGCGAGCCTTATCTCTGGCACTGAGCCTTTCTTTTTGTAATCAGTTTTGATATTCTCTATAGTGTGATTTAATTCTCACCATGGTTTTTCCCTCATTGGGTTTTCCATGTAAATCTAATGTTATTGTGTTTATGCATTTACATTTGATGGTTAATCACTTAATCAGTTTATGTTTTATTTTTGGTAATTGAATTTAAGGTTATAATCTATGACAACTGATTGACCCCCCTCTTAGTTGTCCTATCCAACAATTGGTATCAAAGCAAGGTCCTTTGGAATAAGTTTAATATCTTGAAGGAGATCTTGGTGGCTTAAATGATGAAGGGATCCGACTTAGATGAAGAATTGAGAACATAAACCTCATAGTCTGAAAATGAGGATCTAAAAGAAAATGTTAAGCAGGTGGGTGAATGTATTCAAAAACTAAGAAACCAAATCCAAAAATTCAAGTTGAAACATAAACAAGTTCACAAGGAACTAAAAGAAGCAAAGGAGATTGCTGAAAAACTGAAGATGGAACTTGAAGAAAGAAAAAGAATGGAAGAGAAGCTAAAATTAGAAATTTGACAAAACAAATAAATTATCAATCAAAAGATAGAAAAGTGTGATAAGCTTGAACTTTAAGTAGCAATTCTTAAGTCTGATCAGGAAAAGGAAAAAAGTTTTGAAGACAAATTCAAGATAAGTTTGGGAATTCTTGATGAGTTAATTTCATCTCAGAAACCAAAAAAGGATAAAGGAGGTTTGGCGCTTGAAGAAGGACAAAGTTCAAAGACTAATCCAAGTCTCAACAAAATGAATAATCAAAGGAAATTTCAAGGCAATATTTATTAATGCAAAGATAGAAGGATCAATACTGAAAGGATACTCAGCTGACAATATAATGATCAAAGGTACACATATTTTAATGGATTTTGTTATTCATGCAATAAATTTGGACATAAAATGACATAATGTAGAAGAATGATGAACTAGAATGTTATGGTTGCAATAAGTTCAGACATAAATCAACAGAATTTAGAAGTCGAGTAATGATGAACAGATTTAATACCGGTAGAATATTTCATTCTTTTAAAGGCTACTACAACATGCAATATTTTTGGACACAAGGCTAATTAGTGCAGGACAAAGAAGAATACAAACTCTCTTGATCAAATATTTGTTGTATTTCACTCTTGCAACAAATCTAGACATATCTCAAAATTTTGTAAGAGAAAAGTTGGGAAGGAATTGAATCTGGAACAAAAGAATAAGCTTAATCTAGAAGGAGAGAAATGGAAAAAATATGGAGAAAGAAAGAAGATCCTGAGAACAAGGAAAAATAAAATAATCTTGTATCTACATCCAGTGTAGATACCTCTTCTATGAACTAAATCTAGTAATAGCCTTAGGGGGAGCAGTCATAGAAAAATCTTTCAAAACCTCGATAAAAGAGATGTCATGCAATGACATAAGGATAGGTGATGTAAATTTTCATTTTGAAGGAAATAAAGAAAATTCCAGTAGAAAACAAGATTTACAAAAGATTTGCGGAACTCTTTTTGTACATTTCAAAAATTGGCTAACAACTTAGGCGGGAGAAGAATCTGATAGACTAAAGTACAAATGATGATGTGGAAAGCAATAAATTATCATTCATGATGAAACCCTAAAAGCAATAAATTAAATAAGGAAGATTGAGTGGTCAATCTCATTTTGAAGTGGATGAGTTGACAAACAAAGGGTTAGGGTTACCAGCAAGCGAAAGTATGAAGAACAAGGCAGAAGCAATGGAGTCAAAGGAAATGGTGGTATTTTATACATGTAGCAAAAAATTACAGAAATTGAGTAAGTTACAGATTGATGAATTTCATCATGAAAATATTCCAAGTTTCGAAACCTCACTTTCAGATGAGCAAATGCAAAAGGTCAAAAATTTAGGGCACAAGGGTTTAGACATTTGGAGTGAATTTCCATACTTTTCAAAAGTGGACATTGCTTGGGTGATTTTAAGCTGAATTCAAGATAATCAAATGATTCTTGACAAATCTTATGGGATCACGAAGGAATCAATTGCAGCAATAACAAGACTATGTGATGTTGGACCCATTCCTGTCAAGAAATCCATAAAGAACAAAGAGGTCAAAGCCCTAACTGGGGTAATAGGAGATCAAAGGGCACTTATAATTCACACCATAACTAACCCTATGATAAGGTATGTGCCATATGGAATCTCATATAAGATTTATTTTAGGAATAGGGAAGGTTCTACCTCAACAATCATTGTTTATGTTGCATGTCAAATGGTTGAGGAAAAGGTGGATTTTGGCTTGTGCCAGTTGTTGAGAAATCAATTGATGGAAAATATAACTATGACAAAGAATGACAATTATCAGGTTTTCGCTTTGGAACCTTGGTTATATACTTGATTATGTATTTTCTAAATTCATTACCATTGAAATAAAATGTTGTGTGGAAGTCTATTATACCAGTTGGAAAGAAAGTTTATCGATATCTAAATTGTTTAGAAGAAAGGGAAAAGGTTTTCCAAGAGTATTTTGAAATTGAGATAAATGCATGGAATTCTGGTATGATTTATAGTCTAGTCATGGTGTCTAATGGAGATTCCTCTTCCAAAAAAAGGAAAACAAGAAAAATCAAATCATTTCCCCCTCCAGAAATTAAGAAGTTGAAGAAAAAAGAGAAGGAATAAGCAAAGGAAACAAGGACTATAGAAGCACTTGATATGGTATCAACAAATGATGATGAAGATGTTACTAAAGAAAAGGTGATAAAGATTCTTGAGCAACCTGATGGGATAAATAAGATTAGAGATATATGGTTTTCTCGACCATCATATGAATAGGATGAGATCACAGATGCTCTAGCTATTTATGGAATTCATAATGATATTGATCTAAGTGAACTAACAAGTACCTTACTAGAAGTATTGATTGAACAAATTGAAGATAGGTTAAGGGAACTATCACCTAGTGAAACAATAGAAAAAGATGAAATTCAATTGGCTTTAAAAGAAAGATGTAGAAATGAACAAAAGAGGTTGACTATGAGTATAAATGAGCTGAGGAGCTGTATCAAAAGTGTAAACATTGTATATAGGTATTGTCTCTGGTGGCCTACTGCTATTGGGAACTACAGAAAAAAAAAATTGATTCTATTGAGCATGAATTGAATTCTATTGGAGAAACATATGATGTTCTTAATGACAAAGATGGAACGCAAAAGAAAAGGATCAATTCCTTACAATTTGATATTTATTTCATCATGACATGAAGGGATGGTATTGTGAAAATATTTTGGAAAGTCTAAGAGATAACTGAGTTAAGATTAGAACAGCTTTTCGATCTCTTGGAGGATGCTGAGAAAAATGCACAGAATATTTCCATTCCAAATACTCTTATGGAAACAATTGATTCAATAGCAAAGATTAACAGTATTTGTCTCTACATCATGTTGGGAGTGGATTCTTGGAAGAAATTTCTTTCAGAACTAAAAGAAAAATACAAGGAAATATTTTGAAGAAGGATTGAGGTAAAGAATCATTTTTACTAAACCTTTTTGTGAAAAATGGAACTTTTTTTTCGAGTAAAGGGCAAATAGAACATTTTTTTTCATTGATGTCGGGGGGAGAGAGAGGGGGGGTGAGAGAGAGAGAAGAGAGAGAGAGAGAGAGAGAGAGAGAGAGAGAGAGAGAGAGAGAGAGAGAAAGAGAGCATGTGAAATGAAGTGGACCTTTTTTCTCTTTTGTTGTTGTTGGCTTTTCACATCTTGTGCTGCCATCAATTATAAAGTGGGAGATTGTTGGAAGTTGAAGATTGCATCATATGGTTGTCATTGATGTCAACATAGTACTACATGTATGTCTAGTTACTGGAAGCTATTTCACATTAAATTTGACCATTATGTGTGATTTGACATGATTTTTTGGTCTGGTTCCTACCATATAACAAACTATGATTCAGATAGATCTTGGTTGGCTTGGTGTATATAATACTTTATGATGTTTTTATGGCCGACCTCATTGATGTGTTGGATACATATATATATTCATATATCTCTCTAGAAAATATGAAAGAGGATGAATGGGTGGATGGATGAATGAATGAAGCAAGAAGTATAGAGAGATTATGTGTCTCCACAAAGTGTGTGGTTGTAGGAGAACTGAATAAGTGAATTAGGTGAAGAAAAAAGTGTATAAAATGAGTACAAATATAGAACAATTACAAAGCTTCATTTGGAACTGAATTCAGCACAAGAAAGGTGTAATTCATCAGTTCATTTTGGTTGTAAGCAATAACTTTTGTATTCTAGAAATGAACCATCTTCTTTGTATCTTTGTGGCAGTGAGCCCTCTGGGTTGTAGCCCTGTGGACAGTGAGTCCTTATTTCAAGAAGTGAGCCTTATCTCTGGCAGTGAGCCTTTCTTTTTGTAATCGATTTTGATATTCTCTATAGTGTGAGTTATTCCTCATCGTGGTTTTTCCCTCATTGGGTTTTCCACGTAAATTTGGTGTTATTGTGTTTGTGCATTTGCATTTGATGGTTAATCGCTTAATTAGTTTATATGTTAGTTCTAGTAATTGAATTTAAGGTTATAATTTGTGACAACTAATTCACCCCCCTCTCAGTTGTCCTATCCAACATATTTTGTTCGTGAAAAAATTATAATAGTTCCAAACATTGAAAAAAATGGCTCCATGTCAAAGAGTTCATTGAGATAATTCCAACACCACTTGAATTGCGTCAAACGAAGTTTGTATGTGAAAGTTATGGCTGGTCAAAGTTTTGTAAAATAGGTTGACCAAGGTAGTACAAATGCTAACATCAGCATGACATTAGCATGGTGACATGGCAAGTACAATTGACTGTTACATGGCAGGGAGCCAATGTGAAAGGCCTAGATGTTGCCACATGACAGATGATGTGGTAGTTGACTTAGCACAGCAACTAGCATGGACCAATTGCATGGTGCCATGTGGACCAATGGTTGGGTGCCACATGACACCCCTACGATTGCTTGGTTTGTTTTGTTTGTTAAAAAATTGGTTGATGGGGGTCAAACCCTTGACCTCCTGCTTGCAACTTTTACTCTCCACCACTACACCACATGGGGTCCTCAAAGTATAAAAGTGGCCATATATATTTAAACAATCCAAAGTTCCAAATTGGGGATTGGGAAGTTTGAACCTCTGACCTCCCTACTTGCAATCTTCCCAACCACTATTGAGCCACACATGCTCGACAGAGGGGACGGGTGGTTTATGTCATTTAAAGTAAAATAAACCATTTTTAAGTAAAAAAGGAGGCCGATGGTTTGAACTGTCAACCTCAAAATTACAACTACCTCCCTCATACCACAATGCCACACACATTTTGCATGATATATGATCATAATGTTGTTGGTGTAATTAATTACACTTGCATAAGTTTACTTAGGCACATTAATAATTAATTATTAAGTCTGCACACTAGGGTTTTCCTTTTAGGGTTTCCTTTAGGGTTATGCATACTTTGCTTTTATAAAGAAAATTATCTCATGTAATTATGAATTCCTGAATAATAATATTTTGCACATCTTTTTGCAATAGTTTTTCTTTTTCTAATTTTCTCTTTTGTGGAAGGTTTTTTGGTTAGCATGTCTAATCTTGGTTTCTAACATGGTATCAGAGCCTTGATATTGTAAAGAAAGCTAAGTGTAGAAAAAAATCTCCTAATATCAAAACCTTAGGGAAGAATTCAGAGATACCTTTAAATTTTACAATTACAGTCCAAATAAGATGCACTTGAAAGAGATAATAGAAACAGAGAATTAGACATACACATATGAACACTAGATTTATGTGGGAAAACCCTTACAGGAGAAAAACCCACCACACCAAGAGAAGTCACTTTGTATTACAGTAATAAAGATTAAATACAGAGATTTGACTTATATTTTTTCTGTCAGTTTACAGTAGCATTCACCATGATCAACCTTGTTACAGAACATTCACATTACAATGCTCCCATAATCAAATTCATCCACTGATCATACAACCACACAACATTCTGTCGAACTACCCAACCAATCACAATCTTCAATCCCTGAGTATAACCATGTCACCCCTGTCTATCGAGCTTCCTCTCAGCAATGGCCGCAACAGTCCAACTGCTAGCGGTTCCCATTCGGCTCCTCTGATTGGTCGAATACAAGCCACATAGGATAGTCTTCACTCGGTCAAAGAATTCACCCTGTGTTGGCATGTCAGTGAGACACTAACCGTGTCTCCCCGATGCCACAAAGTCAACATTCGATATCGCCAAGAGTCCATACTATCGGCAAGATGTTACACTGAGTCCAGAGAGCTATCGCTAAGACTTATCACTTTCACTGAGAGATCATATCGAGCCTTTATGTTATACTGAAATGTTCAGCAGTTGGCAAGACTTATCGCTTTCACTAGGAGATCATACCGAGGTTCACAATTTATCTTGAAGTATTCATCTGTCACCAAGACTTATCGCTATCGCTAAGACGTTACTCTGAAGTCTTAAGTCATACTGAGCACCAAACAATAGTCAGCAATACTTCTCTCCATCACTAAGAGTTCTTAGCAAACCCTTAGTGTTGCCCTGATGCCTTCACTTGTTGCCCAGAGTCTCCCTAATATCCAATAAGAGTGGCATGTCAGCCAGAGATATTCATATTGGTAAGACTTCATATTGAGCCACCATATGTTACTCCGAGTGTATACTATCGATGAGACTTTCCTTCATTATTGAGAGTTCATAGCAAAGCCTCTATGTTACCCTGAAGACTCCAATCTCCATGAGTCTCCCCGACCACCACTTGACACTGACCCATCGGCAAGAGATCAACTCAAGCAAAGTGAGATATAAATTGTCACAGTGATCATAATGTCATAGCGATACATACATTCGGCATGACTGAAGCAAGGTCACAGCGTTCACCAAGGTTTCAACTACTAGTCGGCCAGACACAAAGCATGTCACACTGACTTGGCTCTCTTAGAGGTTTCAGCCTATGGGATTGAGGCATATATTTCCAATAATCTCCCACTTGACGAAGATCACACAGGCACCTCCAGAGCACAACAAAACTACTGAGATTCATGGGCACTAAGGCCCATCGAATTGGCACACCACCTGAACTTGTCTGTGCTCACTGGCTTCGTCAATGCATCTGCAACATTTTCTAGAGTATCCATTTTTTCTAATGAGACCTTTCCATCCTCCACCATATCTCATACAAAGTGATACTGTACATCTATATGTTTCATCCTGGCATGGAAAGTAGGATTCTTTGCCAGACAAATTGCACTCTGACTATCATAGAAAAAAGTTATTTTCCCTGCATCAAAACCAATATTAGAATACAAACATTTTAACCAAACTGCTTCTTTACAAGCATGTGTAGCTGCCATGTATTCATCCTCTGTAGTGGACAAAGTGACTACATCCTATCGCTTACTCATCCAACTCACTGCACCACCATTCAACATGAAAGTATATCCACCGGTGGATCTTCTATTGGCAATGTCCCCTGCCCAATCAAAATCCACATAGCCTTGAATGCTGAGAGTCCTCTGTGATTTAACCAAGTTCCCATGGTAACACAAAGCATATTTTGAAGTTCCCTTCAAATATCTGAATACTGTTTTCACAGCATCCCAATGTGTCCTTCCAGGATTAGCCATAAACCGACTAAGTACTCCCACTACTTGAGCAATGTCTAGCCTTGTACATACTATTGCATACATAAGACTTCCAACTGCACTAGCATAGGGTACACTGGTCATGTCCTCCATCTCAGTAGGAGATTTTGGACAGTCTTCAATAGATAGCTTCGTTCCCTGCAAAACTGGAACAACTAGCTGCTTGCAATCATTCACACAAAATCTCTCTAGAATAGTCTTAATATACTTACTCTTACTGAGCCAAAGTTTTCTATCCTTCCTGTCCCTAGTTATTTCCATCCCCAGAATATACCTTGTTGCACCAAGATCTTTCATTTTGAACTTTGCAGAAAAATGAGACTTAAGATCAGAAATCATTAACTTACTATTGCCTATGAATAGCATATCATCAACATAGAAAGCAATAATAAGGACTTGATCACTTTCAGATTTGTAATACACACAATGATCATATTTTGATCTTACAAATCCCAATGACAAAACAAACATGTCAAACTTTTGGTACCACATTCTAGGAGATTGCTTTAACCCATACAGAGATTTATTCAACTTGCAAACCAATCTTTCTTTACCTTTTTCCACAAAGTGCTCAGGTTGGGACATATAAATCTCTTCTTCAAGATCACCATGAAGAAATGTTGTCTTCACATCCATCTGTTCGACCTCTAAGTCATACGCTATTGCAAGTGACAAAAGAAATCTGATAGATGTCAGCTTAGCTACAGGAGAAAAAAATCTCCCCATAATCAATTCCCTCTACCTAGGAATAACCCTTCGCAACCAACCTCGCCTTCTATTTTTCCACACTTCCATCTAGACCAATTTTCTTCTTAAATACCCATTTGCAGCCCACAACTTTTCTGCCTTTAGGCAAGGGCACCAAACTTCAAGTATCATTCTTTTCTAATGATGCCATTTCTTCATTCATGGCTTCCAACCAAGAGTTTGAATCATACATTCTAAATGCCTCTTTCACAGTCCTAGGCTCATTAGTGCTAGAACTTAAAGCATAGGCACAAGTAGAATCTATCAAAGAAAAACCCATACCTATCAGGTTGCTTTCTTTCACAAGTTGACCTCCTCACTTGATGAGGCTGAGGTTGTTCTTCTTCATCAGAACTCTCAGAACTACTTGAGCTCTCCTCAGTTTCAAGTACATTTTGAATTTTCAATTCCTCTTTATCTGGTGTCGAGGGAATTTCAACTACATCCTTTTTGTTTTCTGATTTTGTCTCTAACTGCAAATCCAAGGTAGAGGGTTCAGCTCATGAAAGATAACACTTCTACTATACAAAACCTTCTTTGTATCAGGATTCCAAAGCTTGTATCCTTTTATGCCAACACTATAACCAATAAAACTACATTTCACAACCTTGTTCTCCAATTTAGATCTTTTCTCATACGGCACATGAGCATATGCCTCATAGCCAAAAACACAAATATGTCTTAAAGAGGGCTTCTTACCAGACCACGCTTCCAAAGGTGTTTTCTCAACAAGAGAGGAATTCAGAGAATGGTTTATCAAGTAACATGTTGTAGCAACACCCTCAACCCAGAACTTCTCCTCTAAGCTAGCACTACTCAGCATACTTCGTGCTCTCTCCATCACTGTCCTATTGAACCTTTCTGCAACACCATTTTGTTGTGGAGTATAAGGTGTAGTCTTATTGTAGACATCGAAAATATACTGATTTGACATCGTGCACCTAATCTCGACTTACTAACACCATTTCTTCCTGAATCATTCCTTGGTCTAACCATTTAATCAAATTCCCTTATCTAATTAAATTCATCAATATTCGTCCTTTAATTAAATAAATCATTTTATCTAATTAAGGTCATCTCTTTTGTTGATTAAATCAATCCATCTGATCTAATTATCCCTATTTAATTAAATAATCAATTTATTTGATTAAATCCCTAAAGTCTGTCCATTAAATTAAATAAATTAAAACCTTATTTGATTTAATCTAACACCATCACTTTTAATTAAATAAATCAAAATCTTTATTTAATTAGCCTCTTACCATATTCCTCTCTTGTCTGATTTAAATAAATCCATAAATCTAAGTCAAACAAGTCACATCATCTAATCTCCTATTAAATTAATTAAACCCTTGATTAATTTAACCTCATCTCATGTCACATCCTCTAGATAATGCAAGTTGCACATGAAAATAGATTTAATTTATTTATTAAATCTCTATTTTCCTCACGAGGCATCTTTTGGAATATTCTCTCAATTTGAATTCAAAAATTCCAAGTCAACATGTACATCCAACAAGGCATTTAAAACCTCTTACATGTCCTTTGCCTTGAGCCAAGTGGCATTTATTGCATTTTCCCTTCCCTCTTACATGTCATTTCAACAAATTTGAATTTCAAATATTGGCATTTATTGGCACAAACCCCAAATATTGCACAACCATCATCCATTCATAGCTTGACAAGTGGCACCATATCATTGGATGAATGTTAGTCCCACATTGCTCAAATTTGGGCATTCATCCATCTTGAAATCCTATAAATGAAAAGCCCCTCTCCTCATTTTATCATCCACAATCCAAGCAAAGTTACCATGCTAAAATACTTAGCCATTTCCATTCATCCATCTTGAGTTCTTAGCTAGGTTATTGCAGATTTTGTTTGGAGCTCTCACCATTTCATCAAAAGTGGATCATCAATCTCTTCAACATTCGAATCTTGCATCTTAGGGATTGGGAAAGGGCCAAATTTCCACATCAAATTGGCACCAATTCCCCCATGAGATTGAGAGTTTGCATATCTAATTAGGATTTTATTTTGTTTTTATAATTTGCATTGTGTTCTTCAATATTTTCATTCCTAGTTTGATTTGTAAATGGATTTCATGGGGAATCCTTCTTTTAGCTTGTAATTCATTGTCTAACTTGTTTATTCATGTTGTTTTGTAGGTACTAGGAAAATGGTTTGCACACTTATGTCTTTTAATCCCATTGTCTTTACAATACCTCTTGAAATCATTAGAACAAAATTCACTGCCATTATTAGTCCTTAAACATTTTATTTTTCTTCCAGTCTAATTTTCTACAAGGTTCTTAAATTCCTTAAACCAACTGAACACTTCTGATTTACTTTTCAAAAAATAGACAAATGCTCTTCTTGAACAATCATCAATAAACGATACATAGTACCTTGACTTAGACAAAGAAGGAACATTCACTAGACCAAATACATCATAATGAATATAATCAGGCAAACCAGAAGATTTGTGAGGACTGGAATAAAATGAAACACGGTGTTGTTTTCCATATATACAATGTTCACAGAATTCAAATTTGAGGTTACAATTTTCAAGCCCCTCAACCAAGTTTTTATTCTTCAAGGTTTTTAAACCTTTCTCAACAATGTGTCCTAGCCTATGATGCCAGAGCATAGTTTTTCCTGCTGGAAGTTTAACTTCCATAGAGTTTACAGAATCAGGAATTTCTTCCTCTTTCCGTCCATGAGTAGCTTTCTGTGACTTGGCAGAGACACTATTGCATTGAACAACATGTGCATCCAACTTATACAAGGTACCAATTCGAGCACCCCTTGCTAGCACCATAGAGCCTCTAGTCATCTTGCAGCCATTTCCATAGAACATGACTTCTACTCCAATATCATTCAGCATACTAATAGAAAGTAATTTTTGAGCCAAACCTGGTATATGCATTACATCATTAATTCCCTTCACTCTTCCATCTGGGAATTGAATTCTAACTCTTTCACAGCCAACAATTTCTAATGATGAATCACTTGCCAAATACACCTTTCCACCATCGTATTTTTCATACTTCATGAACCAGTCTCTATGAGATGTCATGTGGAAAGATGCTCTAGAATCAATCAGCCAGACATCATCTGATGCCTGCATAGCCAAAGATGCAATGAAGGCGTCTGTATCACTATGAGAAGAATCATTGTCGGAAGAATACTTCTTCTTCTTCTTCTTCTCTTTACAATCCTTTCGGACATGACCAAGTTGCCCACAATTCTAGCACTTCACCTTGGACTTCTTGCCAGGAGACTTTGATCTCCCCTCTGATTTTGATTTGGACTTCTTGTCCTTCTTGCCTTTATCTTTCGATCTGCCTCTAACAGCAAGTGCCTCCTTTGCCATCTCAGAAGATTTCCTTCTCATCTCTTCTGATAACAAAGAAGCAACAACATCTTCCATCTTGAAACTGGATGTTTTACTCCCAATAGCCATCACCAGGTGATCGCAAGAATCTGGCAAAGAACACAATATCAGCATACAGCGATCCTCTTCATCAATCTTCACACCAACAGATGTTAACTTTGCAATCAGCAAGTTGAATGTGTTCAAATGATCAACTACAGACCCTCCTTCCTACATTCTCAAAGTGTACAGCTTCTTCCTCAAGAACAATTTATTCACCAAGGATTTCCCCTAATAAATAGATGCCAGTCTCTTCCACAAGGAAGATGCAGTCTTCTCTTCATGCACATTTAGAAGAACGAAGTCTGCCAAACAGAGTCTTATCAGCCCCTTAGACTTTCTATCTGCAAGGTCCCAATCTTCTTGCTTCGTGCCTGTAGGCTTCGCTCCAGACACAACAATCCAAATATCGTGATCAACCAATAGATCTTCCATCTTAAGTTTCCACAACTCAAAATTGCTGCCATTGAATTTCTCTATCTCAATCTTTCCTAATGTGCTCGCCATCTCAATCTATAATTTGAATTAACAAACTTCTACAAGACTCCCACTAAACATAAATTGACTCAAAAAACCCAACGTACCCACAAGGATAACACAACTGGCCAAGCTCTGATACCACTTGTAAGGAAAGCTAAGTGTGGAAGCAACTCTCCTAACATCAAAACCTCAGGGAAGAATGCAGAGATACCTTTAAATTTTACAATTATAGTCCAAATAAGATGCACTTGAAATAGATAACAGAAACAAAGAATTAGACATACACATATGAACACCAGATTTATGTGGGAAAACCCTTACGGGAGAAAAACCCACCACACCAAGAGAAGTCATTTTGTATTACAGTAATAAAGATTACATACAGACATCTAACTTATCTTTCTGATGTCAATTTACAGTAGCATTCACCATGATCAACCTTGTTACAGAACATTCACATTACAATGCTCCCAAAATCAAATTCATCCACTAATAATACAACCACACAACATTCTGTCGAACTATCCAACCAATCACAATCTTCAATCCCTGAGTATAACCATGTCACCCCTGTCTATCAAGCTTCCTCTCAATAATGGCTGCAACAGTCCAACTGCTAGCTGTTCCCATTCGGCTCCTCTGATTGGTCGAATACAAGCCACATAGGATAGTCTTCACTCTATCAAAGCGTTCACCTTGTGTTGGCATGTCGGTGAGACACTAACCATGTCTCCCCAATGCCACGAAGTCAGCATTCGATATCGCCAAGAGTCCATACTATCGGCAAGATGTTACATCGAGTCCAGAGAGCTATCGCTAAGACTTATCGCTTTCACTAAGAGATCATACCGAGCCTTTATGTTATACCGAAACATTCAACAGTCAGCAAGACCTATCGCTTTTTCTAGGAGATCATATCGAGGTTCACAAGTTATCCTAAAGTATTCATCTATCGCCAAGACTTATCGCTATCGCTAAGACGTTACTCTGAAGTCTTAAGTCATACCGAGCACCAAACAATAGTCAGCAAGACTTATCTCCATCGCTAAGAGTTCTTAGTGAACCCTTAGTGTTACCCCGATGCCTTCGCTTGTCGCCCAAAGTCTCCCCAATATCTGATAAGAGTGGCCTGTCGGCCAGAGAAATTCATATCAATAAGACTTCATATCGAGCCACCATATGTTACTCCGAGTGTATACTATCAGCAAGACTTTCCTTCATCACTGAGAGTTCATAGTGAAGCCTCTGTGTTACCTCAAAGACTCCAATTGCCATGAGCGTCTGCGACCACCACTTGACATTGACCCGACAGCAAGAGATCAACTCAGGCGGAGTGAGATATAAATTGTCACATCGATCATAATGTCATAGTGATAGATACATTCGGCATGACTGAAGCAAGGTCACAGCAACCAGAACTGTTCACCAAGGTTTCAATTGCTAGTCGGCCAGACACAAAGCATGTCACACCGACTTGGCTCTCTTAGAGGTTTCAGCCTATGGGATTGAGGCATATATTTCCAACAGATATGTAGCCTCTTCTTAGATTTTTGGAGAGATTCAGTGCAAAGTTAGTTCAGGGTTCCTCAAGGGATCTGACATTGAGCATTGTTTTGGTGCATCCTGGAGAAAAACAGACGCCTTCATCACGTTCACAGCACCCCAAAACCCTAAGATCGCATGTCATTTTTCTCAAATACTAGAAGTTGCAATGACAGGAAAAAAAAATTAAGGGCATGCAGATCCGTACAAATCTGGGCCCTATCTGTCTCGATTTCCATACAAGCGTACAGTACAGGTTTTATTGTTTTTTAAAAAAAAATTCTCCATTGATCAGGATTTTTAAAATTATTTTTATCCTGCAATCAAAAATATATATATATATATTTTTTTTTTGAAAAATCGAAATCAAAAATTTGTTTTTTGAAATTAAAAAAATATATTTCAAAATTCTTTTAAAAAAAGGGGCCATTTTATAGGCCTACGCAGAACATGCAGGCTGAGGGTCCACAGGGTACAACGCTCAACCCACCGATGCATGCACCCAACGATGGTTAATACCCGTCAACCTTCAAAAACTGGTGGCCTTTATTAAAACAGCGACGATTTTTTTTATTTTTTAGTGGTCTCCAAATATCTTTGCAGATCCTCAAAAACAATGATGAAATATTTCAGATTCTAAGGGAATATTCTGGCAGACATGCAGGTTCGTGGCGGTCGTCAAATTTTTTTTGGCAAGGGGGTGCTTTTTTTTCGTGATGGTCAGATGGTCGTCAAATTTAAGCTCATGAACTGATGACGTCAGCATGATGTCAATGGCCATATGGCCCTCTTTGCCCCCTCCTAGCCCTGATTTGCCTTCAAGGAGCAATTTTTTTCTTTTTGGCATAACTTGGGCTTACAGTATCGAAATCGAGCAAACGATATATCGTCAAAAAGCTGGTTTTGAGCACTATCTTGTGGTGCAATTTATTTTTCTATTTAGCTGCATTTATTGCTATTTAAATTCATATGTTCATTTATGGCCTCTGAGCTCATAACATTTTTCCACAATCTTCGATTTTCGCCATCTTTCGGCATTGGAAAGGTATTGAGGAGCTATATGTTGTTGTCCATGAATTTTTTTTGTATCTGTCCCAGGTTGATCATTATTCCACATTTGTCCCGATGGGTGTTTTGGTAGTTCAAAAGGTGAAACTTGAATCTTTTCACTTCATTTCAGTATCACATCATTTTATTTTTTGTTTATGCATGTTTAGCCTTCTCTCCTTTTACAATTATTGGGTTATTGTAATAAATGAACTGATATTAAGCTCCATCAGGGGGGTTTCTTGCATAATAATTTGATTAGAGTGTGCATGCACTTTGATCTTCATCTTGATTTGTTGACAGCTCGCATGGGTTATATCTAGTTTCTTAGTTTCTTTTGGCCACATCTTTCTCTTGCTTGACACATAGCAGATTCACATCGGTTCACACTTCAGATTGAGAGCCTATGGTTATTGATCCGCATTGGTTCAAATCCATCTCAGTTTGAGGGCCATGTTTTTATGGTTAATGTTCCAAATTCTTTATGGTACTTGTTCCCATGGAAGAGTTTCAACCTCAGTTTGACATCGGCATCAAGATACACGGTTTCCAGATTATGTCATCATTTTATCTACTCTTGCTTCACAAATTCCAGGGTTGTTCCAGTTTGTGAGTTTTCCATTGTTACGTGGCATCGGGTCTACTATTGCATTATTATGATTTCGCCTGAGTCCTTCAGTGACTCTCATTTGGTTTCTTGTAAAAAAAAGTATCTTTCCTTGCTTTTCAGATTGTAGTTCTAGTGTTACTCCATTTTGTTCTTCCAGTGCTTCTTTGCAGTAGTCATCTCATTGAGGGGGTGTTTTGTCCCACTAGGTTTTCCTCTTTCTCTTCATTGAATTTGTACATGGGTACCTGATCAAGCCTTGTTTTTAGGACCCATTCATGCTTTCTTGCATTCATCTTAGTTTTAGGTGCATGCTTTTTTAGTCTCCCTAAGTTGCACTTATGGGGGGGTGTTGGTGTAATTAATTACACTTCCATAAGTTTATTTAGGCACATTAATAATTAATTATTTATTAATTATTAAGTGTGCAGACTCGGGTTTGCCTTTTAGGGTTTCCTTTAGAGTTATGCATACTTTTCTTTTATAAAGAAAATTATCTCATGTAATTATGAATTCCCGAATAATAATATTTTACACATCTTTTTGCAATAGCTTTGTTTTCTCTGATTTTCTCTTCTATGGAAATTTTTTTGGTTTGCATGTCTGATCTTGGTTTCTAACAAATGTATGATATTTTTTATGTAAATCGGTTAGCCCAAAAAATACTTACAATTGAGTCACAGGTTGAAGACATGAACTTATACTACACAAATTATTTGAAGTTATATTTTTCAATATGGATAGAGGTTTTTTAAGGGTTTTTGAAGCCAAAACCTTTTGTTAGGAGAGAGAAATGTTGGAAGGATTCAAATCATTGTTGGAGAGGACTGTGGCGAGACTATTACGTGCAGGTTGAAGGGCCATTTTTGATGTACCATTTGCATTTGTACATTATAAAGGATTGATCACTCATTGGAGAGGGACCTAGAGACATAGCCCATTTGGGTGCACTCCGTTATCAACTTGCAGGCTCTTGTCTTCTCTTAATTCTATGCTCTATTTTATGTTCTCAATTTTTTTAATGTCTTTTCCAAAGCTTTTATTTAAGTTTTAAGAAAAATATTTTTGTTTACCTAATTTAATGTTCAGTAACCAACAATTGCCATAGATTCTTTTTAGATTAGGCATTATAGGTACAAGGTTTTGATTTGTAAAGGTACAATGGGCCAAGCTAGAGTATATGATATCTACCCTCAACTCCACCTAAATACTTCAAATTATAGGAGGGTTAACGATGCTTTTACAATGTAAATTACAAGAACTTTGCAGGAGGCATTACATGTGAGAATTTCAACTGATGACATAGAGTTAATCAAGAAGTATGGCTACCGGTTTATATAATTTCCCAAGTTTACATATATCAAGATCCATGAAATCCCTAAGGTACCTTTCAAGCTCCCAAGGTATGCAACCAATAAGGTTGTATTGCTAGAAGTAACAAGGCAGTTAGTGGCCTTTGATTCAGTTTTGAAATCCATGCATAAGACTAGAGTTGGTGGGGAATTCCCTTTGACAATTAATAGTTGGGAGGGTTTCCCAACAATCCACAGTGCTCAACACTCAGTGTTAGAGATGGCCAATTTGCATCTAAATATCCATTCTAATAGAGAAAATTTTGATCCTTATGGAGTAGCACAAAGGATGGCCAATAGAGAGTATAGACATAGAGATAACATAGAAGGCTATTGGGCCAATTGTAGAGATGAATTTGAGGTGATCAAGATAAATTTTTGCAGGCTCACTTTGAAAATGATAAGGCTCTGTGGATTGGTTCAAGCACCAGACCAAATTGAAGATGAATAAGAGGTAATACAATATCATGATTATATGTAATATCAGAATTAACCTATTCCTGCTATAGATTGGGCTAAAGAAGTAGTACACTTGGATTCAATTAATTTCCAAGTAATTAAATACTCAAAGCAATGGGTAAAGCACAAAACATTAGAAATGGGGGTAGATGGAATTTATCCTACATATGAGTTGATGGGAGACTTGGAGTCTCAATCTTTAGAGGATGATTCTAAGAAAGTGAAATATGATGTCTTTCTTGTCCAAGGAGAATATTATGAGGAAGAGCCTCTTATCATCAAGAGGAGAACTAGAGGTTAGGACAAGGCCATGGTTAAGGGTGGTGAACCCAAGAGACAACCAATTCCTAAGAAGAGAAAGCCCATAAAAGAAATCTCCTAGGAAACAACAGAAGGTCAACCTTCAAAGAGAAGAAAACTAGTTAGAGGAGGAAGTAAATTTGCCTCTCCTTCAAAGAAATCAAATGAAGATAAAGATAGTGAAGGAAATGTGCTAGGACCAAATGGAGAAACCTGTGAAGAAGCAATAGATATAAAAAGTTCTGGGGATAAAATTCAAGTATACACTAGAAAGAATTCCCCTAGGACAAGAGTTCCCCTCTCAAATGTGGAAAGAATGGATAAAGTGGCTGAAGAATCAAAGAAAGCTACAAATGAGCCACCATATGTTAAGGATGAAGTTGAAAAGGAATCTTCCACAAAAAATACTCCACCTCAATCCCCCCATCAACATATTCACTCTGATAAAGAAGAAGGAGAGATAATAGAAAATGTAGTTGAGGCCTCCAAAGAACAAGAGCAAGAAGAAGAGGAGTTAGAGACTCCAAAAGATGGAGACCTTAGTAATCTTGAGGAACAATTGGAGAAAAATGCCTCTGAAATAGAGAATAATGAAGAGAAAGAGTTTAAAAAGATAGAGGAGGTGCATGTTGAATCACTAAGGAAAGAAGATGCACTACAATCTGATAAAGAGGACAAGAATGGTGAACAAAAATAGTAAGAAAATGTTGAGGTGGATCAATCAGAATATCTCAGAAGACAAAATAATCCTCCCATTAACACCAATTTAGAAGAATCCACTACTCCTAATTGGATGAAAGAGAGCCTGAAGCTTGAGCCAATACTCATTGAGGACATAGTTCCAGATTGGGACAGTTTTCTAGTAGGATTAGGAAGAACCAAAGAGAGAAAGAAAGCAAAGGTAATCTCTAAGATTACAAGAGATGAATCTTATAACAAGATACTGCATGTTGCTAATCCAAATGTTGAAAATAATAAAGATGAAGCTACTCCTACAGATTACAAAGTGAAAACATCAACTTAGGAGCATCTACAAAGAAACAAGACACTGAAGATCTAAAATATTTTGTAGATGCAATCCTAAAGAGATTGGAGGAGACCTAAGAAAAGCAAAAACTACAAAAATAGGTAGATGAACTGCAAAATACATCCAACATTTAGTTAAACCTCTGCAGACCAGGATTAGGCAGGCACATGTACTCTAGCCAACATATTATCCAAGGATGTCATTAATTAAGTAGAGAAGATGAAGACCTATGTACAGACAACCCAACAATGGATAAATGAGGTCTCTCAAAAAGGTATTGTCTCAATTGTGAGTGTTTATGCATTTCATGTTGATAGGTGAATGTTTGAATGCTTCAAATTCTAAAAATATTTCATACCATTGGAGATTGCATTGTTTTTGTTATATTGTAGATCTTATCTTGATTAAGCAAGAATTGGTTAATGAAGATTAGTCCACCTTGAATGCTATAGTGTATTCATGATTGCACTTAGAATTTAGATTGGAAATTTCTCTAAACCTTTATCTTTTGATATTTATTTGAGATTACTGTTAGAATAGGATTTAAAGGATCACGTAATTATTACATTTGATGAAAGCATAATTTCTAGACCACATATTTGGGAAAATTGTTGACTTAAAAGTTTCATCTTTTTTTACCATAAATGCCCCTTGTGATTATCAACAAATCACATCATCACTGATTTGTTTGTGTATTGTCAAGACCTGACATTAGAGATCTTGGGTTTGTTTCTTGAGGCTTGCTGATAGAAATTTATCTTTCAAGAGAGATAGGATACTTGTATTATGTCTATGTTGTTGCAGTGCTAAAAACACCACCAACACTAAGTACATTAGAGGATGTGTAATGTGTGCAACAAGCAAGCCTAGAAATAAGAAGTTAGGATTGTATACACCTCTACCTGTACCATCTTGTCCATGGGAGAGTATCTCAATGGATTATGTCAGGGGACTACCAATGTCTAGGAAAGGACATGATTATTTTTTTGTGGTAGTGGATAGGTTTAGCAAAATGTGCATTTTGATGCCTTGTAAAAATAAGTCACAACTAAGCTAACATCACACATTTTCTTCCAATTTGTATGGGTTCATTTTGGGCTTCCAACTTCTATTGTATCAGATCGAGATTCTCAATTCTTGGGGGAATTTTGGTCAGCATTATTGGAGATTATAGACACAATACTGAAGAAGAGCACAACATTCCATCCACAAATAAATGGGGAGACGGACGTAGTTAATAGAATAATGGTTCATCTTCTCAGAGGTTACTGCAATAAACATCCTAAGTTGTGGGATGAAATTCTACATTATGTGCAACATGATTACGACCATGCAACACACTCTTCTACTCAATGATCTCCTTTTGAGACTTGTTTTGGTTATCTACCAAGGAAACCTATAGATTTTTCTTTTGGGAAGAAAGATGTTGAATATGGACATCATGATGTAGACAAGGCCTTGAAGTTCATCCAGAAGATCCAAGCAATCCATCAGGCAGTTGAAGCACAGTTGGAGAAAATCTAGGAAAAGTACAAAGCCTGAAATGATAAGCGTCGTGTTGATCATCAATTTCAAGTTGGCGATAGAGTTTGGTTACATATCAGTAAGAAAAGAATGCAAGGTGAAGGTAAGAAGCTCAAGTCGATCAGGTATGGACCCCTTGAGATTCAGGAAAAGATCGGTACAAATGATTTTCACCTAAATCTACCTCCTTATATGCATATTTACTCAATTGTGAATGTAAAGAAATTGAAATTGTATGAACCTCCTATGATACTGGATGAGGAGGTTGATGTTCAAGTTCCTTCTATTGATGATCTATCACTTGAGTACATCAACAAGTTGCATGAAGATATCATCCTCAACAAAAATGGTAGAACTTCACAAAGCAATGTTGTTGAGTACCTTAGAGTGGGACTTAAAGGGATGAGTCTTAGCAAAGAAAAATGGATGGAGGTTGGGAAATTGAGGTAGTTGTAACCTCACTTTCTTTCTATTTAATCAATATTTTGGAGGTCCAAAAGCTCTCTAGTTGGGAGGATTGATCCAAATGGATATGCTTTTCACCAAAAATTTGATAGTTCCAAATGTTAAAAAAATGGCACCATGTCAAAGAGCTCATCAAGATGATTCTAATGATGCTTGAATCACGTCAAACAAAGTTTGTATATGGAAGTTATGGCCAATCAAACTTTTGCAAAATAGGTTGACCAAGGAAGTATGGATGTTGACGTTAGCATTACATCAGCATGGTGACATGGTAGGTATATGTGGGAGTGATGTCGTAGGGATTTGATGTGGTATACCTAGATGTTTCCACATGGTAGTGTTGGAAGTGGATTCACTCTGAGAGAGGGGGGTGAATCAGAGTGATATAATTTTTGACTTTTGACTTTGAAAGCACAATGAAACCTTTTACTAATTTTAACCCAATGTGGCAGATTTGTTTATGCAAGTGAACATTAACACTTTAGATAGATTGACATGAAACTTGATGAACATTTACAACACATGTTAAAAGCATCATATGATATTGTTCAATCAATGTGTGAACAATATTTTTTATTCTTTTGAAACAAAAGTACAACATTTCTCAATGCAGATTTAACTTGCATTACAGAAGGCTTTTTAAAATCAGATTTGAACAATTTAAACTTTGCATGACAGACTTGAATATTTTGAAATATGAACCTTTTGAACTCACTAAAATTATTAGAGCATTGACCAACTAAATGAACACATTAACGTGAAATAGAATGAGAGACAAAAATAACATCACATAACACAAAGATTTCCTGAGTGGAAAAACCCTCTTGGGGTATAAAAAACCACTCGCAAAATATTCCTTTTATTCATTCAAAAAGCACCAACTCTATTACAATGTGGAGCACCAACTCCAATAACTTTTCTGAAGCACCAACTTCACAGGAGCACCAACTCCTCAGTTTTTCAAAGTTTCAAAATACAATTCATGATTTTCACTAATGCCCACTAAAATCTCTGTAATCAAATCAAAGATGTAAACTTTTTAAACTCTCTCTTTACTCATTTCAAATACAAATGATACTATGATAACAATACTCTGATCAAACTATATCTTCTCATGCATACAATTCTCTCAACTCTGATCTGAACAATGGCTTAAAGCCATGAATTTATACAATGTAATACAGTTAAAAATGGATTCCAATAACTGAAGAATATTTTCATAACCATTTCTGAACAATGAGTCTTTATTAATTAATTAACTAGCTTTCACAAATTGTTTCTCAAAGCTACAAAATGCAATTAGGGTTCCATGTCATTTCAATTTCAAAAATAACCCTTAACAACTTCTCAAATTATGATTAAGAAAAAAAATGCATTTTAAATCTGATCAATTTATAAACAAAAACTAACTGAAGCTATTGAGCCCGATAACAAACCATTCGAAATAAATTACAAAAGGATCGATAATACCTATTCACAAATGTAGAGAACCAGATATACCCATTACGGTGGCCAAAACACATTTCCAACTGCCGTCATAACTAACACCCAGAAGATCACACTATAACTCATCAAACTTTTGAACCTGCAACTAACATTTCTCATGGCGGTAGCGTAGCTAGGGTTTCAAACCCATAAACTAGAGAAGCAAACAAAATGAATGCCCTAAATTCTTTCGTTTCCAAGACTTTCGATGCCACATCAAAACACAATAACTTTTGAAGTCTGAAACATCATAATGAATACAAGTCCACGGTCAAGCATTTTTCCATGGAGGTTGACACTATAATCACATTGATAATTGCTTAAGGAAGTGTCAATTATCACTTGATAACCATTATTCAAAGACCAATTATCTCCATAATCCCGAAAAAAATAATGAAGTATGATGATAGCCATGTCATTTTAAATTTCCCTCTTCACAAGGTCGAAAGCCTTTTATCAACATGGTTAAAGACATTTGCTTTTAGAAATTGAGATGCCCGATTCAAATATGACTTTATTCAAAGTCATTTACCAAAGCAAGTTAGCCAAAATAATGCCCAAAACAACATTATAATATTTCCATAAATATTACCTTCGAGCCATAGAGGTACTTTTACAAAGTCACATGAAATCAACACTATGGTAAACAATGATCACCTTCAGAAGCTAATTATGAAATCAAGCCAATCTAGAACATATGACCCGGATGAAGACTTCATATATAGCAATCACTGTTTCCTAGCTAGTGACACCAAGATAATGTGAAAGAACCATGAAGATATGAAACGACAAAACCATCTAAAAAAAAAACATAATAACCTCATATACCAATGATGCCAAATGAAATATCAAACTCAAGTGACAAGGAGCGCATTAATATAATTTTGATCGAATGTTCCATGTATCAAATAATGTGTCATAACCATTGACACCAAAGAATTGTGTGACAACCAGGAAGATCATCAATAGAATTCCATGAAGACATAATCAAATGAATCTTGTCAATGATGCCATGATCAACCTGATAATGAGCAATTGAAATAATATACCTGATATGCAATAAAGAAGTGCCAACCTGATATGCAATAAAGAAGTGTCAACCTGTCCAAATGAGACCAACTATGTATGCCATGTAACCAATACCAATCACCAAGATACCAAGCCAAGCCTATGATCTCTGAAGCATGATAGGCAACAACCATCAATCTAAACCTATCCAAAGCACCATCTGAACCTATCCAAAGCACCAATTGTCTTTGTCATCAAGGACAACCTACTGAAGGGTGAGAACAACAGGTAGATGATGTGGCAATTGACTTGGCACAATAGCTAATGTGGACCAATTGCATGGTGCCACATTTCAAGGTGCGAGTGAATCAAATGGTGCCATGTTGACCAATGGTTGGGTGTGTTAGAATTAGGTTTTGTACACCTTGCATAATGCTTATAATATTTTATTTATTATTATGTGTGTGGTGCACCTAGAGGTACCTAGATGGATGTGCATCACTAGGAGCTATAATGTTGGGGCCACTTTATGTTGTATGTAACATTGGGACTTAATTGTAAAATTTAATTATTTAATATTGGGTAATAATAAAATATAATAAAGTACCCAATATTAAATGTGGGGTCACATGATTTTAAGTTCATGGTTTTGGGCACATGGTTTATGTAATACCACTTGGTGGTTTTGTGGGAGCTTGTTTCTATAAAAGCAACCACAAGGGTAGTTGTCTAAGGTTGGAGAGTTTGTTGTAGGTTAGCAGGTTGAGCTTGTGCATGTGTGATGGTTTGAAGCATGGCATGGGATGTATGGATTCATGATTGGTCACATGGAATGCATGGATAGCTTGTGCTTTAGAAGTGTTCATGGAGTCTCTTCAGATGTATTGTAATGGGTTTTCATTGTTGAATAATACATGGAGTGTGGATGATTTTGGAGGCTGGGTTTTCCCTCTTGAGGGTTTTCTGAGGGTATATCTTGTGTCATTTTTCATGGGTATGTTGTCTATTCTCTTGCATGTTGATTTTGAGAATTTATTTGCATGTTTTTAGATTTGGGTTATGTGGAAATTTTCATTAGATGGCTCCAAGTTTCCTTACAAATGGTATCAGAGCATTGGTTGTGGATTGGATAACCCTAGGTTGCATGAGAGAATGAAAGACAATGGCAAGATATGATGAGGGTTTTGGGTTTGTTGTTTTGATGGGTTGTTTGCAGATTTGGGGTGTGAATTTTTTTTGGAAAAATAGGGTTTCTTGGTTGTGCATTCAAATAGGGTTTTGTGGGGGAAGTTTCACAAATGACCTCCTAAGACAAAATGGACCTCATGGTTGGATTCAAGTTGGTTGAGAGACGAATTTTGACATATAACTTAACCTATTTTGGAGAAGTTGAAACAAATGCAAAAAAAAAATTCCCATATCCTTGTTCGACCATACGAACGTCGACAGTACACTCGTCAGAAAAATAAAATATTAAAAAATCCTGAAATAAAAAATAATAATTCGTCAGCATAAAATTATTTTTCCTGCAAAATAAAACAAAAAAAAATTAAAATCAAAATTATGTGGGCCGAAAAGCTTTGAATTATATATATATTTGTAAGGGGAGAGGGCACCACCCCGTACCCTCGTTAAGCCTCTGAGTCCATACAAGACTTTAGCCGCCGGTATCATTTCCTTCGGTCTTTGTTTATGAATGACTTCAAATAAGTGGCCTCCAAACTTTTTAAAGTGAAATCTTTATATTTGAAATAAAAAACCTTTACTTAAAAATAAGACCATGTTAAATCGCACCTCCCTTCCTTTTTTTTTAATTTATATTTTAATGTTTTTATTTTTAAAAATCCTCCAATTTTAAAGTGCAAAAAATTAAATAGATTTTTGGGGGTGGGGTCCACCAAAATTTTCCATATAGTTTAACTGGAGTAGTTTTATTCTGGGAGGCATAACTTTCACCCACAATGTCGGCTTTTCGACTTCTTAGACTCGTTGGAAAGGCGACTCAGAACTCTACGCTGTAGTATCAAGGATTTTCTGATATTTTTCAGTTTTGACAATCTTTTTCTTGGTCAAAGTCAGGTGTTCTATTTGAGCTTCGAGAGGTGATATCTGCTGCATACGGAGTCAGATTTTGGACTTCAAATAGTCAACAGAAAGCTTGTTCAAAGTGCTACATAGTGGATCAGGTTTGGAGTTATTTTGGCATAGTTTATTTGTTGTTTTTCTCACCTGAGCTAATTATGGGTCTCTTTGACTATGGAGATATTATGAGCTTATGGATGATTGGATCTTGGTGATTTGATATTGGATTCATTGTATGTTCAATTATATATCTCAAATTATTCTTTCATTTGACATGGTTATCAATATATGGTTGGATTTGTATGTTGCATTGTTTTATCTATAAGTTGTGCAATGTTGTAGGTGGTCTATACTTACATGTTGCATTTATGACTTGGACATGGGTTGTCTTTGCCCATTGATATTTTAGTATTGATGCATGTTCAGTTTTGGTAACTTGGTTTAGTCACTTGGTTTGTTAGTTTTGATGTCATGTTGAGGAGGTGAGATGGTATTACCAGGTACAGTCATGATATGAGACTTATGTAGTTAACTATGATTATGCAGATATGTGGACACGGTTTGGTTGAGTTTTTGGTACATTTGGTGGTGATCATGGTGTCATGGATGTTTCTTGTGCATTAGAGACTTTGGCATGTCATGATGGTTTATGCAGGTGCATTTTTGGTGGTGTTGGATTGGATCCTGATTCAGGTTGTGGCAGTGTATCTTCTTGGTTTGAGGAGATTGGTATCATAATGTCATGGATAGCTTGGTTACATAGTTTAGTGGGAGCTTGAGATAGTGATGGATTAGCGTCAATGTTTATGATTTAGAGGATGGTTATCATGTTGTCATTGAGAGCTTGGATTCACAGGTTTGGTGTGAGCTTATGACAGTGATGTGGCATTGGTTGTGTGCATCATGATGCCATGGGATTACTCGGTATCACAGTTCAGTGGGAGCATTTGGAAATGATGTGGATCCATTGTTGATTATGGATGGTTTTCTTTAGTAGCCCGGTTAATTGGTGTCATGGAGGAGCTCTTGGACTATGTGTGCTACAATGAGAGTTCATTGACATACGGTGTTGGAGATGTTGAGGTATTGTTTATGACTTGTTGGTTTTGATAGTTGATCCTTGGTTGTAGGATAGTTTTGTTATTATGTCATGGTATACTCTTGATTACTAGTTTAGAGTTGTGGCATGGTACATGTTATGATGATTTCAGCATGTGATCTTCTTTTGAGATGTGAGATCATGGTGTCATGTTTATGTTCCTGATTCTGCAGTTGGAGCTATGATTTTGATCTTGGTTGGTTCTCTTTGTATTGAGTACTTTGATCATTTTCTTGGAGTTTAGCATGGATTGATCGGTTACAAGTGCTCATGGATACATGGAGATGTAGGTGAGGTTGGTGTTCTCTTGTGGTTAGAGACATGATTTTTACATGGTTACTCTTGATGAGATTTCAGCGGGAAGTCTAAGGAGCGCACACCTTGGTTGGATGTGAGTTCAACATGGACCAATGAGGAGAGTGTTCTTGGTTGATTCATGATGACTTGGATATCCTAGAGGAGCATTCTCATTCCCCACTCTTAGTCTACTCGGTGGTTCACTTGAGAGGTATTGCCCATTTTTCTTTTAGGTGCATTATGTTTATGATTTGTCTTCTCATGGATATGGATCTTGAGTCATGGATATTTGGCCTCTAGAGGGTTCATTTGAGGAGTGTTGGCATTTTTATCTCCTTGTACATGTTGATTTTAGGAGATGGTTTATTGGACTGATTTCGTTGGTTTAGGAATGGTTACATTTAGTTTGATCTTCTTGTTTTGAGATGCTTACATCCATGATTGGTTACATTATGCAAATGTTATGTTTGATCTTGGTGATTAGACACTTGGATGTTGTTATGGATTTTGTTATGGGGTGTTGTGGAGGAGATCATACTTGACACAGTTGGCATTTAGAGGTGTGTGTAGGAGGACATGCTACAGGTATTTGGTTTGTAGGTTTTGCATATCATTGTGCATGTTCCTTGGCACTACATGTTTACTTCTATGCGATGTTGTTAGTAGACTTGGTATGCCTTGATCACTTGTGATGGAGCCCTCTTTCTGGAATGTTAACGAAGTGACACATTGTATGTGCTCATTCTAGGTTTGCATTCATCTGGACATTGCCCATGCAGTGGGAGCTCCTAGATGTGTATGTCACTCTTTGACAGGTTTTCACATGGAGTTTGTTATTGGATTTTATGGGTGGATATGTGATGGCATGAGTTTACTATGTTATGTATACCTTGGAGGTATGGATAGTTGGATGTGTTGGTACTTGTTGTGGGTGTCATTTCAGCTATGGTGACTTATTCTTGACAGCTACTGGTACATATTCATTACCTTTGGATTGAGTGTTTATGTTTTGAGATATCAGTTTGAGGCAGGTTTATGCTTCGTTGTGACAGTTAGTGTGACATCTCTTTGGATGTGTTCTTATCTTAGTGCATTGGCATGGTGGAGGATGAGAGCATTCATGGATGAGATGGTGGTCACCTTGGTTCTTGTTACAGGTATCTTGATGGAGCACATGGAGCACTTGGATTCCAGGATGGTACATGTTGCCAATGGAGGTTATTATCTTGATGTTTGAGCTTACTTGTTACCCCATTATGCAATGTATACAACAGTGGGAGATTGTAAGAATTAGGTATTGTACACCTTGCATAATGCTTATAATATTTTATTTATTATTATGTGTGGTGCACCTAAAGGTACTGTTGCCCAATTTTCACCTATGGGCTCAATCAGGTAGGACAAATCATTTGACAGATGTTCGAGAAGTCCAAATGGAACATTTACAACAAGGGTAAAATCATACATCTTGTGTTAGGTCACAGGGAACTCAGTTGGAAGGCCTACCTAGGTCAAGTTAGGCATGAAAATCCTCTAAGGAGAGAGTCACCAAGACTTTCCAAATGTCTCACCGACTAGAAGGGGCTTTGCTGAATGGAGGAATCCATCGCCATGAGTTATGGCCGACAGAGTGGAGTCTTGGCGAAAAGGGACGTCATCGGGTGAGGTTTCGCTACAACTAGGTGGCTTCGGTGTAACGTCTCACCGATGAGGTGAGGTCTCACCGAAGCGTATGGAGGCCTCGATGAGGTAGCTATTATCAGCCAGATGTCTTGCCGAAGAATGAAGGTCTCACCGAAGCAGGATGTCTTCAACATATGTGTCGAGGCTTCGCTAGGAGGTCTTACCGAGGAAAAACGTCTCACCAACAATCATTCACAAGGTCGTCAACTGGGAGGAAAACATATTGCCTTCGGCATAATGTCTTGCCGAAGGATGAAGGTCTCCCTGAAGTGCTCTCGATTCGGAAAAAGGAAGCTTCGGTTGGTATGAAGTCTCAATGACCAAAGGGAGTCTCGGCGACACAGAGTGAGTTCAGCATAGGGCCTCGTCGAAAAGAGGAGTTTGCTGAGATGCCCGGAGAAGAGGAGTGAGCTCAGTGAGAAAAGGAGGAGATCGACATGAGGTCTCACTGACAGGGTGGACTCTTGCCGATAGGAGCTCTGAGCCAAAGAGGGAGAACATCGCCATGAAGTCTCACCGACCCGATAAGGTCTCACCGAAAGGAAATAAGCCCAGGGAGAATAAAGTGATATCACCAAAGGATTCAAAGCCTCACCATAAAGTCTTGCCAACAAAGGGAGCTTTCGGCATAACATTTGGAGCTCTGGAAGATGTCTCACTGACCGATGAGGAGTCTCATCAAATGGAATGAAGAAGCTCGGGGAGAGCAGAATATGCTCGATAAAAGGTCTTGCCAAAGGGTCAAGGTCTCAGCAATGAAAGAGATATCTGTATGACTCCTAATGGCTCGCCATGAGGTCTTCCCGAAAGCGATAGTCTTACCAATGGTTCCAGCGATATCGGTATGACTTTTGGGCTCACTATAAACTCTTATCTACATTTTGAAGATGTGTCGATAATTGTAGGAAGGTATAATTGCATCAAGGAGACACAATAAGTGTCTCACCAAAATGCGATTCAGTCTAAGCGACCCTTGACTGTCTGGAAATCTCATGTGTCGTATGATCGACCAATCAGAGTGAGCTAATGGCGAGCCATGGCGGTCTGACCAGGGAGAAGAAGATTAACAAAATGAAAATCAATGTGTATCTGTTCTGAGCTTAGGAGCATTCAAGGAAACTTGCCATGGGATTCAAAGGTGGACAGGGAGGCCAGAATTTAATGTTGTGGTTGCAAAAGATCAAGGAGGCCATTCCTGGGATGATCTTTTACACTGACATGGACAGCAAGGATGCAACATTAACTCCATTAAAAGATCTAAGGGGCATATCTTTCCAAAGGCTAATATTTTGTGAGCCCTAAGGGGCCGACACATTTTTGTATATAAGGAATTTTTGCCTCTTTGTAAAAGAGTTCTCCTGGATGCTTTTTTGAAGTCTGTGACTTCTACAGTCCTCTCTCAGATTAGCAAAAATTGTGTAACTCATTTTGGAGCATGTTATATAAAATTTACCTTGGTTACCATTGATGGTTCATTTTTTCCTTCTGGTTCTTGTGAAGTATTGTGCAATTTTAAGTGATTCATCAAGCTACTTAGTGAAATATTTATTTTCCTTATAGCTTTGTTTCATGTTAGCATGCCTTTCTTTGCAAAAATAGTATTATGTAGGTTACAAACTGTGTTTACTCAATTGCACATGAGCTTTTAATTTGTGAAAATCTGCTTTTCCTTCTTGAAAGTGTGTGCATGTCGAACCTGTTTGTATGCATAATCTATAGAATCTAGTTGTGCAGTCCCATATCCATCATCAGTTTTCAAGTGTAAATTGAGTATCTCATTATTCTTATCAGTTCGGTGCATCACCTTAGGATTTAATTTCCATTTTTATGTTTCTCCTTCTCTCTTTTCCTTACAAGATCAATAGTTTTAGGTGACACCAAAGGAAGTTGGCCTTCTCCAGAGGTTGACCTCTATCTACAAGTGACCCACAGCTTTAGAGGTCTTCCCATGTTGCACTGGATCGTTGATTTTTACATTCAACAGGGTGCAAAATCTAGGTGACAACAGGTACCTATATGGACGTGCATCACGAGGAGCTATAATGTTGGGACTAGTTTATGTTATATGTAACATTGGGACTTAATTGTAAAATGTAATTATTTAATATTGGGGAATAATAAAATATAATAAAGTACCCAATATTAAATGTGGGGTCACATGATTGTGAGTACATGGTTTTGGGCACATGGTTTATGTAATACCACTTGGTGGTTTTGTGGGAGCTTGTTTCTATAAAAGCAACCACAAGGGTAGTTGTTTAAGGTTGGAGAGTTTGTTGTAGGTTAGCAGGTTGAGCTTGTGCATGTGTGAGGGTTTGAAGCATGGCATGGGATGTGTGGATTCATGCTTGTTCACATGGAATGCATGGATAGCTTGTGCTTCAGAAGTGTTCATGGAGTCTCTTCAGATGTATTGTAATGGGTTTTCATTGCTGAATTATACATGGAGTGTTGATGCTTTTGGAGGCTGGGTTTTTCCCTCTTGAGGGTTTTCTGAGGGTATATCTTGTGTCATATTTCATGGGTATGTTGTCTATTATCTTGCATGTTGATTTTGAGCACTTATTTGCATGTTTTTCAGATTTGGGTTATGTGAAAATTGTCATTAGATGGCTGCAAGTTTCCTTACAAGGTGCCAAGTGGCACCCCTACGATTACTTAGTTTGTTTTGTTTGTTAAAAAATTGGTTGATGGGGGTTGAACCCCTGACCTCTAGCTTGCAATTTTTACTCTCCACCACTACACCACGTGGGGTCCTCAGAGTATAAAGGTAGCCAGATATATTTAAACAATCCAATGTGCCAAATTGGGGGTCAGGAGGTTCGAACCATTGACCTCCCTCCTTGCAATCTTCTCAACCACCATTGGGCCACACATGCTCGACATAAAGGATGGGTGGTTATGTTATTTAAAGTAAAACAAATTGTTTTTAAATTGAAAACGAGGCTGAAAGTTTGAACCGTCGACCTCCAAATTACAAATGCCTCCCCCATACCATTGTTCCACACACGTTTTGTGTGATATATGATCAAAAGGTATGATATTTGTTATGTAAATTGATGAGACCAAAAAAAATGGGGCTTAGGTTTGAACCTAATCCCTCTTATAAAAAGGGGAAAATACTTACCATTGAGTCACAACATAAAATTATATTGCACAAATTAATTGAAAGTTTGTATTTTTCAATATGGATAGAGGTTTTTTAAGGGTTTTTCAAGCAAAAACCTTCTATTAGGAGAGATAAATTTTGGAATACTTCAAATTATTAGTGGAGAGGACTATGGTGAGACTATTACATGTAGGTTGAAGGGCCATTTTGGATGTACCATTTGCATTTGGACATTATAAAGGATCAGTCACTTATTGGAGAGGGACCTGGAGACATAGCCCATTTGGGTGAACTTCATTCTCAACTTGCGGGCTCTTGTCTTCTCTTAATTATGTGCTCTATTTTATGTTCTCAATTTCTTTAATGTCTTTTTAAAATATTTTATTTAAGTTATAAAAAATAAGTTAGAAAAAACCTTGGTAAGCACCGCCAGAGTTATACTGTTCAATTAAAACATTGTCGACTCATGACTTACTTAAAATTGGGAATAAACAAACTTTCCAGGGATGACCAAAAACTCAGTAACACATCTGTAGATGCTAAAATAGAATATGAAGCTAAATGTATCTTATTTCTTTATTCTTTGCCTAAATCTTGGGAAAATCTAATTATTGTGATAGGTAGTGGTAAGGAAAATCCAAATATGGAATACATAATCTCCATGCTTCTTTAAGACGAGATGAGGAGAATTTTTGTGAATCTTGGCTCCCACAATGCCTTGCATGTGTGGGGTAGTTCCAAAGTGAAAGGGCCTAAAGGGTACAATACGAGGGATAGGTCTAAAGGACATTCTAAAACCCTCAAAATGAGCAAAGTAAAATGTTAGAAGTAGAGCATGTGAAGAAAGAATGCAAGAATAAGAAAAATAATTTTGATTTGTCCAAGGAAAATTATTTTGGTGATTATTCTAGTATTTTATTTATTTTAACTAACACTATTAGTGATGGTTCTTGGCTTATTGATTTAATTTGCTCCTACAATATCATTGCAAAGATTGGTTTAATACTTACAGGGCATATGATGAGTGGATAATTTTTCCTTGGTGATAACATCACAAAAATTATTGATGGTAATGGAAAAGTAAAGTTTTTCCACTACTAGGAGGATTAAAAATATTGATAATGTTTTACATATTTTGAGAATTACAAGAATACTTTCAGTGACCAATTTGAATAATTTTGGAATCATGTGACATTTGATAAGTTTGATTATAGGTTGGTAAGAGAGAGTTTGGTGATAACCAAAAAATCTTGGATAGGGACTTTATTTGGGAAAAAATAATCTACTTTATGTAACTCTTCCAATGTAACTAACAATAAAAATGCATGTATATTGTGGTCTAATGAAATAACTTTCACAATAGAAGAATATGATAGAAAATATATTGCAAATACTTGATGATAACTAAGAATAACAAGCCACTTCGAGGGGGAAAACCTTGAAATATCTCCAATGAGAACATAATTCACAATATGATCATAAAATAAGACTCATAACCTCCTATATATACCTATTTATGCCTAAGATATCACACAAGATGACTTAGATAACCCTTTATAATCCCTAGGCCGACTTAATTAACTAAATAAAAATATTTAATAATGATAATTTGACTTAATTAATGTTGGATAATTCATAGGATCTAATATAAACCTATACTATATTATTCATATGCTTGCAAGAGCTATTTATATAGAAAAAAAACAATGTGGAGGAGGCAAGTAGTTAACAAAAAGTGAAGAATAGTTTAACTATTCATAACTACCCTCAACTACCAATAAACAAATACAATGTAATATGTTATGTTTTTATTTTCTAACATTCCCCCCTTATTACATTATTCCTAAAACCATAAAACCTTACAATTCATCTTGCCAAGGGAGACCCCTTAAGGCTTACATGATAAAACTTGTTGATTACAAAACATGTATACATTATTGAGAAAATTTTCCATGAAAAGAAACAAATCTTGAATTAGGTAAAACTCCTCCAAAATCTCCAAGATGAATTTCCAAGTTCTTCCTCTATGAACTCCCAAACCATAGAATATAGTTATTAGACAACCACCCTTGACAGGGTGTCTCCTTGACCCTCATAAGGGTACAAACCTTTGTACTTGACTGTAATTATTGGAAAACCACCCTCAATAGGTTGTCTTCTCAACCCTCATAAAGGTGTAATCCTTGGTCACAGTCCCATGAAATATCTAGGAAACAATCCATGCTAAGATCTTCACCAAACCCCTTACCTATCTCCAAAAAGAAAACTTCACAATACATGTATCTTCAAATCTATTAGCAATAACAAAGAAAATAAAACCAAAAATTCTTCCCATACAAAGCATCATCTCAAAGCAAGAAGCTAACTTAAGATGATGGAAATTCCTCCATCCTTCGATGCCACTAGCCTCTAAAATATCCTATTACACTTTATCCATTTGATATCTTAGAAGATTCTTTGGTGGCTTCATCAAAAGTTGCAAAAATAGCCCCAATCTGAATGAAATTTATAATTTTCTTATTTCTAATATAACAATCCTTGATATAGCCAAAGAACGTTCCCCTCAAAGTTATTGAGTTTTGGGATTTTCAAAAGGTGGACACCAACAGTCATCTGAGAGTGGCTATAGATGGTAGGGTTTAGTCTCTTCCATATTTGGGGAAGATTTCTCTGGGTAACTCGTGTGGTTTACGGATTAATGGAGGTAGACGGGGAGAATCTACATTTTAGGGAAATGGACTAGTGAATGTTGTGAAGGCTACCACTACCAACATAAACGACTGTGGTTTTCAGGGAGGCGAACAGGTGGCACAAATTGACTAGAGGAAAGTGGATGTTGTCGCACCTGTGGTAGGGTGTGTGGGAGTAGTGAAAAGTTTGAAATAGACTGGAAATGCGAGGAATAAATCAAGGCCCTCTCAGGGGTTAAACTCCAAACAAGAAGATCACTATGGAAAGCAAGTTTTTGGTGTGAAGGTTAGGGGAAGTCGAGCTAGGGAGGATCAACACCAGGAAATGGGGAAGTCGTCTAAAGAAGTGAAAGCTAACAAACCGCTAGTTTCTTTGCAGGAAGATCTTGAGGAGGAGGTATTGCACAATGTTAATGTTTTTTCTCATTTGGGGCTAATAGGACATTTCAGGGATTTTTGGCCTCGATTGTGTGATTTACACAAATGGATTTCTGAGCATTGGGAACCTATTGTAGATGGTTGTGTTCAAATCTACCCAGCTACCAGAGGATTTTTTATGGTGGTTTTTGAAACGATGGCTGACAAAAATAAAATTTTGTGTGATTACTTCTAGAGTTGGGAGGAGAAATTTGCTCTATCCTTGAAGCTGTGGCATCTAGCTTTCAACATTGCAACATAAACTTTTGAAAAAGTTCCTCTATGGGTGAGACTCCCAAATCTACCTCTTCATTTCTGTTTTGACTCTTGCTTAGAGGCTATTGGAAACTCTTTAGGGGATTTTTTTATGGTTGATGAAGGTTCTTCAAACCTTTTGCACTCCACCTATGCCCAGATTTTGGTGGAGATGGAAGTCTCAAAGGCACTACCAGATGAGGTTTCAATTAAAACCTCCAAAGGATGTTGGGTACATCCCTTGGATTATGAAGCAGTACCTTTTTGATGTAGGAGATGGTTTCAGATTGGCCATATTGCAGCACAATGTGTAAAATCTAGATGGTCCAAACTAGTGACATGGTGGCAAGATGTCTCACACAGACACTATGTAGTTGAGAAATAGAGGGATTGTAAAGGAAAGTAGGATAGGATAAGTCCTCAGGTGGGGTGAAAATCGACATTATCTCAACAAAATAGGGGTTCAAAACAGCTGGGGGTATCGGGTGACACTAAGAAACCCATCTCAAATGGTGTTGAGGAAGGGAGAGCTCTAGAAATAGAAGCAGAGATAAACCCTCATGGTGCAAAAACTTTGGAATGTAGGGAGAAAATAGGCCCAGCAAAGTTGCAGGAAATAGGGGTGAGTTGGACTAGAAGAAGGAGGCTACAAATGTGGAGGACGGTTGGCAAGTCATCAGGGGGAGGAGAGACATGAGCTTCAAAAAGAGAATTTTCGCTATGGTCCTTTGGTCTTAGAAAAAGAAAAGACCAAGCGATGTCAAAATTGTAGTCCTGTTAGAAGGCTTTTTTGAGGATCTTTTTGTTGTAATGGTTTATCTATGGTGTCTATAGTATTTCTTTTCTAGTGTTGGATTCTACCTTTTGAATCCTTTTGTGCCTAGAGCCTGGTGAATCTTATGTATTTTCTTTAAATTTTTAATATAATAAAAAAATCTTATCACCAATCAAAAATAAAAAACAAAAAGAAAACAAAGAATTTTCCCCTCTTTTGATCAAGCTTCACTAAAAGTAGTTCAAATCTTATCATAAATTCACTCTCTCAAACACCAACAATATGAAGATAGAGTACTTTGAACTCCATATGCATTTCACTTATTACAAAGAAAAGATCCACTTTTCTCATTGGGTGTGTTAGGTCTCAAAAACGTGGATGTTTAGACCATAAGAGGGTTTCAGTCTCTTAATACGTTTTTGGCCAATGAACAAGGAAACTATAATTGGTCACCTCCTACTCTTCATGCTCTGCTAGACCTAGGTAGGTGTACCTAAATGATAAGGCATATTTGGGAGTTTAAAATGGATCCTACTTTATGCAATCTACTCACAATGGCTCATGGGTGTGAAGTAGAAGCAAAGCTTGATAACTAATACCTACTGAGAGTGTTTGAATAATCAAGAATGTGAATTGAATTTATATAAAAAAAAATAAAACTAACCAGTGCCTAATCTATTGGGTGAATGGAGTTAATGGATGAATGATGGAAATGGAGAAAGATGTCTATGATAGGTAAACCTAATATTCAGCTTAACTCTAATTGTTGGGAACTTTTAAATGTTTACACATTTTGCAAACATTCAAGTTTTCTTGTTACAATACTCTTCTTTAATTATCTCAATGTTATTCCCTCAAATTACTATGATGCTATGAAAGGATTTTTAATTCTTAGTTTAAGGGAAACCAATCAGATTAATTACCTTTAATGGATTTTAATCCTCGAGGGAACCAATTAAGACATGAATTAACTAAAAGGATTTTAATTCTCTCTCACTAGAACCCAATCAAACAATCACACAACAACAACAAATGTGTCCTGATAAATCTCATGAATTTAAATAACTTGAAGAAACCACTTTGGAGACAACATAGTAACAGATAAGCATGAAAATTAACACAACAATTGAAAACCAAAATAGATCACCAATTATGAGCAATCTTCTCCATTATATTGCTTCAAAATATATACATTTATAGAAGAAGTATTTGATATGATATGAATGGATGCAATATGTTATGTGAATGGGAAACCTACTACTACTAGTGGTGATGATAACAAGATGATGAAATCTCAAAATTTCCCTTGGTTTCCTATTTATATAAGAAGCAACAAGATTTAAGCCTTCTACAAAAAGAGACGACCTTTCAAAATTGTCGATGTTAATGGCAACATCGGTTGTATCATTCCAACCTAGATCAAATAAAGAGAACAATTAAATTGTAGCCTATCAGCTATTTAATTGTTAAGAGATATCTTCATGAATGGTCATGTCATTTATTAATGGCGATTAATATTTAGTAGAGAGGCACGAATTGTTATAAAGGTGCGATCTCTCTAAGGCCGACCTCACATATTCTATGAATGTGATTTCATTAACAGGAAAATAATTATTATTATGATGCATGGCCGACATGAAGACCTGAAGAGTTGCATCCTCCCTTCTTCTCTTGTATATCATCGATCTACTTCTTCATCATTCATGGTGTGCGAACTTACCAAGGAGAAGATTAAAGCTATGAAAGGAGGTTGATATTCAAATCAAAAGAATTGTTTTATTTTCAAGAGATAGTGTATTATATTAGTTTTGTGTTTGGCCTCCTTACTAGCTTCATTGTAAAAGGGATATTTTCTTTACATTCAATATATAAGTGATATATTGTTGCTGGGTTTTTCTCCCTCAGGTGGAGGGTTTTCCTAGGGTATACTTTGTGTTTGTGTATCTGAATTTTGAATTAAATTCTGCCTTAATAATCTAATCATAAAATCAATATGGTATCAAAGCGGGTGTGAAGAAGATCTGCTCAGATTTGTGAATTTCTTGGAAGAATTTAAGAGATAAAAATTGTTACACTATCTGGTGTCACGTACTTCATCTCCTTCATGATCATCAGTTGGAAGAATTTGAGGAATTCTAATGTGTACATTCACCTCCATGAACCTTTTGCAAGTCATGTTTGCCAACTCATGTTTAGTCTCCCATGTCGGGCTTTCTCTTGGCATGTCTTTAGTGTCTTTATTCTTGTTCGGGAAGACTCAAATTCCAATATCAATGAAAACTCTTGTTGGTGGATCTTGTTCAATTTCTTGGTTCATATCTTTGTATTATCACCAAATTTTGTGTGTTCCTTACAAGATGTTATGAGCGACTTATTTGTTAGTCATTGTTCGAGCTCCTGTGTGTGTACTCGTGAGATTCCTCTGCATGATGGGAAGACTTGTCTTGGTTCGATGCTTCTCTACTGATGGCCGGAGTTCATGCATCCATCTACAGGATTTAATATTTCCTTGTTCGCATTCTACTAGCGGCTGGTGTTTGTCGTGTTGAAGCAACATTTAAAGTCACATTTTGTTCTTGTTGGGATGTTGTTTCTTCTTCTATGTGTGCTTCAACTTTGTGCATGATTTCCTTGTACGAAAGACTCATCTAGTGGTTGTATTGTGAAGTCAACTCATTTGGTTGACGTCTTTACTTTGTTTTCTAGCTATGATCTGAAGGGTAGGCTCTTCTGTTTGTTTCTTTAGAATTGGCAGTGAGACTATTTGAGCAACTCTCAGGCATAGGAACTTGAACCATAAGTGGTCAATTGCAATGAGAGCCAACCTATGAAGAAGTATTGGTTGTCACTGGATTAGTTGCCAGTGTTCTTCGAAATAGTTTCACTACTATTGTCTTGTATTGAAACATTAAGGAAATGATGATGTTGTCATCACATATGTTTTCTGGGTGCTTTCTTCATATTGGAAAATGAAAACATGTTTATCTGCCAAACTTGGGCTTATTGGGAGAGTTTAGTGATGGCATGGTTTGACTTAATCTGGAGATCTATGTACAACCTTGCAGTCATGATGGATATCAATTGTCTTTACATCATTGCAGTCAAGAGCTCGTCTATTGTCAGATCGAGCTGCTAATGGATGATGTTGAGTTCAATAACTGCAACTAAATGATTTCATCAAGATAAGTACTTTTTTGTTGTTGTTTATATTTTTTATGTGAAAATTAGTCTGTTGTAGTCGTGTAGATCTGATAACTTTTGGTTGATCATGTTTTTCTCTTGGATCATGATCTAGTGGATGAGATCATTTGGTGTCATCTTCATCATGTGTTTCTAGCAAGCATGTTGCATCTGTTTTGTATTTTGATGGGTTGCAGTAGGAAATAGAGTGCATCGTAAATTTAATTGGTCAAAGACCATGTTCAAATTTAACCTTGCCAGGGGCCTGTTTTCAAGCCGTGAAGGGTGTGGACTAATTTGAGCGCAAGAGTAGTGTATCTTACTATGTCTAGCATTTGCATCCATGAGAATATTTAAAGAGATAAGTATTCTTTGTTTGTTGAGTTATATTATTTTGGATCATGTGTAATTAGTAAAGAGGGATAGTGGTTTCTCTTGAATTATATTCACTGGAATAAGATCCTTTGAAGATTCAAATTACTATTTGTAAGTCATTTTTCATGCTAGTTGTGATTTCTGAGTGTGACTCTGAAATAAAAAGAGAACTACAATTTTGATGGTGATAAGTTGGTCACGTCGATATCATTCTCTAATGCATGAAGTGTGATAGAGCCTTGAACTCTTGGAGAGAGTTGGTTCTACTTGATAACTAAATAATATATCCAAGAAATCTGTATTTGTACATATTGTCTTTGATTTTGTTGTGCTTAGCACTCTCGAGAAGAGTAAAAGATGGAAGAAAGAGTTATATCAAAATTCAATAAAGATAAGTTTCTTTATCCCTTCATTCTGATCTTTTTGATATATTTCTCTTTAGGTTGATTTATTTATTCATGTTCTAATATTGTTCATAAATTCTTATGTGTTCATGTTATAACTTGTCATAGTAAACCTTGTACGATTCTAGCCTTGATATTTCTTTGGATAGTTATAAACTGTTTGTAATCTCTCTCTAAATATCTTCTAGGATAAATCTAGGAGCAAGAAGGTGATGAGAGATTTCTTAGTGATAAAAATTTTGAGACATCTTGTGAAGAAGTCATGCCAACCAAAGAAATAATCAAGTGTGAAGTCACAACTTGCAGCCATGGGACTAAGTTGGTGGCTAGAGGGAGTTCACTTCTAGAAGACCCCTTTGCAATCTCTAAGGTAGGGATCAAGAGGGAGTTATGTGACTCACTGAGAAGAAGTGAAGGTTGCAACGCTACAAGGCCAATGATAAAGTCCTTGGAAGATCTCTTCAGCTACTGAGAACAAAATTGCACAAGTTAATCTATCTGAATTTGTCATTGGAAATCTTGGACAAAGAGGTCAGAAGGTTGATACAAGTGCTTGAAGATTCAGAGGGAGCCTACTAAACCTGAAGAAGATGGAAATTGATTGGATCATTGATATTAGACTAGATATTTGCTATGCAGTGAATGCACTTAGTCAGTTCATGTGTGAACCAAGGGAAATTCATCTAGTTGTAGTGAAGCATATCCTGAGATACTTGCATTGCACAGTTGGATATGACTTGAGGTATTCTTCTAATGTGGAATTGGAGCTACTTAGATATACTGATTTTGATTGGGCAGGGAGTGTTACTAATGGGAAGAGCACCTCTAGATGTTGCTTTAGTTTGGGATTTGCTATGATTTCCTGGTGCAACAAGAAGCAGTCATTTGTAGCATTGAGTACAACAAAGGTAGAGTATATTGCAGCTTGTGTGGCAACTTGGGAAGCAATGTGGCTTTGTAAGCTCCTTGCAAGATTGTTTGGACAATCAATGGAGCCTACTATCATTCATTGTGATAAGCAGAGTTGTGTGAACCTTTCTGTCAATCTTGTGTTTCATGATAGAACCAAGCATGTTAAGATCAAATACCATTATATCAGAGATATGGTATTGAGGAAGCTATACAGTTGAGGTATGTCAACACTAATGAGAAAATGATAGACATTCTCACCAAGCCTCTCTTCAAGATAAAGTTTGTGTACTTTCGAGATAAGCATGGTATGGTGGAGAATACAACCCTAACTGAGGAGTCTCAATATCAGTGGTCCTCTTTAATGAATTATCTGTGAGAGAAGTTCGAGGTGAAATCCCTTTTTAACGCATTCTTCTCTACAAGAGATGTTTGAGGTGAAAGCCCTTGTTTCCACCCTCTAGGAGAGCTATGGTGGATGTCATGTGTGTGACTCCATGACAGCATCACGTGAGAGATTATGTGATGATATTTTTTGTACTTTTGTTTCACCCTCTCAGAGAGCCATGGTGAAAGTCATGTTGAGGTGACAACATCACGCAAGTGATGAACACTTGTGCATACCATACATGGTTGTAGCCATTATGGTTGATATCATGTTGAGGTGATATCTAATATCACGATGAGGAGATATCATTTCTTTTCCACATATGGTTGTAGCCATTGTGGTAGACATCATGATGAGGTGATATGACTTGTGCAACTGGAAGAATCCTCCCTAGCTGAGAGGGAGTGTTGATGTTAATGGCAGCATCGGTTGTATCCTTCCAGCCCATATTGAATAAAGAGAACAATTAAATTGTAGCCTATCGGCTATTTAATTGTTAAGATTGATCTTCATGAATGGTCACGCCATTTATTAATGGTGATTAATATTTAGTACAGAGGCACGAATTGTTATAAAGGTACAATATCTCTAAGGCCGACCTCACATATTCTATGAATGCAATTTCATTAAGAGGAAAATAATTATTATTATGATGCATGGCTAACATGAAGACTTTAAGAGTTGTGTCCTCCCTTCTTCTCTTATATATATATGAGGTACTCATTCCTTGTATATCATCATTCTACTTCTTCATCATTCATGGTGTGCAAACTTACCTAGGACAAGATTAAAGCTATGAAAGGAGGTTGATATTCAGATCAAAAGAATTGTCTTATCTTCAAGAGATAGTGTATTATATTAGTGTTGTGTTTGGCCTCCTTACCAGCCTCATTGTAAAAGAGATATTTAATTTGCATTCAATATATAAGTGATAAAATGTTGCTGGGTTTTTCTCCCTCAGGTGGAGGGTTTTCCTAGGGTATACTCTATGTTTGTGTATTTGAATTTTAAATTAAATTCTTCCTTAATAATCTGATCATAAAATCAACAAAAAATACTCCTTTTACTAACAAATATTAAATTAGCATAATCAAATAAATAATAAGGCTTAAGACATTTAGATAGATGATTCCTTAAATCAATGTAGAAATCTCATGATCATTGATCTATCAAAGCTTTCCTCTCCATGATAGATGTCTAGATGCCCTCACCTTAGTGACCTACTCATCTAAAGCCAAATACTTTTCTTCCCACTGATACATCATAAAATTTGATGGCCTTTCATATTTTTGGATCTTTGGTATGTTTGCAAGATGGTTCTGCCATCAAATATCTAGTAGTGCCTTTGTATCATTGAAAAATTTTAGATATCTAGCATCAAGAATAATTAATCCATCCATGATCAAATTGAGCCTGTGAAGACCGGTGTCACCATCCTCATGTACATGGGTTATACACTTATGAATAACCTAATCAAATTCCCTCTTCCACTCATCCAAGTCTTTCACTTGACCATCAACTTTCACAATTTCTAGTGTATACCATTGTTTTAAGGTATGGAATGAATCCATTCATGTCACAATCCTCTTATCCTCCCCTTGTATATATTGAAATTCATCAACAATCATCTTCATTATTTGAGCAATTGGTTTTAATGTTGTAGGAGAATCAAGACTCCTTTTTAGAACTCTACATAACTTAGAGTGTGGTGAGTGGGTTTCCACCTTTCCAATAGGGGATCCAATACAAGCATATGTGCTTTTATTTGATCATTTTCCTCATGGAGTGATTTAAAACTGTCATGCACACTCTCTAGTTTATCAATAACCAACTTTATCTTGTGCTCAAGAATCTTTTCCATAACTTCACAAACTTGTCTCTTTACTTTATCCCTAGTTTAATTGTTGGCCTTCTTCATTTCATCCACTTCCTTCTCAAGATCCTTTGTTTTCTCGACATGAATTCTCTGTACAACTTTCAATGGAGCACTAGGAGGCTTATATAACACTATCTCCTTGCTTTGTGAAGTTCTTGCTCCTTTTAGCTATTGTTTCAATTTGACATTCTCCATAAAGAGTTTATTAATTTCATCATTTAGGAAACTGTGTTCCTTTTCATACTCCTTCAATCTATCCTCCAATCCTTTAATAGTTGCATGAGTGAATATGGAAGAATGCATGATCATTGTGGCTTCCTCCAAAGGGGTGGTGTCCTATATTGTCCTCATCATTGCTACCCCTTTCATTCCTTGAATTACATCTAGTAATTTTGGATTTTGTGTCTTTTTTTGTTTGATCCATATAGCCAGGGTTTCAATCTTTGGATTATACCCAGTTCCACTCATTCCTTCATCAAATTCAAACTCTACAACTAGCATTGGATGTTCTTGAGACCATACTTGATCAAGCAAAAATATTTTCTTTAATTCCAAACCAGGGAAAATTAGAATTTTTCTCTTCAAAATCATCTATCTACCCTTCTAGGGGCTAATTTCAATGTAACCAACTCTCAATCCATTGAAGGTATGTGCTACCATTTGATTATTCTCTGATTCTTCAATTCCTACTTCATCTCATTCCATTTTCTCTTCAATTTCTTTTATCTTCATCTTTCTCCACAAATCCCTAAACCCTAGAGTCTTGATGAACTCATAATCTTCTATGAATCTCTTGACTGCAATTTCCCATTCATCTTGTTGTATCTTTGTACTTGTCTTTTTAGCATCACCCATCCTTTCCTCATGCATATGGGAACTGGTCTCATGGATTGGATGATCAACCTCAACATCACTCTTTAGTGACTAATTACAGTGGCCAATTCTTCAGTGTCTCCCTCCCCTTCACTCTCTTCACAAGAGACTAATGGTTTAATGCTTTTTGTCCTTTGTCTCTTAGGAGGCAACTGCTACATAGGGGGTTCAAAGGTTGCACCTGGGGTGTGCTCTACAGTTGTGCTACCATCATGTTCTTGGAGATATATTTCCCTTTTTTAATAAAAATCTTCAAATTTACCAATTATTAGATCTATTCTCTTGATGGGGTCTTTTTTTTCAACAAAAAACCCATGAAAATCTATGTTTTTGCTTCCTATCTTCTTCAAATTTCCTCATATATTCCCATTTTTCCTTCTTCTAAATACTTCTTGGAAAGTAAGGCAATTTCTTATCACATCCTCTTCATAATCCACTTGGTGTGCCACTATCATTTTGGTAAGAATATTATTCCTTATGTTATTCATATGATTTTCAGGGTCAAATCCCCTTCCTTTCCCAGAATCCAATGCATATCTTGTCTTAAAATAATATTGTAACTCATATTGTGTGTCTGAGCCTATTGTCCAATCTTCACACTTGGTTTGGTATGACAAAAATGTGCCCTTCTTCTATTTTTTCATTACATCCTTTTCCATCCACATCATTTGCCACATAAATTCAAGAAATGCTAATCTAAGTGGCACAAACTTTGGCAGTATGTGTGGAGCAACAGGGCATCCATAAACTCTTATTATTGTAACTTCTGGGAGGAGGAACCAATCACCAAAATTATATGTGTGACCCTGTTCCTGTCTTAGGGCCAAAGGTATTAACAATTGTTGCATTTTGTTTGGAAATCTTGGTATAGAATAACCATAAAATCCAAGGATTTTATGCATAAAATCTTCATAGAATATAGAAAAGCTTGAATTCTTTCTCCAACTATCCCAAATATAGCACCACTTCTGGATAGGTGTGGGATTCCTTTGCTCATCCACTCTAGCCAATTCCATTTTCTTAGTCCAATGGTACTGATTCTGGTACAATATCAAATGAAACAGTAGGGAATAGTGTCTAAATGTAATCAGTGCTTTGTCCTCTATGACTTGTGAGAATTCATCATCCAACGCCCTCTCAGGGTATGAATCAAAGTCATATTCAATATTAGTCTTAGGGTTTTGAATTATCATGGCTATCATCATCAATCTTATTGGAATTTTATCTTGAGCATCCACCCCTAGTACTTGGCATAGAGGTAGATATGTATTCTCAAAATAATATTGAAAATCTGTAACAATGAATGGTTCAGTAGTGGTAGTAGAAATGGGGATTGTTTTGTTAGTAATGCATCTCTTCATATATAGGGGTATCTCATCACTTCTATAAGTCCTTCTTAACTTGGTATAATCTTCCTCACTCTTCTGTAGGTTTATTTTGGTCAGAGTCTGCTTGTTTAAGTCAAAACACTCAATGATAGTTGCTCTGGTTACCTCTACCAATATTGAGCCATTTGGAAACCTTATTATTTTGGTAGTAGAGTGATAATGTTTGGCTAGTAGCCTAATAAACTCCACATCAATAAACACATTCGAGACAATCAATTTTGCTAAATCAAACATCCAAGGGTTTGACACTAGATTCTTCTCATTTCTCTTACTATAAAAATACTAAAATAAGTCCCACCTAGATTTGGGAATGAAAGGATCCCCGCAACCTTGTGTAGTTTCTACGAGAAATTTCTTATTACCCTCCTTGGTTTATCATGGAAATATATCTAGTATAGACTGGTAGAGTGGTATCTTCTTTACCTTAGGTTCTTCTTCCTTAATTTTGGCCTTAATTTCTTTTAATTATGATTGTTTTCTTTGAGGAGGAATATTTCAATTTTCTCTACTATGACTTCAAATAACAAAGCTGTACGAAATACTACACCAATCAAGCTTCTTCAGAGGGTTATTCATGCACTTACCCAAGTGCTTAGCATTCGTAGAGCTCCTTTTCTCAGTGTCCTCAGCTCTGTCCACAACAATGCATTTCAACTAAGCACAGTCTTAGGAAAATTTACTTTCTTTTGAGGGTGTGGTATTTAGTCATATTAGTATTAATGCCAATTCTTTGCTAGATAGTTTCCCAACAAGCTCAAATCCTTGAAATTAATTTTGCAGCATGTGTTAGGGTGGCTGATGTGATTTTCTACATTTATTGCTGCAAATTATAATGATGTCACAATTACCATACTACAACCATCTCTTATTATACCCACTATGGTACAATGGTATCGAGTCTTATGCTCTTTTATGTACTTTGTCTTCTCATTTTGTGTTTTTTCAAGATAGTGGTGTATATACCACCATACCACATCCATATTATCCACCTCATGCAGTACTGTGGTGTCCACTTTTCTTCCAATGCTTACCACTATACCACATTGCTTAAAACTTCTTGTTGTGGGGTTGCAGTGTATACCGCTCTACCACATGTGTTGCTTACCCTCCTAGTTGTATAACAATGTATGCTTTATTCCTTTGTTATTTATCGCCTTACTACACTCCTTTGAATCTCCTTATGTGGGATAGCAGTATGTACCGCATTACCATATTTCCTTATAATTCTCCTCGTGAGGTGGCATTGAGTACCACTTCACTGTGCATGCTATATAATCTCCTAGTGGGTAAGCAATATAATAGTGGTTTACACTTTTTGGGAGATCCTTATTTTTGCTGAAATCACATATTTTTAGAAAATATAATGATTTAAGCCTTGAAAAGTTCCATTTAAAGGATTCCAATTGAAGAGGGTTTGATCAAACCATCTTAGACCAAGCCCCCTTTGCATAGAAGCTCGCTAGTTTTAAACCATACCTATAATGGAGACTCCTTTACACCTATCAAAATGCTGATAAAAAACCACTTTTGATTTACCTTTTGGGGGATCAAATGATTTCATTTAAAATTTATTTTTTGTAAGTATGTAGTCCTCATTATAAGCTTCCAAAAAAGTATAATTTTAATTAAATTGAATTTGATTATTATATTTATTTTTTATTTCTTGTGAATGTAGGTTTTTCACCGAAAATCAAGCTCTCTGTTCTACATGTGTGGAAAAATAGAAGATTATCAAAAACAAATTAAAAATAATGAGTGCACCAGATATTGAAGTTCTTGATCCAACAAAAAAAAAATTGAATTTCGATACATACAAAAAAAGTTACGCGTTATATAGTTTGCCTATGTCTGAATTATAATTGGTTTAACTTTGAAACTTGATTAAAAAAATATTCAATAAAAAAATATCTAACCAAGTGGAAGCACTAGATATCGGAGTTAAAAATCTAAATTCAAAAGAATTAGAATTTTATCCTTTATGGAAAAAAATTTATTGATTATACGGTGAGCGTCACTCCTTAAAAATGTTGTTTTCTAAAAAATAAACTTGTTTTTGAGGGAGATGGAAAAAGAGGTAATCCAATTCCAAAAATTTTGAAAAAAATATATTTAGAATCTACAAACAAAATTTCACGAAACTCTAGTTTGCATCATCTTCAAATTCCTAAGGGTTTAGCCACTATCAATGACAGAAAGTGAAGATATAGTTAGAAAAAAATATTTTATTGTCTAGTTTGGCCAAAAATTGCAAACCACTATTGTGGGATTACCTGCTTGGTATGGTGGTAAGGGCTTATTTCATAGCTTGGAAACTGCCAACCCACACTACCTTTATTTTGATGTTGCGGTATTGCGGTAAAGGAAAAAAAAAATTGTTTATGATTATCTAGAGGAATAAATGGGTATATACAAAGGGAATGTTGGTGATAGTATGGTTCTTGTCACACAAATTTTTGCATTTATTGTTAGACAAAATGTAAAATCAATGGTAATGGATTTTGGTGTGTGTAAAATGTGAATGAAAAAATGAAAGCTGGTGGATGTTTGTTGAGAAATTTTTTGCTCCAACAATGGCTCCGATTGGTGATGAAAAATTGTGAGTTCATTGCAAGAATCTAGAAATGATCTCTGGGAAGTAGACCATGAATGAATGTGATATGATGGGTTGGGGAATGAGATGGAAACCTAAGACTAGTGTGCATGGAAAAATCATTTTTTAAGAAGTATTTCAAGAATTGTCCATGCACTGACAATTCTTGACCTTCTCCTAGAACTATTGTGCATGGAAAATTGTTTTAAGAAAAGAAGTTCTTCAAGAATTTTTCATGCACTAACAACTCCTGATCTTCTTTTGAAATATTTTGAATATAGTAAGAATCTTCACCTCCTTTTCCTATCACAACAAAGGGTCCTATCCAAAGAGCTTGAAACTTTCCATGTTTCCCTTTATCTTGACACCTTGCATTCCATAATAGGACCATATCATTCACCTCAAATTTTCTATCATTTGCCCATATATCAAACAAATACTTCATCTATGATTGCATTTTTGTGTTTTGTTCCTGGGCCAGACTCCTGATTTCATCTAGTTCTACCAACTACTCTATTCTATCCTCCATAGGTTATGGGATATCTAGGTCTTCTTGAAGCATGAACTTATATATAGGTAGAAAGTTTTGCATAGGCATTCTGGCTTGTGTCCCATATACCAGTTCAAAGGGTGATTTACCAGTTGAATTCTTCACAATGATCCTATCAACCCATACTCCCATCCTCAATTTAGAATCCCAAGCCTTTTTGTTCTTGTCCAACAGCCTCTTAATGATTTTCAAGATACTCTTGTTGCTTGATGCACACTACCCATTTGCTTGTGGATGATAAGGAGAGGCATATGAAATTGTGATGCTACATGTTTTATAGAAATTTCTAAATTCTTCTGATCTAAAACACATACCATTATCTGTAATTATCCGTACAAGTATTCCAAACCTTGTAATGATGTTGTCCATCAAAAATTTTGTTACAACTTTACTAGTGGCCTGCTTTGTTGGAAAGGCTTCTATCCATTTTGTGAAGTAATTAGTTGCCACTAATATCCATTTGTGACCTCCATTGGATTTTTTTGGTATTTCTCCAATAAAATCAATCCCCCACTAATGAAAGGGAGCTTCAACTTGCATTGGTCTAAGTGGTAATGCTCCTTGGTATTTCATTTTTGTAGAAAAATTTTGGCAGGCTTCACACTTTCTTACATAAGTGAAAGAGTCATTGAAAATCCTAGGCCAGTAGTATCTATCCCTCAAGATCTTGTGGGCAGTGGTTTTGATTGAAAATTGTCCCCCACATACTCCTTCATGCATCTCCTTTAATACATGATTTTCTTGTGATTCATCTAGGCATAATAGCAGTACTCCATCTCTATTTTTCCAGTACAAGTCACTATCCATGAAGGAATATTTTGAGGCATGTAGCTTCAAGGTCCTCTTTTGATTTTCATTCAAGTTCTTAGGGAACTTCTAGTTTTTTAAGTAATACATTATTTAAGTGTACCATGAGTTTTTCTCTATGCTTGCAATCATACCTTCTTCCCCTGTGTTGCATATTTGAGATGCTTCAAGATTTGATTCAACCATCAGCTTGGATAGGCCTTGTCCTCTTACCAACTTATTGATTTGTATCTCAATATCGAATTCTTGAATCCTATTAATCCATTTGCACCTTCTCCTTGTAACTTTGGTTTGTACAAATGCATCCTTGACTACAACATTAGGAACATATGCAATTATTTTTGTTCCCACCAAATAGGGTTTGAAAGCTTTTACTACTTTGACAAGTGCATATGCATGCTTCTCTATAATATCATACTTTAATTCAGCTCCTTAGATGGACTTTCTAAAGAATGATATAGGCTGATCATACCCTTCATCATTCTTTTATAACATTACTGCTACAATAGTGTGGTACGATGCAAATGAAAAGATTTGGAAGGGTTTACTAAAATCAAGGGATTTTGATACTGGGGCTTCCTTGATTTCCCCTTTTGTAGATATAAACGCATCGAGTGTTTCTACAATCCAGTCAATCTTGGCCCCTTTCTTTAACATCTTTGAGATAGGTTTGACAATTTCAGCAAAGTTTGATATGAATCTTCTTACAAAGTTTATTTTTCCAAAGAAAGACTGAATGGCCTTTAGGGTCATAGGAATAGGGATCTTATCTATACCTTCTACCCTCCCTAGATCAATTTTGAACCCTTCTTTGGACACTATGTGCCCCAATAACTTTCCCTCTATTACAAAAAAATGAATTTTTTTAGGATTTAGGGAGATGCCATACTCTAGGGCCTTGAGGAAGATTTTCTCAAGTTTTTCAATGTGGTTCTCTTCTTTCTTGGAATATGCAGTGAGATCATCTCGGTATACCATGATTATTGTATTGATTAGATCAACAAAAGCAACATCCATAGCTCTTTGGAATGTGGCACCAACATTTGTTAAGATGAATGGCATCCTTACATACACCTATGTGCCCTAAGGGGTAGTAAATTCAATCTTATATTGTTCTAATTCTCTTACCTTCACCTGGTTATACCCTTAAAATCCATCCATTATGGATAATAATTCACAACCAGTTACCCTTTGCAACATGGCCTCCATATTTGGGAGTGGGTAATTGTCTTTAAGGGAAGAGACATTCAGATTTCAAAAGTCCACACACAACTTTTCTCCATTCTTCTTTCTGATAGACACTGAGTTAGAGACCCAAGTGGAATTCCTGATGGGTTTGATGATACCTCCCTCCTTGAGTTTCATAAGTTCCTCATGCATCTTCAGTTCCAAGGTAGGGTTTATTGGTCTTTTTTTTTGTCTAAAGGGTTTTGCATCAAGTTTTAATGGAATTTCATATTGGAACAGATCTTCTTTGTATGCCTTAAGGTCACCATAAGACCATGTGAACACGTGCTTATACTTCCTCAATAATGAAAACAACATCTCTCTGATTGTTGGGCTTATCCTTTTCCCAATGTATACCTTCTTTGGAGCCAACTCAGTGCCTAGGTTTATCTCTTCAATGTCTTCCCTCCTTACTAGTGTTTTCTTCATAACTACTTGATCATTCCCATCAAACACCCTTTCTAGTGGCACTAGTCCTTTATGGATCTTGTTTTTCTTGAGTTGCACAACTTCCTAGTTGAATACAGTTTGTTTACCATCTACTTCTTCCACAAATGCATTAAAATTAGTCTCTTGTGCCTCATACTAGTCAATGCAATGTAATAACTTGATCAAATATGTATCATCATTAAAAATCTACCAATTGTAGAAGTTGTTAGGGATTGTAGGCATGGCCTTGAATTCTACCTATGAAATTCTTTCCAAGGTAGCATCATCCCTTTTCAAGGCTACATTTTCCAAGAAATCAGCCATCAAGTTTTTAGATCTATTTATCCACTCAATGGAGAAGGCATCAAAAATCTCAATAATGTCCCATACAAAATTTCTATATTACTTCAATCTTTTATTTTTGTGGAGTACTTTGATATTACTTGTGAAACAACTAATTCAGAGTCCCCAAGAATAGTTAACATTTTGATCCCATGTTTAGGCCTATCAGCAAGGCCTCATACTCTGCTATATTATTTGTGCACTCAAATGTTAGCAGAAATGAGTATTTAAATGTTGTGACCTCAAGTGAAATGAAGAAAATTCTTAATCCATTCCCTTCTCTACTACAGGCTCCATCAAATAACATTTTCCATATGCCATGTTCATTCTTGGAGACATCCCTAGCAATTAGATCTATGTTGAGTAATTCAGGGTTTGAGTGTTCAATTTCTAAAACTCCCCAGGTCTACATCACAAAAATAATTCATTTGATTGGGATCAAAGAGTTCAATGACATGTTTAGATCTAGGCTTTCTATACAATTTGACTTCCCTTCCATTCACTTGTATTGTGACATAAGACAAGTCTAGTTGAACATTCCCACCAACTACTGCAATCCATTTCCTTGATAGTAACATCCCATAGTAAGGTGGAGTGTCTACCACATTAATGTCAGTCCTATATGTCACCTCTGGGTATGATGGCAATTTTAGTCCCACATCCCATATCACTCCAAATATAAGGACTAATCTATTATCCATGGAATAGAACTTCCCATATGTAGTATTCACCCACAGATCTAGTTCTTTCATGACAACTAGAGGCATGATGTTGATTGTTGCCCCTAAGTCAATCATACTATTTTTCACCAACTTGTTGTTGATCACCAATATAGTATAAAATGGATCTACTTGGGAAGGATTCTTTGTGAGTGTATCTCCCAAATATACTTATGGTGTATTTGTAATTTCCCTCTCTACAACATTAACTTCCATCTTTTGATCCTTCTGTTTGTGGGATGTGTTGGTGATCATTTTGAGGGTTGTATCTCTAAACTCATCAATCTTCATCAACTTCGCTAAAGGGACTATCATCTTTGTTTGAGCCAGTGCTTGGGCCATGCCAAATGAAGTGGAAGTGATCCCTTGTTCAACCTTCTCAATTTTAGTAACTCTTTTCCCTTCATTTTGGATTTTGTCATCCCTTAGTGTTTTTTCAAATTCAATGTATGTAGTCTCTTTTTGAACATCTTTTTGAGGCTTCTTTATCTCACCCTTCTTTTGATTAGATGGGACATTCTCCATGCTCTTCTGTTCTTTATGAACATGATTCTTGGTGTTCTTCAGTCTCCAATTGTGGGTTTGCTTCTTAAGTTGTATTTTATCCATTTTACCTCAGCCACAACTTTTGTTGTGACAGCCTCTTTTCTTCCTATGTTGGTGTTTTTAACTGAAACTGAGGTGTTGTATTGTATGCATATGCTTCTTCTTGTGTTTTTTCTTCATGGTCAAAAAACACCTATTGCTCCATATTCACATTGTACTTTTGATTTTTGACATCATATTCGTACCCCTCCTCCTCAGATGAGTATCCTTCACCATTTTGATGAGACCTCCATCTGAACATGTTTACAGTGTGGCCATCTCTATCTTGTTCTTGTGACCATTCATCTTCTTGACAAGCTTGAACCACTACACAATGTTCAGGGGCATGGGGTCTATGGCAAGGTGAACACCATGGTGTGGTACCTATTGCATGTGCTCCATGTTTTTTCAAGGGATCAGGAGCCTCTTTCCAATTTATTTTTCCCACTTTTCTTCCATCCTTCCAAGTAGTATTATCGAGCATGCCATGCAATCTTGTCCTTTCATTTCTATACTTATTTTCTTGTTTGTTCTGGGTATTGATGGGATTTTGTGTTATCCTAAGGTTATCCCTTTTCCCAATCATGCCAACAACTTTTCTATTATTTTCAATGGTTAAGGTTTCCTTTTGTGCTTCAGTCAAACTTTTAGGGCATCTGTTCTAGAGTTCATGCCTTGTTTTTGGATCAAAGGACTTTAAATAGATACTCAAAGCTACTGGGTCAGCTAATTTAGATCCATGTGGTATCTTATTGGGGAGCTTGGAGAACCTTTAATTAAAATCATAAACTTATTTGTTCTAGTGTTTCTAAATACTTATTAGTTCATGTAGAGTGAATTCAGGAGCACACTGATTCCAAATTGTTCTATAAATTGATCTTGGAAGTACGCTACATAGGTGATTGAAGCATTTGGTAGGCTATTGAACCAATCACTTGCTTATTCAGTTAGAGACATCATAAACAACCTCAGAAGGACATCCTCATGATCCATACCTATATCTTGTACAAAGGATTGAAGTTTCTGATGTTTTCTTCGGTTGTTACACTATTCCCTATGAATCTAGGGATGATATTTCTCTAGTTGCTATCAATGGGATATGAGTGTAGTTGATATCTAGAAAAGTCAAATTATCTTCTTATGCTTGTGGGGTTCTGTAGATAGGGATTCTGAGGTGGTGGATTAGGGTAATATCCATGTTGAGGCTATTGGTATACATTTTTTTGGACATTGTGGTGAGGATACACATACTGTTGTGGCACATGATGGTGTGGTATGTATTATTTTCTAGGTGGTGGAATGATATTGGTGTTTTGTAGTGGTGGATTTTGTGGTACATGATGTTGCACAGGCTGATTGGATCTTCTAGCTTTGTTTTGGGGTGCTCTTGAAGAACTTGGACCACCTGTATTCTGAGATGACCCCTGTGGATTGTAATTACCTCCTTTTCTATGGGGATGGATCTATTTTGGTGCTCTTGATGCATTAAAATTTAACTGATACATTTGTTGATTTAGATCTTGACTCCTTTTTATCAATTGTTGTCTTCTTTTAATCTCTTCTTCCTTCCCTTGTATATATTCTTCTACTTCTTGGGTAGTCATCCCATCTTAATTCCCAATAGGGAGAGAGTGACTCATAGATCCATACGAGGTTTCTCCTTCTTGCTATGATGAAAATATTTGATCATATCCTTTTTGTATTTGATATTTTTCTTCCTCTAGTTGGGAAATAAATTCATTTGTTTTATGAGGGTCATCCTTGAAGTTGACAATAGGACAACCATTATTTTCTTGTCCAAGTGGAGTTTGGGGATCCCTGCACAAATTATCCTCATGATGTTCTAACCCATGCAATGGATCAAAGTTGTTGTGAAATGTAGGTGGTTACTCAAGGACATTCTCCTGATTAGTGAATGTTGTGTTTGGATTTTTAGATGCTGCTTTGTTCCTATTTGTTTTAGACTTTGATGTAGGAGATCCATGTTTGTCTGTCCACCAACCATTTTTCTTCTTGGGACTTTCCTAATGCAAAGATCTCCTACCATTCATCTTGGATGATATGGTGTATCTTTGGTGTCTATGATCTACACTTTCTGATCTAATGCTTACTTTATCAGTCATAAAAAAATTTAAGAGTCACCACCTACTTTTTCATAAGTAGCAAAGTGTAAGGTTTGAATAATTTTTTTCCTTTTCCTAACAAAGTCTCTAATCTATTATGATGGTTTTGAATGACACTATGATCAAGGGAATGGATTCAGAATTGTCTTCATCCCTAGTAGAGTCATCAATCTGTTAGGTGTATAACTCAGATGGGGAGTGCAAATGACACAATTATGAACCTCTGGTTGAGGACCAATTTTGAAACATTATTGACTCTATAAATGGATAGGCTGGAACTAATTTTTTCTTGAATCTCCCTAGTAGAGTTGTCAATTTGTTAGGTCTTAAAAAAATAGGTTTTTAGAGCATAAGAGGGTGAGAGCCTCTTAATACATTTTTGGCCAATGAACGAGGCAACTATAATTGGTCACCTCCTACTCTTCAGGCTTTTCTAGACCTAAGCGAGTGTACATGAATGATAAGGCAGATTTGGGAGTTTAAAATGGATCCTACTTTAGGAAATCTACTCACAATGACACATGGGGGTGAAGTAGATGAAAATCTTGATAACTAATACCTACTAAGAGTGTTTGAATAATCAGGAATGTGAATTGAATTTATATAAATCATTTTAAAACTGACTAGTGCCTAATCTATTGGGTGAATGGAGTTGATTGGTGAATGGTGGAAATGGAGAAAGGTGTGTATGATAGGTAAACCTAATATTCAGCTTAACTCTAACTATTGAGCACTTTTAAATATTTACACCTTGTGCAAACATGCAAGTTTTCTTGTTACAATACTCTTCTTTAATGATCTCAATGTTATTCCCTCAAATTACTATGATGCTATGAAAGGATTTTTAATTCTTATTTTAAGGGAAACCAAACAAATTAATTACCTTTAATAGATTTTAATCCTTGAGGGAACCAATTAAGATGAATTAATTGAAAGGATTTTAATTCTTTCACCAAAACCTAATCAAACAATTACACAACAACAACAAATGTGTCTTGATAAATATCATGAATTTAAATAACTTGAAGAAACCAATTTGGAGACAACGCAGTAACAGATAAGCATGAAAATTAACACAACAATTGAACACCAAAATAGATCACCCATTATGAGCAATCTTATCCATTATATTACTTCAAAATATATACATTTATAGTAGAAATCTTTGATATGATATGGATGGATGGAATATGCTATGTGAATGCAACCTACTACTACTACTGGAGGTGATGATAACAAGATGATGATATCTCAAAATTGGCCTTGGTTTCCTATTTATATAGGAAGCAACAATCTTCAATCCTTCTACAAAAAGAGACAACCTTTCAAAACTACTCCTTTTACTAACAACTATTTAATTAGCATAATGAAAGAAATAACAAGGATTCAGACATTTAGATGTGTGTTTCCTTTAATCAATGTAGAAATCCCATGATCATTGATCTGGAAAATCTTTCCTCTCCATGATAGACATCTAGATGCCCTTTCCTTAGTGACCTACTAATCTAAAGCCAAATACTTTTCTTCCCACTGATACACCATAAAATCTAATGGCCACTGATATTCCTGGATCTTTGGTATGTTTGCAAGATGAGTCTACCATTGACTATCTATTAGTGCCTTTGAATCATTGAAAAACTTTAGATATCTAGCATCAAGAACAATTAATCCATCCATGATCAAATTGAGCCTATGAAGAACGGTGTCACCATCCTCTTGTACATGGGTTATACACTTATGAATAACCTAAGGAAATTCCCTCTTCCACTCATCCAAGTCTTTCACTTGACCATCATCTTTCACAATTTCTGGTGTATACCATTGTTTGATCGTATGGAATGAATCCATTCGTGTCACAATCCTCTTATCCTCCCCTTGTATATACTGAAATTCATCAACAATCATCTTCACTGTTTGCTTAGTTGGTTTTAATGTTGTAGGAGCATCAAGACTCCCTTGTAGAAATCTGCATAACTTAGATAGAGTGTGATGAATGGGTTGCCACCTTTTCAATAGGGGATCCAATACAAGCATATGTGCTTTTATTTGATCAATTTCCTGCTAAGGTGATTTAAAACTATCATGCACACTCTCTGGTTTATCACTAACCAACTTTATCTTGTGCTCAAGAATCCTTTCCATAACTTCACAAACTTGTCTCTTTACTTCATCTTTGGTTTTATTTCTGGTCTTCTTCATTTCATCGACTTCCTTCTTAGGAACCTTTGTTTTCTTGGTAGTAATTCTCTATACAAATTTCAATGGAGCACTAGGAAGCTTATATAACACTATCTCCTTGCTTTGTGAAGTTCTTGCTCCTTTTAACTATTCTTTCAATTTGACATTCTCCATAAACACTTTATTAACTTCATCATTTAGGAACCTTTGTTCTTTTTCATTCTCCTTCAATCTGTCCTCCAATCCTTTAACAGTTGCATGAGTGAACATGTCATAATGAATGGTCATTGTGGCTGACTCCAAAGGGGTGGTGTCCTATATTGTCCTCACCATTGCTACCCCTTTCATTCCTTGAATTACATCTAGTAATTTTGGCTTTTGTGTGTTTTTTTGTTTGATCCATATAGCCAAGGTTTCAATTTTTGCATTATACCCAATTCCACTCAGTCCTTCATCAGATTCAAGCTTTGCAACTAGAATTGGATCTTCTAGAGCCCGTACTTGAAGAAGAACAAAAAAATTATTTAATTCCAAATTGGGTAAAATGAGCATGTTTCTCTTCAAAATCATCTCTCTACCCTTTTGGGAGCTATTTTCAATGTGTTCAACTCTCAATTCATTGAAGGTCTATGCCACCATTTGATTCTTCTCTGGTTCTTCAATTCCTACTTCATCTGACTCCATTTTCTCTTCAATTTATTTTATCTTCATCTTTCTCCACAAATCCCTAAACTCTGGAGTCTTGATGAACTCATCATCTTCTATGAATATCCTGGTTGTAATTTCCCTTTCATCTTAATGTATCTTTGTACTTGTCTTTTCAACATCATCCATCCTTTCCTCATGCATATGGGCACTAGTCTCATGGATTACATGATCAACCTCAACATCACCCTTTAGTGACTATATTACGGTGGCCAATTTTTTAGTGTCTCCCTCCCCTTCACTCTCTTCATAAGAGACTAATGGTTTAATGCTTTTTGTCCTTTCTCTCTTAGGAGGCAACTACTACATGGGGGGTTCAAAGGTTGCACTTGGGGTGTGCTCTACAGTTGTGCTACCACCTTGTTCTTGGAGATATATTTCCCTTTTTTTATACAAATCTTCAAATTTACCAATTATTAGATCTATTCTCTTGATGGGGTCTTTTTCTCCAACAAAAAACCCATGAAAATATTTATGTTTTTGCTTCCTATCTTCCTCAAATTTCCTCATATATGCCCATTTTTTCCTTCTGCTAGATACTTCTTGGAAAGTAAGGAAATTTCTAATCACATCCTCTTCATAATCCACTTGGTGTGCCACTATCATTTTGGTAAGAAGATTATTCCTTATGTTATTCATATGATTTTTTGGGGTCAAAGGTCGTTCCTTTTCTAGAATCCAATGCATATCATGTCCTCAAATAATATTGTAACTCCTCCTATGTGTCTGAGCCTATTGTCCAATCTTCATACTTGGTTTGGTTTGGAAAAAATGTGTTCTTTTGTTTGTGTGTTACATCCTTTTCCATCCTTATCATATGCCACATAAATTCAAGAAATGCTAATCTGAGGGGCACAGACTTTGGCAATATCTATGGAGGAACAGGGCATCCATAAACTCTTATTATTGTAACTTCTGGCAGGACGAACCAATCACCAAAATTATGTGTGTGACCCTATTCCTATCTTAGGGCCATATGTCTTAAAAATTGTAGCATTTTTTCTGGAAATCTTGGTATTGAATAACAAAGAACTCCAAGGATTATGTGCATAAAATATTCATAGAATATATCAAAGCTTGAATTCTTGCAATGACTTTCCCAAATATAGCACCAATTCTTGATAGGTGTGGGATTCCTTTTCTCCTCCACTCTAGCCAAGTTCATTCGCTTATTCCAATGGTCCTAATTCTGGTACAATATCAAATGACATAGTAGGGAATAGTGTTTGAATGTAATTAGTGCTTTGTACTTTATAACTTGTGATAATTCATTATCCAATGCCCTCTTAAGGTATGAAGCAAATTAATATTCAATATAACTCTTAGGGTTTTGAATTCTCATGGCCATCATCATTAGGCTTATTGGAATTTTATCTTGAGCATCCACCCCTAGTACTTGGCACAAAGCTAGATATCTATTCACAAAATAATATTGAAAATCTATGATAGTGAATGGATTAGTAGTGGTAGTAGAAATGGGGATTGTTCTGTTACCAATGCCTCTCTTCATATATAGGGATAGCTCATCACTTCTATAAGTCCTTAACCTAGTATAATCTTCCTCACTCTTTAGTAGGTTTATTTTGGTCAGAATCTGCTTGTTTAAGTCAAAACACTCAATGATATCTACTCTAGTTACCTCTACCAATATTGAGCCATTTGGAAACCTTACTGTTTTGGTAGAAAAGTGATAATGTTTGGCTAGTAGCCTAATAAACTCCACATCAATAAACACATTTGGGACAATCAATTTTTCTAAATCCAACATCTAAGGGTTTGGCACTGGAATATTCTCATTTCTCTTACTGTAAAAATGCCATAATAAGACCCAACCATATTTGGGAATGAGAGCATCCTTGCAACCCTGTGTGGTGTCTACGAGAAATTTCTTATTACCCTTCTTGGTTGATCCTGGAAGTATATCTAGTATAGACTGGTAGAGTGGTCTCTTCTTTACCTTAGGTTCTTCTTCCTTAATTTTGGCCTTACTTTCTTTTACTTTTGATTGTTTTCTTTTAGGAGGAATATTTTAGTTTTTTCTATTATGACTTCAAATAACAGAGCTCTACCAAATACTACACCAATCAAGCTTCTTCGAAGGGTTATTCATGCACTTACCCGAGTGCTTGATGTTCATAGAGCTCCTTTTCTCAGCGTACTTAACTCCATCCACAACAATGCATTTCAACTAAGCATAGTCTTAGGAAAATTCACTTGCTTTTGAGGGCGTGGTATTTAGTCATATTAGTATTAATGCCAATTCTTTTCTAGATATTTTCCCAACAAACTCAAATCCTTATAATTAAATTTGTAGCGTCTGTTAGAGTAGCTAATGTGATTTTCTACATTTATTGCTGCAAATTGTAATGATGCCACGTTTACCGTACTACCACTATCTCTTATTATACCCACTACGGTACAACGGTATCGGGTCTTATGCTCTTTTATGTACTTTGTCTTCTCATTTTATGTTTTTGTTTGATAGCGGTGTATATACTGCCATACCGCAGTCATATTATCCACCTCACACAGTATTGTGGTGTTCGCTTTTCTTCCAATGCTTACTGCTATACTGCATTACTTAAAACTTCTTGTTGCGAGGTTTCAGTGTATACCACTCTACCGCATGTGTTGCTTACCCTCCTAGTGATATAGCAGTGTACACTTTATTCCTTTGTTGTTTACCACCTTACCACACTCCTTTGAATCTCCTTATGCGGGATAGTGGTATGTACTGCATTACCACATTGCCTTATAATTCTCCCCGTAGGGTGGTGGTGAGTACTGCTTCACCACGCATGCTATATAGTCTCCTAGAAGTATGGTGGTAAGGGCTTATTTTATAGCTTGGAAACCTCCAACCTGCATTGCCTTTATTTTTATGTTGTGGTACTGTAGTAAAGGAAAATTTTGTTTTGTTTATGATTATCTAGAGGAATAAATGGGTATATACAAAGGGAGTGTTGATGATAGTATGGATCTTGTCACACAAATTATTGCATTTCATGTTAGACACAATGTAAAATCAATGGTAATAGATTTTGTTGTGGGTAAAATGTGAATGAAAAAATGAAAGTTGGTGGATGTTTGAGGAGGAATTTTTTGCTCCAATAGGGTGATAAGCTTCTAACAAATAGGGCTTTAAATAAACATCAAACAAATTCATGGGGACACTCTTGATGGTATCATCAATGAAAAAAACATGAATGCACTTGTCATATTTAACGTTAGGACATTCGTGAACACTAACCATATCTCCCATATGCATACTACATATAACATTCTTTGCAATGACTAGAAGAATATCTTGCAACTCAATAGTCTCAAAATTGAAACCAAAAGTGCCAATGGAAGTAATGATAACATCGAGTTTCAACTTGTGAAAAATAGTAGTCTTACTGGCATCCAGACCCATCCTACTTGGATTCTTCTAGTGGTTGAGATAATCCCCAATTCAAGAATTCCATCTTAGAGCCCACACCATCTTTTCCATAGATTTCAAGTGTCTCATATGGAAAATTCATACTTTCTCAAAGCTGATTCCGATCAAACTTAAAAAACCTTCTATACCAATCTTGAGCATGCCAATCAAAAACTTTGTGCCAAGTGACTCATTCTGAACACAACTTAGTAAAGAAATATTTAACCTGATGCATCATAATTTTAAATTCTCACATCATTATATTTGTATTTCATCACTCTTGACAACCAGTAAATATTTCAATAGCAAAAACATATTTTACCAATCCACCTATACTTCAAGGAGTAGCCTTCAAGCTGTGTGAAACTGCCCAATCCATTCATAAAATTCTATATTCCACCAAAACTTTGCATTTTTCAATGCAAAAGAGAAGCACCAAAATCCTCTACGTCTGTCATAGCCACGTGAGTACCAAGGATCAATGATGAAGAGGTCAAGAATTATTTTTTCTAGAGACATGACTTCTATCCATCTCTTATGCTCTACTGTGACAATCCATTATCAAAGCATCCTCACGTCTAGTAAAGAACAATGATTTTTAATCGCTTTGATACCAAATTTTGGAGAATTCATGCAGGATCCAATATAAACCTATATTGTATTATTCAGATTCTTTCAAGAGCTATTTAGACAAGCAGAAAAAAATGCAGAGGAAGAAAATAGTTAACAAAAAGTGAAGAATAGTTTAACTGTTCATAACTGCCCTCAACTACCCATAAACAAAGACAATGTAATATATTATGTTATAATTTGATAACAATTAGGAGTTAATATAGCCACAAGCCAACTATTCATAGCTCGATATACTCCAATATTAAGGGCATGGCATGCCCTCTCTCTTTAGAGAAGAATTGTCCTCAATGCTAGGAAATTTTAGTTGGTTTTGAATGAACTCCTTGTCCTCCCATGTGATATCTTCAATTGGTAAATTATTTCATTAGATAAAGATACTAAGTAAGTTTTCTAGTTCTTAACTTGTGTATTTCTCAAGAATAAACTCTGGTTCCAATATGATTCTTCCTTATTCATTGAGCTCCAGTAATATTTTTTGAGTAGGGATATTATTTTGAATTACCTTCTTCAAACAAGAAATATAAAAAACTAGACGTATCTTTGCTTTTGATAGAAATTCAAGCTTGTAGGAAACACTACCTCTCTTCCACATGATTTGATATGGGTCATAATATTTTGGAGATAACTTGTTATTCTTTGATTCTTGCTTCAACGAAATTTGATTGTAAGGTCGCAATCTAAAGAAAACCCAATCCTCAATGGTGACACCTTCAATGATGATGTGATAGAAGGAGGATGATATCCATACAATTCCATAAATGAAGAAAATTTTTATGAACTATGGAAGGAAGTTTAATAGCACCATTCTACTACTAGTAGCCAATCTAGCTATGTTGAGACTATTTACTTGAAGTGAAACAACATATATATCCTTCCAAAAACTTATTAAAAATCTTTGTTTTTAATTCAAATTGAGGATGGTATGAAGAACCATGAGCCAATTGAATACCCAAATAGTTTGAATAAATCTATCCAAAAGTTGCTAGTAAATATGGGATTATGGTCACTAACAATAACCTTAGGTATACCAATTAGCTTTTGAATATTCTCTAAAAAATATTTTTCCACTATACTTGTACAAGGATGTGCTAATCCAATAAAATTTTCATATTTTTTGAGGTGACCCACTACTTCCATGATGACACTCTTTCTTGCAGATCCTAGAAGCCCTATGATGAAGTCCATGGAGACATCTTCCCAATGTTACCTAGGAATAACTAATCATTGTAAGAGACCAAGTATCCTAATTGTCTTCCCTTTATTTATCTAATAAGCCAAATATTATGTGACTATTTTTTGAAAATTTCCTTTTAAACCTTCCCAAACAAGTCTCTCTTGACCTAATAATATGTCTTCAAAAATATTGAATGACCACCCACTATAGACTCATGTATCTCTAGGAGAATATTTTGTTTGAGAGAAGAATTCTTGAAAATATAGTTCATCGCTCTTTATACCACACATTATCTCCCCTCTAGAAAAACGTATACAAACTACTAAGGTCACTTTCTAATTGTTAAAAGAGATTACTTGTACGAACATCATTCTAGCACTCTGCTTTGGCTTCCACTACCCAATCTTCCTATAATATTGAAAGGGCACACAATAAATATTCATCTTTCTTATCCTTCATCGGCAGTCCATCTTCCACAATATTTTCCTTCCCTTTCTTATATACAATGTCATTTAATCCTATCCCAACATCTTAGTAACCCATTTTTGTTGTTCTTCAAAAGATAATTTTGTTCTAGAAAATATTTTAGGCTATCATGATTTGTCTTAACCTTGAGGTTTCTACACAAAGATAAGACCTCCATTATTTTATTGCATGAAGAATAGCTAACATTTCCTTCTCATATATAGGTTTGAAGTTCTTACCCTTTAAATGATGACTCTCAAAAGCAATGGGTCAACCCTCCTACATGAGAATAACACCTATAACATTTCTTGAAGCGTCACATTCCGCAATAAAATCCTTTATGAAATTGGGAGTGCAAAGCATTGGAGTTATACACATAGCCTCTTTTAATATTTCAAATGTTGAATTAACTTATTCATTCCAATGAAAAGAATCCTTCTCCAATAAAGTTGTGAGGGGTGCTACTATACAACAATAATTCTTTACAAATATTTAATACTATCTTGTCGATCCCAAGAAACCCCTCAATTTCTTAATGGTTCTAGGAATAGGCCATTACATGATATCCTTAATTTGATTAAGATCCACCTTTACTCCTTCATATGAAACTATAAGTCCCATGTACTCCACCTTATTGAGACAAAATTCAATGTTAGATGGTGATGTAGAGCAAGGGTGGAATTGTAACACACAACACAATTTGACCCAATTAAACCACCTCTCAGCCCACAAGACTCAATCAATGGTGGTTTACACAATATGGCTTGCTTCATCAACTAGGTCTCCAAACCTAGGTTTTTAATGGCATCTTTTAGAGAAGGTTGTTTCAACACTATACTAGCAACTTTTTAGATACCCATTAATCTTGTATTTGGCATATTTGATTTGCAACATTGTCTGTTTTGGACCAACCCTCTCAAAACTAGCCTGCTACGCCTAAAACAAGGCCAATTAGGCCACTTTTCCAAAGCTTCTACAAGGAAATCAACTTCTACACCACAAATTTATTCACCAAGAGTCTCCACCAGTCACATAGGGTCCAATTTAATAGGTTTTATATCCACCAATCTCTACAATTTGTTGTTCTACAACTTCTCTACCTTTCCTATGCCTAACACATGCAGAATGTTAGGCTAGGGCTTGGCCAAAAACTCTAAAAACTCCATCCCATGCTCCTAAAACCAACAAAAACATCAAAATAAAACCTAAATCCTCCATTCCACCGAGTTTGGCTAATTTACAATGGTGGAATGGACTATATTAACATGATTTTCTCACAAACCCTTAAAATTAGGGTTTTACAAGTAGTTCTCAAGAAAAACCTTCAAACAGTGTTATTTCTCAATTTAAAAATATCAAAATACAACCAAAATAAAGGTGATTCACTATAGAATTCTTTCACATCAGTTTTAGATCATGAAGCCACTGTACAGGGCCGTACAACACTGGTCAACTTTAGAAAACATAGAATTTTAGTAGAAAATTGAGTAATCTTCTATTGTTATGTCCTCCAAGAGCATCAATAACCATGCCTCAGTGTGTGTGAGGCTATTTGAACATGTTTTAATCAGTTTCCAATGACCTCCAACTGAAATTCAATTAAATGATAGTTTAACCTCTTCAAAATACAAATTTGAAAATGTTTGACAATGCAATTTTTAACAACTTTTACAAAACACAACTAATGGACCCTACATGACATCAAAGCATCAAATATGGTCTTCAACTAGCCTTATTACATCAACAAGTAAAAAATCATGCAAAACATCAACCTAGACTCCTAATGGCATCAAATGAGCAAGATGATCATGGTGCCCCTACACCATACACCCGAAGAGGAAAAATTCTTAGGTTCCACTTAAGATCAGCTCCTTAATGGAAGTTCCATGTGGCTTGATATCATATTCGAACATCCATGTTGCATCCTCTGGAGGTAAACCATGCTATTTAACAAGATACTTATTATAAACTTTATGCCTAGTTCTTTTGACCTCTTTAGTGTCTAGAATTGCTTCAAGATTCAATGGTTCTGAAGGAGGTAGATCTCTCACCCATTCTTCATCAACAATTTCATCATCTACACCTGTACATGCATCCACAAATATCTTGAAAGGGTAGAGGTCAGCCACATTAAATATAGGGGAAATAGCAAGTCCAAGAGGGAGTTCTATTTCATAAGAATTTTCACCAAACTTATAGACCACTTTGCAGGGTCCAATATTTTTTATCATTAGCTTTGTGTATTTTCCTTTTGGTGGCCTCTCTTTTTTCAGGTGTGCAAGCACCAAATCTCCAATTTTCAACTGAACATTCCTCCTCTTCAATTTTGCAAGCTTCTTATACCTCTCAACACTCTGCTTCATATTTTCCTTGACCTGCTCATGTATATCCCTCATAGCTATGGAAAAATCCTCTCTTGTTGCACTCCTCTTCTCCAATCCACTCAAGTCTCTAAGCTCAAAGACACCCCTTGGTTTCAGACCATATACAACTTCAAAGGGACGTTTCCTAATGATCTATTTACCACCTCATTCTTCCCATCTGTTTGTGGGTGATAGGAAGTACTGAAGGTCAAATTTGTTCCCAATTTCCTCTATAAGGTCCTCCAAAAGTGGCCTATGAACTTAGAATCTTTGTCAGATACTATAGTGAGTGGAAATCCATGAATCCTAACTATTTCCTTGAAGAATAGGACTGCAATGTTTGAGGCATCACTTGTACATTTGTAGGGAATAAAATTAACCATCTTATTGAATCTATCCATAACTACAAACACACTATCCACTCCCCTTTGTGTTTTGGGTAAGCCCAATAAAAATTCCATACTCAAGTGCTCCCATGTCCTGCTAGGTATTGGAAGGGGTTGATAGAGTCTTTCATTTGAGCTAGGGCCCTTGGCCTTTTGACAAATCCCACAAATCTCAAAAAAAAAATTGATATCTAAATGCTTCTTTAGCCAAAAATAAAACCTTCTTACTTGATCAAATGTTTTGTCAATTCCAAAATGCCCACCAAGACTTCCACAATGCTTCTCCCTTTTCAGATTTTGCCTCATTGAACACCTTGGTATGCATAACTAAGCTCCTTTAAATAACAAGCCATCTTGCAACAAAAAGTCAGAATATTCATCATGGAAATTTTCCTTAAACTAATTACAAACTGAAAATACCTCTTTGAAGTCTTCATCTACAACATACATGTCCTTCAATGCATCTATTCCCACACTTCAAAGTTGTATCTCATGAACCAACAATGACCTCCTTCTAAGAACATCAGCAACCTTATTAGCTTGGCCTTTCTTGTGCTTGATGTTGAAGGTATAACTCTACAAATATTCAACCCACTTTGCATGTCTATGGTTCAATTTATCTTGACTATTCAGAAATTGTAATGCATGATTGTCAGTGAATACTATGAATTCTTTAGGAAAAAGGTAGTGCCTCCACTTCTTAAGATCCTGTACCATTGCATACAACTCAAGATCATATGATGAATACTTCTTTTCAGCTTCATTAAGATTTTCACTGAAGAAATCCACCGGTTTTCCTTCTTGGCTTAACATCATACCTATTCTAAAACCACTTGCATCAGTTTCTATGGTAAAAACCTTATTGAAATCAGGTAAAACAAGGATTTGTTGTTGTGCCACTCTATTTTTGAAGTATTCAAAGCTCTTATCTACCTCATTAGTCTATTGGAATAGTGTTCCTCAATCTCATAGGCTGAAACCTCTGAAAGAGCAAAGTTGGTGTGACATTCTTATTGTCTAGCCGACTAGTAGTTGTGCAACCTTGTGGAATGCTCAGGTTACCGAGACCTTGTTGTTGTCTTACCGACTGGAGTTGTCACTATGACATTTCTTGTCATTGTGAACTCTCTCCGCCCAGTAAGAACTCTCGCCGACTGTGGTTCATAGTGGTTGTCAGGGAGACTTGTGGCAGTTGCAGTTATCAGGGAGACTCTTGGCCGAAAGGTTTGCTTTAGGTATGAAGTCTTAGCGATGTGATATGTCTCACTGATAAGTATACACTTGGAGTCATTAGGGTAACATGAAGGCTTCGGTATGAAGTATTAGCGATGGAGGTTTGTCAAGCCAATGGTGTAGTCTGTTGTCGGTATGACTCCTAGTGAAGGATGGTCTCGGGGTGACTTGGAACCTACGGAGTAACTCTTAGCGATGGATGTGGTCTTTCTGATAGGTATCTTTCTTCAGTATGATCTCTTGGTGATAGTGATAGTCTCACCAATGGGAATGCTAATGTCTATGTGACTTTTGAACATCGGTATGACCTCTCACCAAATAGTGATAGTCTTGCCGAATAGCGCTACATGTGGTAGTCATCGGTATGACATCTCAGCGATATGGTTTGTCTCGTCGACTACTTTTGAACTTGGTGTAACCTCTTGCCGAAGGTGATGATTCTGGCCGATATCTACAATCAGGTCTTGTGGCATCGAGGAGACACGGTTAGTGTCTCACCGACATGCGAATACAATTTGAACACTTTTGACCAATTGACTATCCTACGTGGTGTGACTTCGACCAATCAGAGAGAAAAATGGGAACCATTGGAAGTTAGACTGTTGTGGCCATTCCTATGAGGAATTTCAACAGACCAAGGATGACATGGATATACTCAAAGATTGAAGTCGATGATTGGTTCGGTGTACAGTTTGGTTGGAGGATCAGTGGGATGAGCATATCGATGAATAGTTGAGTAATTAGTGTGAATTCAATTCTGAGAGCATTGTAACTTGAATGTTTTGTACAAGGTTGATCATCATGTATGCTATTGTAATTTGACATCAGAGAGTGAAGCTCGTACTCTGTATGTAATTTTTTTTACTGTAATACAAAGGGTTTTTTCTTGGTGTGGTGAGTTTTTCTCCCGTAAGGGTTTTCCCACGTAAATCTGTTGTTCATGTGTTTATGGTCATTTCTTTGTTTCTATTATTTCTTTCAAGTTTATCTTAATTGGACTGTAATTGAAAATTTAAAAGTACCTCTACATTCTTCCCTGAGGTTTTGACAATAGGAGAGTTGTTTCTGCACCTTAGCTTTCCTTACAAGTTGTATCAAAACCTAGCCAGTTGTGTTATCCTTGTGGGTACATTGGGTTTTTTGAGTCAATTCTATTCAGTGGGAGTCTTGTAGAATTTTTGGTAATTCAAATTATAGGTTAAGATGGCAAGCACGTCAGGAAATATTGAAATTGAGAAATTCAATGGTAGCAATTTTGAGTTGTGGAAACTTAAAATGGAAGATCTGCTGGTTGATCGTGATCTTTGGATTGATGTGTCTAGAATGAAGCCTACAAGCATGAAGCAAGAGGATTGAGACCTTGCAGATAGAAAATCAAAGGGGTTGATAAGGCTCTATTTAACAGACTCTATTCTTTTGAATATTCATGAAGAAAAGACTGCATCTTCCTTGTGGAAAAGACTGGCAGCTATTTATCAGGAAAAGTCCTTGGCGAATAAATTGTTCTTGAGGAAGAAGCTGTACTCTTTGAGAATGCAAGAAGGAGGGTCAGTTGCTGATCATTTGAACACTTTCAACATGTTGATTGCACAATTAACATCTATGGGTGTGAATATTGATGAAGAAGATCGATGTATGTTGTTATTATGTTCTTTGCTAGATTCTTGAGATCACCTGGTGATGGTTGTATCAATGATTCTTCCTCATCTTATTTTGCACTAGGGCATATTTTTTACTTATTTTCTTTGTCACAATGTGACATGCTACATTATGACAAAGAGGGTAAAAATGTAGACACCTAAAAATGACCTAGGCTTGCAAGCTTCATTTTTACCACTTTCGTCCTAGCATAATTATGACATTTAATTATGTCCTTGGTCCACATTCGACTATTGATTAAATAATTCATAATTATTTAATTAATTCCTGATCTTTTATTCTTCATGATTATTAAATAAATAAATTTCATTTATTTATTATATACGTCATTAATTGTCTAAGTCTTCCCTTAATTAAATAAATTTCTTAATTTATTTAATCACCCTTCTTCAGTCATTTCTTCCTATTTATTAAATAAATAAGTTTTATTTATTTATTTAATATGTCACTAACTGTCATAATTAAATGAATTAATTTATTTATTTAATCATTAGCCTTATATCCTAAATTAAATAATTTAATTTAATTATTTAATTGCCAAATTTGAAATTCTTCTCATTTTAAATAAATTAAATTATTTAAAATGTCATCTCAATCTTAACTGTCAGCTCATTATGGTAAATAATCCAAAAATTTGATTATTTATTATTTCACAAAGTTCACATTTGGAATTAATTTAATTCCAAATTGGTAACTATCTTCCAAAAATCAAGTAATCGGGCAGATTCTTGATTTTCCAAATTGGATCTTCAGTCCAACTCTTATCTTCTTGATTTTTCAAATCTCACGAATCAGGCAGTCTTTATCTTCTTGATTGTCGAAAATCTTTATTTTCTAATTAATTTATCTCATTTATTCTCCACCACCAATTTGATTCTCTTAGATGACATCTTGACCGCTCACTTAAGGATTTTTCCCTAACCCTGGTTAGGGATTGTCAGATTAAATCTGGGCCTCTAATTTTAGGTTTTTGTCAGAAGTCAATCTCATCCGTCTATTCAAAATGGAATTTTCTATAAAATGTCATTTTCCTCTCATTTTCGCATGAGACAATATTTTAGACATTAGATGCATAGAGATTCTATAGACATTGCAGCAATTGTCATCTTACTTCATTTAGTCTTGGCATATTTAGGCATAGACATTTCAATTATATTGTCATAAGCATTTAGGCATTATGCATTTAAACTTTGATCAAATCCTTCAAAGCTTGGTGTAGGACTTAGACATTTATTTGTAGATTGGTCGCATGTTCAATCTAAGGGAAACATGTCAACCAACAAGCTAGAAGGTGTTACAAAAGTGAATCATGGAAGACTCGGTGGTTTACAGGTATAATCATTCTTTGTTTTAACTTCCATTGTGTTTTGTAATTGCTTTGGGTTTATTTTATATGCTTTATTGATTGATGATCTAATTCTAGAAATTAACCCTTAGTTACAATGGCTATTGGGAGTACGACATCCACTTTTAAGATGGAAGATGTTGCTTCTTTGTTATCAGAAGAGATGAGAAGAAAATCTTTTGAGATGGCGAAGGAGGCTCTTGTTGTTAGAGGCATATCGAAAGAAAAAGGAAAGAAGGAAAAGAAGTCCAAATCCAAATCAGAAGGGAGATCAAAGTATCCTGGCAAGAAGTCCAAGGTGAAGTGTTGGAATTGTGGGCAACTTGGTCATGTCCAGAAGGATTGTAAAGAGGAGAAAAAGAAGAAGAATAAGTATACTTCCGATAATGATTCTTCTCATAGTGATGCAGATGCTTTCATTGTAGCCTTGGCTACACATCAAGAATCACAATGGTGACGGTGTATTTGGCAAGTGATTCATCTTTGGAAATTGTTGGTCGTGGAAGATTCAGAATTCAATTCCCTGATGGAAGAGTGAATGGAATCAATGATGTAATGCATATACCAGGTCTGGCTAAAAATCTACTTTCTATTAGTATGCTAAATGATATTGGAGTGCAAGTCATGTTCTTTAGAAATGGTTGCAAGATGACTAGAGGCTATATGGTGCTAGTAAGAGATGCTCATATTGGTACCTTGTATAAGCTCGATGCACATGTTGTTCAATGCAATAGTGTCTCTGTAAAATCACAGAAAGCTACTCATGGAGGAAAAGAGGAAAAAGTTCCTGATGGTGTAAACTCTATGGAAGTTAAACTTCCAGCAGAAAAGACTATGCTCTGGCATCATAGGTTAGGCCACATTGGACAAAAGGGTTTAAAAACCTTGAAGAATAAAAACCTGGTTGAGGGGCTTGAAGATTGTAACCTCGAATTCGAGTTTTTTGAACATTGTCTATAAGGTAAACAACATTGTATTTCATTTTACTCCAGTCCTCACAAGTCTTCTGGTTTACTTGATTGCATTCATTCTGATGGTTTTGGTCCTATGAATGTTCCTTCTTTGTCTAAGTCAAGGTATTATGTATCATTCATTGATGATTATTTTAGAAGAGCATTTGTTTATTTTTTGAAAAGTAAATCAGAAGTGTTCAGTCGGTTTAAGGAATTTAAGAACCTTGTAGAAAATCAGAATGGAAGAAAAATAAAATGTTTAAGGATTGATAATGGCGGTGAATTTTGTTTTGATGAATTCGAGAGGTACTGTAAAGATCATGGGATTAAAAGACATAAAACTACACCTTACACTCTGCATCAAAATGGAGTTGCAGAAAGGTTCAATAGGATAGTGATGGAAAGAGCACGAAGTATGGTGAGCAGTGCTGGCTTGAAGGGGAGAAGTTCGGGGCTGAGGTAGTTACTACAGCATGTTACTTGATAAACCATTCTCCTAATTCTGCTCTTGTTGAGAAAACAACTTTGGAAGCATGGTCTGGAAAGAAGCCCTCTCTGAGACACATTCGTGTCTTTGGCTGTGAGGCATATGCACATGTGTCGAATGAGAAAAGATCTAAATTGGAGAACAAGGTTGTCAAATGTATTTTTATTGGTTATAGTGCTGGCATAAAATGATACAAGCTTTGGAATCCTAATACAAAGAAGGTTCTATACAATAGAAGTGTTATCTTTCGTGAGCTGAAGCCTTCTACCTTGGATCTGCAGTCAGAGACAAAATCAGAAAATAAAAAGGATGTAGATGAAATTCCTCTGACACTAGATAAAGAGGAATTGAAAATTCAAAATGTACCTGAAACTGAGGAGAGCTCAAGTAGTTCTGCGAGTTTTGATGAAGAAGAACAACCCCAGCCTCAACAAGTGAGGCAGTCAACTCGTGAAAGAAAACAACCTGATAGGTATGGGTTTTCTTTGATAGATTCTAGTTGTTCCTATGCTTTAATTTCTAGCACTGATGAGCCTAGGACTATGAAAGATGCATTTAGAATGTCTGATTCAAACACTTGGTTGGAAGCCATGAATGAAGAAATGGCATCATTAGAAAGAATGATACTTGGAGTTTTGTGCCCTTGCCTGAAGGCAGAAAAGTTGTTGGCTGCAAATGGGTATTTAAAAAGAAAATTGGTCTAGATGGCAGTGTGGAAAAGTATAAGGCGAGGTTGGTTGTGAAAGGTTATTCCTAGGTAGAGGGAATTGATTATGGGGAGATTTTTTCTCCTGTAGCTAAGCTGACATCCATCAGATTCCTTTTGTCACTTGCAGCAGCATATGACTTAGAGGTTGAATAGATGGATGTGAAGACATCATTTATTCATGGTGATCTTGAAGAAGAAATTTATATGTCCCAACTTGAGCACTTTTTGGAGAAAGGTAAAGAAAAACTGGTTTGCAAGTTGAAAAAATCTTTGTATGGATTAAAGTAGTCTCCTAGAATGTGGTACCAGAATTTTGACACTTTTGTTTTGTCATTAGGATTTGTAAGATCAAAATCTGATCATTGTGTGTATTACAAAGCTGAAAGTGATCAAGTTCTAATTATTGCTCTCTATGTTGATGATATGTTGTTCATAGGCAATAGTAAGTTAATGATTTCTGATCTTAAGTCTCAATTGTCTGCAAAGTTCGAAATGAAAGATCTTGGTGCAGCAAGGTATATTCTAGGAATGGAAATAACCAGGGACAGGAATAGTAGAAAACTTTGGCTCAGTCAGAGTAAGTATATCAAGGCTGTTCTAGAGAGATTTTGCATGAATGATTCTAAGCAGCTAGTTGTTCTAGTTTTGCAAGGAATGAAGCTATCTGTTAAAGACTGTCCAAAATATCCTACTGAGATGGAGGACATGAAAAATGTACCTTATGCTAGTGCGGTTGGCAGTCTAATGTATGCAATGGTCTGTACAAGGCCAAACATTGCCCAAGTAGTGGGAGTACTTAGTCAGTTTATGGCTAATCCTAGAAGAACACATTGGGATGCTATGAAAAGAGTATTCAGATTTTTGAAGGGCACTTCAGAATCTGCTTTGTGTTACCATGGGAACTTGGTTGAATCACAGAGGACTCTTAGTATTTGAGGCTATGTGGATTATGATTGGGCAGGGGACATTGACAGTAGAAGATCCACCAGTGGATATATTTTCATGATGAATGGTGGTGCAGTAAGTTGGATGAGTAAACAGCAGGTTGTAGTTGCTTTGTCCACTATAGAGGCAGAATACATGGTAGCAACACATGCCTATAAAGAAGCAATCTGGTTAAGAACTTTGTGTTCTAACATTGGTTTTGATGCAGGGAAAATAACAATTTACTATGACAGTCAGAGGGCTATTAGTTTGGCAAAGAATCATACTTTCCATGCCAGGACGAAACATATAGATGTATAATATCATTTTGTAGAAGATATGGTGGAGGATGGAAAGGTCTCTTTAGAAAAAGTGGATACTCTAGAGAATGTTGCAGATGCATTGATGAAGCTAGTGAGCACAAAAAACTTCAGGTGGTGTGCCAGTTTGATGGGCCTTAGTGCCCATGAATTTCAGTAGTTTTGTCATGCTCTGGAAGTGCCTATGTGATCTTCGTCAACTAGGAGTTTTTTGGAATAGTGTGCCTCAATCTCACAGGCTGAAACCTCTGAAATAGCAAAGTCGGTGTGACATCCTTATTGTCTGGCCGACTAGCAGTTGTGCAACCTTGTGGAATGCTCAAGTCACCAAGAACTTGTTGTTGTCTTACCGACTGGAGTTGTCACTGTGACATTTCTTGTCATTGTGATCTCTCTCCGCCCGGTAAGAACTCTCGCCGACTGTGGTTCATAGTGGTTGTCGAGGAGACTTGTGGCAACTGTAGTAATCAAGGAGACTCTTGGCCAAAAATTTTTCTTTCGATATGAAGTCTTAGCAATGTGATATGTCTCACCAATAAGTATACACTTGGAGTCATTAGAGTAACATGAAGGCTTCGGTATGAAGTCTTAGCGATGGAGGTTTGTCTCACCGACGGTGTAGTCTATTGTCACTATGACTCCTAGCGAAGGATGGTCTTAGGGTGACTTGGAACCTCTAGAGTAACTCTTAGCGATGGATGTGTTCTCGCCGATAGGTATGTTGCTTCGGTACGATCTCTTAGTGATAGCAATAGTCTTGCTGATGGGAATGCTAATGTCTATGTGACTTTTGAACATCGGTATGACCTCTCACCGAATAGCGATAGTCTTGCTAAGTAGTGCTACATGTGGTGGTCATCGGTATGACATCTCAGCGATATGGTTTGTCTCGCCGACTACTTTTGAACTCGGTGTAACCTCTTGCCGAAGGTGATGAGTCTAGCCAATATCTAAAATCGGGTCTTGTGGCATCGGGGAGACACAGTTAGTGTCTCACCGACATGTAGATACAATTTGAACACTTTTGACCAATTGACTATCCTACATGGTGTGACTTTGACCAATCAGGGAGCAGAATGGGAACCATTGGAAGTTAGACTATTGTGGTCATTCCTGTGAGGAAGTTCAACAGACTAGGGATGACATGGATATATTCAGAGATTGAAGTTGATGATTGGTTTGGTGTACAGTTTGGTTGGACGATCAGTGGGATGAGCAGTTCGATGAATAGTTGAGTAATTAGTGTGAATTCAATTCTAAGAGCATTGTAACTTGAATGTTCTGTACAAGGTTGATGATTGTGTATACTATTGTAATTTGAAATCAAAGAGTGGATCCTGTACTCTATATGTAAATTTTTTTACTGTAATACAAAGGGTTTTTTCTTGGTGTGGTGGGTTTTTCTCCTGTAAGGGTTTTCCCACGTAAATCTGGTGTTCATGTGTCTATGGTCATTTCTTTGTTTATGTTATTTCTTTCAAGTGTATCTTAATTGGACTATAATTGAAAATTTAAAAGCACCTCTTCATTCTTCCCTGAGGTTTTGACGATAGGAGAGTTGTGTCCGCACCTTAGCTTTCCTTACATAGTCCACTGAAATTTCCTTCTTTTGTCTCCCTTAATGGTGTCAATGATAGGTGAGAAAATGTGACTAAAATTCTTAATGAAATTTCTATAGAAACTTGCAAGGCCATGAAAGCTTATTACCTATCCTACTGACCTTGGATTTGGCCAACAGAGTATTGCCTCAACCTTTGAGGGATCTATCTTCAATGAACCCTTAGAAATCACTAAACTAAGATATGTTAGTTCATCTTTCATGAATTCACATTTTTTGAGATTGATCATCAATTTTTCCTCATGTAACCTCTACAAAACCATGTCAAGGTGATGCAAGTGTTCTTCCTTTGTTTTTCTAAACACAAGTATATCATCTAGGTATACAGCAACAAATTTACCAATAAAGGGCCCCAACACTTCATTCATAAGTCTCATAAAGGTACTCAGAGCATTTGACAGTTCAAATGGAATCACCATCCATTCATAAAGGCCATCATTAGTTTTAAATGCAATTTTCCATTCATCTCCTTCCCTTATTCTAATCTGATGATACCTACTTTTCAAATCAATCTTTGAGAAATAGCAAGCACCCCCGAAATAGTCCATTAGGTCCTCTATTCTAGGAATTGGGAACCTATATCTGATGGTTATTTTGTTTAGAGCCCTAGATTCTATACACATCCTCCAATCCCCATCCTTTTTAGGTTCCAAAACAGTTGGGACAACACAAAGGCTCAAACTTTCCCTAATGAGACCTTTATCCAACAATTCTTGAACTTGTTTCCTTATTTCCTCATTTTGTTTAGGGGTCATTTTATATGCAACCTTATTTAGCAAGCTAGAACCAGGGATTAGATCAAAATGATGAATGCCATATCTCATTGGAGGCAAGGAACTTGGACATTCATCAACTGCAATATCCCTATACTTATTTAACAAGGCTTGAACATCACTAGGTATGCCTTCCAACTTTTTTGTCATTAAAACAGACTGGGACTTAGGTCTGATCACCAATGCAAATCCCTGACCTCCTTCATCTATCAAAGTCTTCAAAAACTCCTCTCCTACTACCATGACACTAAAACCAACGTGTTTCTCAAACTCTTCATCTTGAAGGGGTGTTAAAGTGTATGACGTACCATCCTTATCTCACATAGACATTTGTGTGGCCATCATGCTTGGCCTTTATGTCATACTACCAAGGCATACCTAGCAACAAGTGACAAACATCCATGGGGATGATGTCACAAAGGATTTTTTTTATAACCCCCAATATTGAACTCTACCCATGATTTTTCATTTACCATGACTTGTTCACCCTTGTTTAGCCATTTCACTTTGTAGGGTGTGGGATGAGGAATTCTTTTCAAATTCAGTTTTTCAACCATTTCTAAGGAAACCAAATTATCAATAGACCCTAAATCTACAACTACTTTGCATACCTTTCCATGTGACTTGCATGTGGTACTGAACAAGGAATTTCTTTGTGGAGGCTCTTTGGTTGTAGGCACCTTGATAAGTGTTCTCCTCATCATCAATGATTCACCAACCTCGGGGGAAACATGCTGAGATGGTGAAGTCACACTTTCAACATCCTCTTCATACACAATTTGAGTCCTACACTCACCACCATGAGAACCTAGGCTTGTTTTTCCAGGCACTTCCAATCTGGGTGTCCAAATTGATTGCAATTGTAGCATCTACCTAAAAAATATTGGATCCTCTCCCTTGTCCACCAAATCTTCCTCTACTTCCAAATCTTCTTCCTTTGAATTTACCTCTACCACTTGACTCTCCACTTTGTTCTTGATGAATGCTTGCTTCACCTTGTTTCTTTTTTGACTGCCCTTGCACCAAAGTTGCATTTCCCTCTAAATTTTTTTCCTCTTCCTCTTCCTTGCTGCTCTTGTCTTCTTTTAATTCTTTCCTTTGTCTTAATTTCCAATTGGAAGCACTCCTCAACTATCCTAGGAGTTTCAAGGCCAATCTCATCTGTTATATTGAGTCTAAGCCCATTCAAGTATCTTTCCACCTTCTTTACTTCATCTTTTGTGTGTCCAGCCCTTACGCTTAATTTTTGGAATTCCTCAATGTAGTTCATCACATCTAACTCCCTTTGCTTCAAGTTTTGCAGCTTTCTAAAGGTTTTTACTGCATAATTTGTAGGAAGGAATTGTGCCTTCATCTTGGCTACCATCCGGTCCCATGAGTTTATCTTTGACTTTCCCTTCTTGACTCTTTCTCCTTGGACATAATTCCACCACATGAGGGTAGTGCCCTTCAATTTGGTCTTGGAAAAATTCACCTTCTTATCCTTTTGTGCCTCTTCAAATTCAAATAAATTTTTTAAAGCATCAATCCAATCCAAAACTTCCTCACTGTCCCTTTTACCCCCATACATAGGTACTTCCACTTTCACCTTTGGAATACCATCAACCTTGATAGCCTTTAGCATCTTGACCATCCTCATGTCATTAGGGTCCAACTCCTCTTCTTCATGGACTCCCACTGGAGGGTTCTCACTTTCACCCTCATCCTCTTTGTCACTTTGGTCTCCACTGACCATACCTCTTCTTTGATTCTCCTCCAAGGTTGTTATTCTGGAAAGGGTTTCATTTTGAGACTCCTTATAGAGCCTGTCTTCCTGGAGTAACTGCTCTTTCAATTCTTTAATCTTTTTGGTTGTTGGATTGTTCTTTGGAGGCATCTTGCTTATGCCTAGTCTCATTCACTCTCCCACTTCAAATTAGAACCTAAGCTTTGATACTACCTTGATGTAGAGCAAGGGTGGAATTGTCTCACACAACACAATTTGACCCAATTAAACCACCTCTAAACCCACAAGACTCAATCAATGGTGGTTTACACAATATGGCTTGCTTCATCAACTAGGTCTCCAAACCTAGGTTTTTAAGGGTATCTTTTAGAGAAGGCCATTTCAACACTGAACCAACAACTCTTTAGATACCCATTAAGCTTGTATTTAACATATCTCATTTGCAACACTAATTTTTTTGGACCAACCCTCTCAAAACTTTCCTACTACACCTAAAATAAGGTTAATTAGGCCACTTTTCCAAATCACCTATATGGAAATCAATTTCTACACCATAAATTTCTTCACCAACAATCTCCACCAATCACATAGGGTCCAATTTAATAGGTTTTATCATCCACCAATCTCTATAATTTGATGTTCAACAACTTCTCTACCTTTCCTATGCCTAACACATGAATATGTTAGACTAGGGCTTGGCCAAAAACTCATTAAACTCCATCCCCTACTCCTAAAACCAACAAAAAAATAAAAATAAAACCTAAAGCCTCCATTCCACCAATTTTGGACAATTTACAACCATGGAATGGACTGTATTTACATGATTTTCTAACAAACCCTTAAAATGAGGGTTTAACAGGAAAATCTCAAGAAAAAGCTTTAAACAATGTTATTTATCAATGAAAAACTATCAAACTGCAACCAAAATAAAGGTGATTCACTGTAGAATGCTTTCACAATAGTTTTAGATCATGAAGCCACTATATAGGGCCTTATAGGACTGGTAAACTTTAGAAAACACATAATTTTTGTAGAAAATAGAGTAATCTTCTATTGTTTTGTCCTCCAAGAGCATCAACAACATGCCTTAGTGTGTGTGAGGCTATTTAAACATGTTTTAATCAGTTTCCAATGGCCTCCAACTGAAATTCAATTAAATGGTCATTTAACCTCTTCAAAATGCAAATTTGACAATGTTTGACAATTCAACTTTTAACAACTTTTACAAAACAAAAATAATGGACCCTACATGACATCAAAGCATCAAATATGGTATTCAACTGACCTTATTACATCAACAAGTATAAAATCACACAAAACATCAACCTAGACTCATAATGACATCAAATGAGCAATATGACCATGATGCCCCTGCACTAGATGGCTTAGCAAAGACTTTATGATCTTCGAGAACTTGTAATAATTGATCTACATTATTCAAGTGTCCTTCCCATGTCTTGCTATAAATTAATATATCATCAAAGAACACTAATATAAAATTCCTTAATAATTTATTAAAGATGAAATTCATCAAACTTTAAAATCTATATAGTGTATTGGTAAGACCAAATGACATCACCAAGAAATCATAATAACCCTCATGGATATTAAATGTTGTCTTAAAAATATATTCTTCCTTAATTTGAATTTTTTGATAGCCTAATCTAAGATCTAACTTTTTAAAATGTATAGCTCCATTTAATTCATCTAGTAAATGATCAATCACTATAATAGGAAACTTATCTTTTATGGCATACATGTTGAGAATTATATAGTCTGGACATATATGCCACGTTTCATCCTTCTTCTGTACCATCATCATAGGCGGGTAGTAAACACTTTGGCTATGCTTGATAATTTTTTCATCCTTCATCTCCTCAACAATATTTCCTATCTCACTTTTTTTTTATATTTGGGTACCTATAAGGCCTAATGTAGGGTGGTTTCTGATGAGAGCATCAAAATAATTTCATTTAAAGAATTTTATGCTTAAAAGACTTATTATTTTTGTTAATTGACATGACTGGCAATAGATTATAGATTAACATATTTACTTATTTTGCATAATGTTTATCTAAATTAGAGATATATTTGAAGTAATGGTTTATGTTAATTGCATTACTTTATGGTGACATTTGTTCAGATAATTATGTTGCGTTGATCTTTTACTACCATAATTGTTATCCTTTTCTTAAGGGTTTTGAACAGGGTGTTTTAAAGATTGATGAAGTGGTTAAACTCTCTACTTAATCATAATGGATGAATGTGCCATAGATGGGCCCCGCTAGATGATGAGTCACTCAAGTCCAAATCAACTTCTTCATAGTCGGTTATGGAACTTTTACTTCCAACGCCAATCTGGAATAGCTCTCTTTAGTCATACTTTAGTTCTATTTTAGTTTGATTGTAATCTTTATTTGGTCGCCTTAAGTCTTGGTAGTTAACGCCATGTTAGAAGCTAATAAGGATATTATTATAAATATCCATGTTTTGGTTTGAGTTAGGAGTTAGATAGTTTGCAATTAGATTTTTATGTAATTCAACATCAATACTTTGTTCTGTGTTCTACTTTTGATCAATGGGAATGAAAGCAAGAAGTTAATTCAATCACTGTGTTAAGGGATCCTACCTGAGGAATATCAGGGCCCGCTCAACCTTTGGAACAATCTTGTGTTGGTATTTTGTTAAGTTATGCAATTTCTGATTCTTTCATATTAAATCTGAAGTAGATGTTAATTCTGAATCGTTAAGTTGTTAATTCATTATCTGACTTAGTGAATGTTAATTCTGAATAGTTACTTCTGCTCGAATTACCTTTCAAGTTTCAATTTTATTATGGTTAGATTAGTTTGTTAGAATCATTAGATTGAGTTGTTAAAGTCATAGTAAAGTTTATCAGATTAATCAGATTTAGATGTTGTTCGAAGTAGTTAAATTTGGTGTTTATGCATTAAGTTTCATTAGAAGCAATGATAAGAACTTGTGGAAAGATGGAGTTGGAGTTTATTGAAAATCTATTCATGGAGATTAGTATTTCTACTTTCTAGAATAATCATCATTTCTCTGCAATTTCATTTCTGCTCTTAAATTAGTGTTTAAATTCTAGCAACTAATTATGGATTTCTTTTAAAGTAAAATAGAATTAATTTGAATTCCATGTTTTAGATTAAGGGTTAAAGTAATCATTAGTTTTCTCCATGAGTCAGTCTAAATAAAAGTTCAATAAAGTCATAAATAAGTTGGTGAAATGTTAAAATTAGAAAATAAGTTTGAAATAAACCTTAGGAATTAATCGCTACAGTTTAGCTCCCAAGAGCTCCTGAAGAGCTCCTAAAAGCTCCTGAAGTAGAAAAATCGATACCTGAAGTTGTTGTTTACAGTGTGAAACCCCCCCAAAGAATCTATGACAACTATCCTTATCGCATATTTCTCATAGACACACCCGGTTCAATATATAATTGATTAAATGAGGCAAGTTGTGACATCAACGACCTTGTCCGTCATTTTTGGCACCGTTGTCAGGAATACTTAAACGATCTGGCTATTTAGTGTGAATCCTTAGTGTTGATAGGGAAGAGAGGTCTAAAATTGTGGATGAGATGAAACAAAGACCATCTAGGAAGGTTTCTTCCACGAAATGTTGATTTTAGAAGAAATCTTAATTTTGATCAAGAAGATATTCAACAATACTAGATTGAAAACCAAGAAAATAATCAAGAACACCCCATTGGAAATCAAGAAGAAAATAGAAATCCATTTTCAGGAGAAGAAATGGGTGACCAACCAGTATGTCCCCAAGCAAATAGGACCTTTTCAAATCCTATCAATCTTGAAAGAAAGCTTGATGAACCCCCTATGAAAAACATTTCACCCTCGGTTCTACCAAAATTTAGGGGAAAGACTGCAGAAGACCCTAATCAATTCCTGTTTGAATTCAAAAATTTATGCCAAACCTATGATTATTCAACTAATACTCAGAAGTTGAAGTTGTTTCCTTCTACTTTGAAATAATTAGCTTTGAGATGGTTCATGGGTTAGGATCAGGAACAATTAGAACTTAGCAGTAGATGGAAACCAAATTCTTGGAAAAATACCAAGATTACTGTTGAGTGAGGGATAGGAAGGAGGAACTATTTCAGATGAGGCAACTAGAAGATGAAAGTCTAGAGGACTATGCTGATAGATTCCATATTGTGCATCAAAGGTGTACTAATGGACTGGATAATGAAATCAGCAAAAAAAATCCTGAGAGGGATTGATGACGAGTCAAGAGAGTCCTTGAATTTAATGGGAAAGGGAGACATTAACAAACTTTCCTTGGATGACATTGTGGATATCTGTAGAAACTACTCTAGAACTAGAGTGGGGACTAGAAACTCCAGAAGAAACAAGGCTCACACCACAGATGTATCAGAGGTAATGGAGGAATTGGCGAACATGAAGATTGATTTGCTTCTGCATCTCAGCATGCAAGGAGATAAAAAGAGCACTGAACCATTGTCAATTTATTTCTCTAAATGAAGGGGAAAACACCTTTTGAGGGAATTTCCATTAAATCAGGTTGAAATTTTTGAGATTTGTGAAAAAACACACCCAACTAGTTCATATAATCTTTTAGCAGGGATAAAAAGCAATTTCAAGAAACCACAAGTGGTTGAAGAAGAGCTCAATTATGTCAACCAAAGACCTCAAAACCAAGGGTATAACACAAATCAAAGACAATATGGTTCTCAGTCAAACTGGAATCAAAATCCATGGCATAACCAAAATTAATGGACCCCCCAATATTAGCCACAACCACCACCTACATATTGGGGACAACCAGAATGGATGAATCCCCAATGGAATCAATCCCAATGGCAGGCTAACTAGCAGCCATAGTGGCAAGAAAATCAATCCTTATGGCAATAGAATCAAAACCAATTACAACCATGGAAAAATCAGGGATAAAACACCACTGGGGACAAACGCTTCCAACCTATAATGCCCCTAATGCTCCAAATGATCAGGTGAATCAACCCCAAATGCTAGCTCAACTAGTTGCCAATCCAAAAAGCACACATATTGATACAAAAAACCTAATGTGAATGTTATAAATGTTAATGACGTACAGTTGTGAAATCAAAATGTACAAACTATACCAGCAGAGAAAATTCCAAAAAGAGGGGAAGAAAATGAAAATACAAATGAAAAACAAAGCTTGGAGGGAAAAAAAATTGTCAATCAAGCTCCCTATCCTGAGAGATTGAATAGAAAATCACTCCTAAAATCTCTTCCCCTAATTACATGAATGTAGTCAATTCTCAACTTCTTAGAGAGTTGAAAAAGATTAACATTGAGATACCCCTATTACATGCAACCAAAGATATACCAGAGATAAATCAGTTATTTAAATCCCTTTGCATGAAAACGCCAGGAAGGAAAAATAAAATTCCTTCAACAATTCAAGTAGGGACTAAACTCACTGATGTGTTATTAGGAAGATTGCTTCCACAGAAATATAATGATCCTAATAGCCCTGTAATAACGCTGAGTGTCAATAGAATTGAAATACCAAATGTCCTAATTGATTTAGGAGCTGCCATAAATGTCATTACATCTGATACAGTTGAAATGCTAGGGATGACAATAATCCAGCCAACAACTATTTTACAATTGGCTAACCAATCCACTACAAAACCATAAGGTATTATAGAAGAGATCATGGTCACAATTGATACATGGGATTACCCAGTTGACTTTTTGGTTCTCAAGGCCAGAAGGAAAGATTCTGGATATCCAATCATATTAGGCAGACCATGGTTGGCTACTGCTGCAACCTTAATTGACTGTAGATCAGGAAGCATGATAATATCAAATGGAAAAAAACAAAAAGAATTGTCACTCTATCCACCTACACAACCATCAATTCAGACATTTACACTCAACTTTGGGTAGATGAAGATTTAGAATTAGAAGGTGATGGTATTATGGAATTAGCCAACAAGAGTTAACTGCAGAAAATGAACAAGAAACTTGTCAAACAACATTACATGGACAACATTGTTTTCCTCTTAATACTCTTGTTGATAAATAAAAAGATTCCAAAACAGATGCAAAAGAGATTACAATAGCTAGGGATAAACCCCTTAATATCAATTCATCCTTATCCCCAACGCAAGAGGAAAAATTGAAAGAAACTTTAGAAAAACACACTAAAGCATTTGCTTGGGAATATACCAATATGAGAGGCATTCATCCTTCAATCTATAGTCATCACATCTACACAGATGATGTTAGACCAATAAGACAAGGACAAATGAGTATTAATCCTGTTCTTTGAGACATTGTTAAAAAATAAATTGAGAAGTTGCTTAATGTAGGATTCATATACCCAATATCTAATAGTCAGTGGCTCTCTCCACTGGTCATAGTTCCCAAGAAGAATGGAAAATGGCGAGTATGCATAGATTATAGAGAATTGAATAAAGCCATAAAGAAAGATCATTTCCCATTGCCATTTATCGACCAAGTACTAGATAACCTAGCCAACAACAACTACTTCTCATTTCTCGATGGCTTTAGTGGATATAACCAAATCCAAGTAGCCCCTGAAGATCAAGACAAAACTACCTTTACCTGTCCTTGGGGTACGTACGCATATACAGTCTTACCATTTGGACTATGTAATGTGCCAACAACATTCCAAAGAGCAATACTTGCAATATTTGTAGATTTCACTTCTTGTGTAGAGATCTATATGGATGACTTTATAGTCCATGCTAAAACATTTAATGAAGCACTACAAAACTTAGAAAAGGTTTTACAATGCTATAAAGATCATAGGTTATCACTCAATCATGAAAAAAGTTCCATTATGATGACAGAGCCTGGAATTGTTCTAGGACATCACATCTCAAAAGAGGGGATAAAGGTTGATCCCAAGAAAGTTGAGATCATATAGAACATTGAAACCCCTAAGAACCAAACTAGAGTACGAAGTTTTCTTGGGCATGCAGGGTATTACAGAAGATTTATAGAAGGATTTAGTAAAATTGCATCACCACTATTTACTGTTACCAATTTTTCACTACAACTCAATTGGTGGAGCTGATTACATTTTGTTATATTTGAAAGTGAAAGTATAGTTATTTTTGCATGTGCTTAAGTGATGTTTTCACTGCATTTATCAAGTATCAAGTACCAATTGTACAAGTGTTTTGAGAAAACTAAGTTTCAGAAGTGTTACTCAAATACTTTACAAATCAAGTGGAGTACAAAACTGAATATACCAATGATTAAGCATAACCAATTCCTTTCATTTATTTCATGAAGTTATTCACATTACATGTTTTCATTTTATTGCAAGAATAAAAATGATGGTACAACTTCACATTTCGAAGCATTTCTTTTAGAATGGAAATGAAAGAAGAAATTAAAGGATCCACACAAGTCGTGGTTTTAGCTGGTTCCATTCATTACAAGAAATAAAATATACAACTAAAGGAAGGAAGAAAATAACATAGAACATATCCGTCATTTCCTATATTTGATCTTCAGTTGATGGTTTGTAGCTTGCTCCATTCCGCTTTCATTTCTGGTTGTACCTACAAAGGATTGAGGAAGGTGTCAATTAAGAGCTCAGGATATGAACTATACTACAAGCTCTACCAAAAAAAATATAGTTCATTCCTTGGAATGCATGAAATCAACTAAAAGAAACAAGGGCTAAAAGAGGGAAACATCATCATCATATATTGTTTCTATGCTAACATTGTGTGCTTCCTGTGCAAGTATAGGAAAATCATGTAGCTGATCATTTCATGAAGACATAAAGCATGTGGTAAAAAACGGGCTCCCACAAGGGTAGAGCTCAGCATGCTACCCCACAAGAATTACAAATGGGGTTGAGTGAAGGAATGCAATCATCATGTTCATCTGAACTATTCATGGAGTAAAACATAATTTCAGTTGTTTAAGCAATTAAGCCTATTGTTCATTCATAACAATCAAGTAATATACTATTTTGAAAGCTACAGGTGAACAGTAGACTTAATGACCTTAATCAATTCAACTGAAATGCATCAATTTCATATTTGCAAGTTTTAAATATTGCCATATTGTTTACATTTTTCTGCAATGAGTATTGTTTATTCATCATGTTCATGATATTATGTGAAGTTACAACAAGTATACATGTTCATGATGGTGATAGTGAACAGGCATACATAATGTCTCATTAACAAGAACACTATTCAATAAAGGAAGCATGTGAAAAGCCTCAGATTTTCATTTGAATGGAGGATGAAAAACATCAGGTAATTCACTGTAACTAGTGTCTGAATGCAAGTATTGCATTAAGTGAAGATGTTATAGTAGTCTTGAATGCTTTAAAGGAGAACAAATGCATAGAATACTCTTTTCATAATGGAACATAAAAATGAATGAAGAGTACCAAGAAAAGGAACAATGATATCATTTGATCAAAACATGGATAGTACATTTTTTTGTTTTAGTGGTGAAAGAAGCAACTTTTTCAAGTGCAAAATATAGTGATTAGGTATGTTTTCAAAGAGTATTTTGCATGAAGTTGAAGCAAACAGACATGAATAGATTTAACAAGGTATGGAACATTAAAAGATGTAACTTGAAGCAATAGGAAAAGACATTAGAGCCACAGTAATGCATAAGAGGTTAGTGAAAGTAAACAATCTACAGGTGTAAATCAAAGAGTTTCTATGTGTGAGATGGTAATTGATAGAGGGAAAGATGCTCCATATGCTATTTTGAAATTGTTCACTCATGACAATGAAGAGGACACTCTTTTTTTTTGCAATTTTTTGAGTATTAAAGCTTGTTGTTCCAAAGAGAGTACAACAAATTGTATGAAGTATAGAGATTAAAAATGGTGTTGCAATGTTATTTGACCAAGTTTCTACTCTATGAATAACAACACCGTAAATGTCTTATGAAGTACAACAAGGGTTTGGGAAAAATTACAAAACACTCACAGAAGCTTGAAACCATATAGTTTTTTATTGTTTTTCTCATTAGAGGACAAAAATGTGAAAGAAATCAAATTTCCTCTTTCAATATCAAATGCAGATGTCATATTTATATAGAAAAGGTATTGCAAGGCCAAGCTAGGGTTTCTTCCATGGTGGCCAAGATAAAATACAGTAAACTAGAAACATGAGTGGAGCGACCATTCTTACACAGAGACAAGCTTTTTGAAAATTTTGACAGAGAGCAAAAATAAATTAATTTCTTTCAAGTTTCAGAAATACCCACATCGGGTATTGTTAAAATGCATAAATTGTACAATGCTCTCATGGTTCGAGCTCTAGTTTTGGAGAGATTCAAAATGGACATTATTTTCTTCAAAATACAATATACCCATATGAAGGTTTGTTCCAAAGATACAAGATACATGTAATGTGGTCTTGGGTCAAGCCCAGAAGGTTCCAAAACACCCATTTTGTGCATGAGTGGTTGCCGCCAAGAGGAGGGGTTTTGGTCCCAAATTTCATTTGAAGATAGAAAACTCTTTTGGGTTTTCCGTCTAAACCCCAAGATCTGAAGTAAATAATGGATATCATCAAAAACTTCTAAGTGAAATGCATTAGAAAAGCATGAGCATGGCGTGGCCTATGTAATGGCCATAAATTTATCAATGGAAAATGACCTTTTGTAGGAATATTAAGCTTTCATAAGCTTTTGTTTTAGAGATAAAATGCCAAGATAAATACAAAGGAACAATAAGCTTACCATTTGTGCCTGTAGAATAATAAGAAGATGGCAACTCAGCTACAAAGCTTCCAGATGCATGGGTTGAACTCTCACAATGGCAACCAAGGAAGAACAAAAGCAAAAAGCACAAGAATGAAGTAGAATGCATTAGATAACTATATCATAAGCCATGGCCTGTGAGGCCATTTTCTCATCAAAGAAGCCAAGGAATGAAGAGAAGACAAAAAATAACCTTACCATGACTTGGAGCCCGAGCATGATCAGATTTGAAGAGAGGAAAAGCTTGAATGAAGGCTCGAATAGAGGTTTAAGGCTGAAACCCTAGTTCACATGGCGGCGGCATGCAGAGACATTTCCTTCAAAGCCAAGTGATGCAAGAGATGTGAAATGATAGGGGTCCCCTGTTTTGTTACTTAGGGTTTTTCCCAGCCCTAATTCGACTTAAAGATTAATGCCTTAGTTTTATGTCTTGTACATGCCTAGGTCGACCACTTTCAAAGTTTCAATAGCCTAAGTTTAGGATAGGCATTTAAATGTTTTGCAAGGTCTTTTAAATCTTAGGGTTTTTAAATTGTTTCAAATGTCTATGCCTTAGTAAAATTCAGAAAGAATTAGTGCTTATTTTTATTGATTTTGAGGAAAATAAATTGCAATAAGAATAATAAAATTAGATATGCCTTGGAAAGTAAACCTTTATCACTTAGGTTTTATCTTCAATTTATTTTATAGAAATCAATTATACACGAAATTGTGCCATATCTTTTATGATTTTTTCTAAAGAAAATCAGATATTGTAATGGATAAATAAGGTTATTGTTTTTGTAAAAGATTTTTCTAAATCTTTAATTGCAAAAATAATCAAATTGTGAGAGTATTAAATCTGCAAATCATTGTAAAGCAAGAATAAAGCAATATTTTATAAAAGAAAACTATTTATTTTCTATTTTTAGCAGATTTGTCAATGATCTTTTCTCTTGGTCAGATTTGAGCTTCTTGGTGGAGAGATAAGGTGTTTTTTTGCTTTTAAAGCAAAGCAAACCTATTTTTAGGAGCTTTTCAGTATGTACATGCAAAAAGTGTGACTTCTCCACTTTTGTGCCACCCTTTTGGGTAGTTTTTGATGCTTTTCCTTGAGCTTTCTTCTTCAGCTCGGATTAGGGTTTTGAGGTATATCTTGAAGAAAATTTAGTTTTTTCTCAGTTCAGATTCTTGTTTCTTGCTCTTACACATTTTTGAGAGCTTGTAAATTTTTTTGTACTCAAATTTTGAGAGTTTTCACCCCATTCAATAAAGCAGCAAAGTTTCCTTTCTCACTTCTTGTTTAGGCCTTGCAATAGTAATTTGATGTGTTTTGTGATTCAAATCTATTGAATCCTTTTCTTGTCTTACTATTGTAAAGTGGTTTGTAGGAGTTACATTCTGGTTCAGGTTGTGCCTTGTGTTTATTCTAAACCTTTGCACAAATCAATTTTAGATCATATGTGGTGTGAGATTGTGAGAATCAAGTTTTAAAGAGGTGGTGAGAGTGAGCTATTATCATAATCTTCCTTAATGTTGGTCAATCATTTTAAGTGATAGGATTTAAATCATAAACCTCCTTCTAACTCTTTTCTCCATAAGTCAGTAGAATAGGTGATTATCAACGAGGAAGCCGACCTTCTCCGGATATTCGTTCTCATAATGAGTTACCCACAACTTGAGAAAGTTTCCATGTTTCGATGGATTGTTGAACTTTCATATTCAGCAGGGTGAAAATCTTATTGATAACATTTACCTTGCTCAAGAAAGAAGAGGAATTTGTATGGACTAAGGATTGTCAGAAATCCTTTAAAAAAATTAAGATAGCCCTAACAAATTCTCCCATTATCAAAGGACCAGTTTGGGGAGATCCTTTTCACATTCATGTAGATGCATCTAATTTGGCTATTGGAGTAGCATTAGGAAAAAAAGATGACAATGACGCCATGCATGCAATTTATTATGTTAGCAAAAACTTAAATCCTGTTGAAAGAAACTACACAACAATAGAAAAGGAATTTTTAGTTGTAGTATATGCAATAAAAAAATTCAGGCATTATATTATAGGCTATAAAGTCTACGTACATATAGACCATGTTGCAATCAGATATCTAATGAATAAGGTTGTAGTAGGTGGACTGCGCATTATCAGATGGTTAATTTTATTGCAAGAATTTGATGTAACTATCATTGATAAACCTGGAAAAGACAATGTTGTTGTTGACCTTCTTTCCAGAATTGTTTTGCAGGATAACCAAGAACCAGTGGATGATACATTCCCAGATGAACACTTATTTTCTATATCAATTCATCCACCATGGTTTGTCAATTTGGAAAATTACCTTGTCACAGGAAAATGCCCAAGTCAATTCAGTCATAAGCAAAAGAAGAGGTTAATCCGTGAAAGTTCCAGATTTCAATGGATTAATGGTCTTCTATTTAAATTATTCCCTAACCATGTTTTACGCAGATGTGTAATAGAGTTAGAAGTTTATGATGTAGTACATGCCTACCATCACAAACCTAAAGGAGGGAACTATTCAGTGGTAAGAACAGTTCAAAAAATCTTAGGAGTTGGATACTTTTGGCCAACAATGACAAAGGATGTTTCATTCTTTGTCAAACACTATGATGAGTGTCAAAGAATGGGAAGGCCGACACCAACCATGGAGATTTCGTTTCAGCCACAAATAGCTCTCGAACCATTTGAAAAGTGGGGAATCGATTTTGTGGGGCCTGTGGATCCACCTTCAAGAGGGAAGCGATACATCCTTGTTTGTATTGATTATGCAACATAATGGGCTGAAGTGAAGGCATTACCAGTAGCAAAAGAAGATAATGGTGCAAACTTTTTGTACAAGAAAATTCTCCAAAGATTTGGTGCACCTAGAGAGATTGTTTCAGATCAGGGACCACAATTTATATCAGCAATGATGGAAGCATTTTTGTAGAGATACCAAATAACTCATAGAAAATCTTCACTTTATCACCCACAAGCGAATGCACAAATGGAGGTCACATATAGAGAGTTGGAGAATATTCTGACAAAAATAGTTTATTTGAGGAAAATAGATTAAGTAGATAGGCTAGATGAAGCAGTATGGGCCTATAACACCATGTGGAAAACAACGACTAGGCTTTCCCCATATGAACTTGTGTATGGGAAGAAACTAGTTGAATGCCAATAGAATTTGAGTTGAAAACACTGAAAACAATAGTAGAAGTTGGGATTGATCTACCAGAAGTATAGAAAAATAGAATTTTGCAGCTTAATACACTTGATGAAATGAGAATGGAGGCACTTCAGCATACAGAAGTGATTCAAAAGCAAAGGAAGGAATGGCACGATAAAGATATTGTGTCTAGATAGTTCAGAGAGGGAGATTGGGCCTTGTTATTTAACTCCATATTTGAAGAGTTTAAAGGGAAATTCCATACCAGATGGTTAGGACCATATGAGATACAACAAGTGTTTCAAAATGGAGTTGTCCAATTGGTTCCAATTGATGGAGAGAGAAGAGTCATGTTAGTCAATGGTCATCGACTAAAAGCTTATCATAAGCCAACAACAAAGGAGGAATTTTTGGATGAAGTGCAACACAGAATTGAACATTTTCTCATGAAAGACATCTCTTCCATGAGAAGAGATCTTTGAACCTTTGAAGAAGGCACAAATAAACAAGGTAGATTGAAAACCAACAATTGGCGGTTTACCTTGGGAAAAATGGAAGTAAATTGAAAACCAGCAAATGGCAGTTTACTTTCCGATAAAAAAAATGATGATTGAAAACCAAAAGTGGCGGTCTATCTAAGTTAACTTCTGAAAGCTCCTAAAGGCCCCTGAAAATCATGAAGACTGAAGACTTTGAAGACTCTATTTTGCTTGATAGCTCCTGAAAAGCTCCTAAAGACTCCTGAAACTCCAAGCTCCTAAGAGCTCTTGAAGACTCCTGAAGATCTTAAAGGCTCGAAATAAATTAAGGTGTGCATTTAATGTGAATATTATTTTTGAATTTTATTTTCTAAGGTAGTTAGACTAATTTAAAATAGGTAAATATTTAGAAATCTAGACATCTCTGCCATATTGTTAATTAATAAAGGTAATAAATAGTTTTTAATCATTTCAAAAAGTGGTGGATGGCTGATGTAAGGAATGATGTGACATTGGATGATGTCAGTCAATGATAACAGATCTTTTCATTATTCAGTTGTCTTTTCAAAAATCCTCCCAAGTACAGATTGACATGTGTAATGAATATAGCCAACCTTGCGAATTGAATTGCAAGCTTCAAGTTGTAGTGTGCGGATCATCCAGAGCAGTAAAGGAAATAAATGCAGGAAATTAATGGAACATCATGTCATTTTCAAAATTGGCTGCTCCCAAATCAAGAAACTAATCATTCCACATTTTTGGTAAGTAATTTAGACTACTAGTTGAAGTCCACCAGTGAAGTCCGCCATTGTTGACAGAGAAAGATTGGGAATAAGAGAAATTATGAACCTGAGAACTTCAATCTTGATTTAGAGACCAGAAGATTGTTAGAAGAAGTTGGGTGGCTAAATTTTGTGATGCAGTATGAAGGCTTCCAGCCAGAAATGGTTTGGGAATTTGTGAGAAACTTTAATGTGAATGTCACCAGAGTAAGGGGAGAGATAATTGAAGTCACTTCAGAAATTATAAGTGAAATTTCTGGAATCCCAAATGAGGGAAAACCGGTTATAAAAGACCAAGTTAAGTTTGAGAAATTGGTAGTTGCATTTCACCAGGAGCCGGAAAGAAGGACAGAGATACAAATGCAAAAAGGAAACCAACACAGCATAGCTCGTAACAATTTAGACAAGCCATGGAGGACTATTGCGACGTGGCTCATGAAGTTCTTCACCTGTGATAAAGAGTATGGTATGATATTGGGTCTAGGAATGTGGTTGTTAACACATTTGAGGTATGGTCAAACAAAACCTTCTGCTAGGATAAATCTACTAGCGTTTTTGTTTCATAAAATCTCTTACATGATTTTGAGAGTGAAAGCTAGGGGGAATCTTCTATGAAATATCAGGGATTAATACATTTGATAATTAAACACCATTTCTTAAACAAAGAAACTAGGAAGTAGGGTTGGTTAGAATTTTTGTCTGCACCTTTAGAAAAGCCAAAAGGGAAACCCACAAGGGGACCTGCAGCTAAAAAGGAAAGAATTGAGAAAGGAGAATCTTCTAAGAAAATGGGAAAAAGAAAATCACAAGAATTCTCTAGGGTAGGCCGTACCAGTTCTAAAAATAGGAAGCAAGAAGTACATGAAGAAAACCATAGCCTTGTTGAGACCGTAGTGTCAACTCTTGAGGAAACACCTATAATCCAAACCCCTATTTTGAAAAGTCCAAAAGAAACTGTTATAGGCCATGAAGAAACCCATACACTAGTACAATCTCCTAAGCGGCCACAACGTCCCCCTGAAGATCCAATGTCAACTCCTCAAAGTCCCCTTGAAAACCCAATGCCGACTCCTAAAAGGCCCCTTGTCTTTGAAATTCATGACTCTACTAAGGAATCTGAAGCACAATTTGAAGAAAAAGAAGCATCTGAGGAATTTGAAGAAGGAGAAACTGTGAGATCCCCTACACCTTCTTTGACTTTAGGGTATGTGCAGAATCATGATGGGCCAAAAAGTGGCAATACGTAAGTGATATGATGGCCCATGTGGCTGACGAATTTTTTTTACCCAAAATTGATGAAATGAAAAGGGTTTTTAAAGGATATTCACAACTTTCCACCAATATAAACTATTCTTTACTTTGAATTTAATAAATAATTATTATTCATTTTCTATTTGAATGATGACTAAAGTCCTGATTGATAGGTTGATTGAAAAACATCTATAGCTTTCAAAAGGTATCACATTTTTTTAATCTGAAGCATGCATCACATTCTATGTTTTGCATACTATAGCATTAAAAAAACAATAATTGAATTTCATGAAGTTTTGACCAAGTTAAGGTGGTTAGACATACGAGTTTTTATATTTTTAAAAATTTGTAATAAAAAAATCATAATTAATTATTTACTTGGAGAAAAATTACAAAAAAATATGCATCACATCGGGACATGAGTCCTCTACTTATATCTAAAATCTTATAAAAAAATATTATCATGTTAGTGTGGCTAGGGTGGTCAGACAGACACCTACTTCTTATTTTTTCCCTAAAATTTAAGTACTACTGCATTGAAATTTAAAATTTTCACCAAATAGATTTATTTATTTTTTAGATAAACCTAGTAGTTTAGAAACTAGATTCAATTTGCTACAGATTCTATTCTTACATATTTTTGAAATAATATAGATAACTTATTCAAATTTTTATGTCAAGTTGCCTAACTCTGATTTTTTTAATTTTTTGCCACTTAAGGGCTTGTTTTTTCCATGATGATCTTGCAAATACCCTTTAAAGCAAAGAAAAGGTAAAGGAATATTGATTGAAGAAGAAGAATCCCATGAAAAATTGAATGAGGAGGAGTTAGAAACTAAAGAATTATTGAGGGCTATGAAAATGTCCCATTTAGAAGTTGAATTGGAACAAGACAGGAAAAATATGCAATTCCTTGAGGAAAAATTGAGAAGAAAAGAAGAAGAATTGCAACAATCTTTCGTCAAAACTCAGGAAATGCAAAAGCAAGTTGAACAAAATGAAGCAAGGTTTAGAGAAAAATTGAGTAAAACAGATGATGCCCTGCAACAAGCTAGTGTAAAATCATTAGAAAATGCTGAGGAAATTTTAAGACTAAAAGAAGAGTTGCAACAAAAGGAAGAGCAATTAAAACAACAATCTATGTGGTTTTATGTGCAAGAAACCTCTACTTCCACAACTCCTTTGCGACACCTTTCTTCGCCTTCCATTATCTCTAATATTCCTCCCATTCCATTAGATATTCCTCCTTAAGTTTAGCCTAGATACCTCTCATTGGTAGCCATGAAATATGAGGAAGAAAATAAAGTGTTGAAAGAACATGTGCAGAAATTAGAAAAAGATAAAGATAAAATTGAGAGGAGACTTGAGCAAGTAGCAGAAATTAGTTCTACAATGCTTTCCATGAGAAGACCAGCTGGCATGTATGCTTTGTTTCTTAGAGAGAAGTTTCTAGAATGGAAATTAAATCAATTAATCTTAGGAAGAAGCCTGGATTACCATGAAGATCATGATTTTTTGAAGGATTACTTTAATAGCCACCCTAACATTCAAAATTTAATGTGTGAGTTTTACCAACATGGATTGTTAATGGGGGAAAATGATGACTCTATGTTGAATATTTATGTTGGTGAACTTCAAATTAGATCATTTGTCTCTTTAATGAAAAATTAGATAGAATTATCAAGTAGAATGGAAAAATACAAGGAGGTTCAAAGGAGGTATGGCTTGCCAATGAGGCCTAAAATGCCTCATGCAAAAAAAAATATCAAAGCAGTAAGATCAATGGTAAGGTTCAATCAAGTTAATCCCCTTTATGTCTCAAACTTGTTTGACATTATTGTCGCATTTCAAAATATTGAGGGAACACTTCCCCCATTAGCACTACAATCTTGTGAGGAAAGGTATCAGCTCATTCCTGAGACAGTCAGAAGAAGGGAGCCGATAAGTCCAAAAAAATTCAGCTGGAGTTTGATCAGAGTCAGACATATCATCACCTTGATCCAACAACAAAAATAATTTTGGGTCGGCATGAGATTCAAGATCCCAATAATCATTATTCCCACACCAAAGCTCAGGGAAACAACAAATATACCAGTTGGGGTGTTAACACCATGGTTTGAAAAGACGAGGAAAAACTATGGCTTTGCACTCAATACTAGATTGCCAGAATAGTACAGGGATGGAGTATTCGACTGCTGCATTTGGATGGAGGCACTAAACAAGGAAAAGGAGAACACCATAATTATTGATGAGGAACCATGAGGACATGGTTCAGATCAAGTGGGGAAGAAATTATGAGAGCTTCATAATACTTTCATTTAAAGAATTTTATGTTTAAAAGACTTATTATTTTTGTTAATTAGCATGCCTGGCGGTAGATTATAGATTAACATATTTACTTATTTTTCTTTATGTTTAGCTAAATTAGAGATATATTTGAAGTAATGGTTTATGTTAATTGTGTTAGTTTATGATGACATTTGCTGAGATAATTATGTTGCATTGATCTTTTACTACCATAATTGTTATCCTTTTCTTAAGGGTTTTGAACAAGGTGTTGTAAAGATTGATGAAGTGGTTAAACTCTATGTTTAATTATAATGGATGAATGTGCCATAGATGGGCCCTTCTAGGTGATGAGTCACTCAAGTCCAAATTGACTTCTTTATAGTCGGTTATGGAACTTTTACTTCCAACACCAATCTGGCATAGTTCTCTTTAGTCATACTTTAGTTCTATTTTAGTTTGATTGTAATCTTTAGTTGGTTGCCTTAAGACTTGGCATTTAACGTCATGTAAGAAGCTAATAAGGATATTACTATAAATATCCATGTTTCGGTTTTAGTTAGGAGTTAAATAATTTGTAATCAATTTTTTTTGTAATTCAACTGCAATACTTTGTTCTGTGTTCTACTTTTGATGAATGGGAATGAAAGCAAGAAGTTAATTCAATCACTGTGTTAAGGGATCCTACCTGAGGAATATCAAGGCCCGCTCAACCTTTGGAATGATCTTGTGTTGGTATTTTGTTAAGTTATGCAATTTTTTATTCTTTTGTATTAAATCTAAAGTAGATGTTAATTCCAAATCATTAATTTGCTAATTCATTATCCGACTTAGTGGATGTTAATTTTGAATAGTTACTTCTGCTCAAATTACCTTTCAAGTTTCAAGTTTATTATGGTTATATTAGTTTGTTAGAATCATTATATTGAGTTGTTAAAATCATAATAATGTTTATCAGATTAATCAGATTTAGATGTTGTTTGAAGTAGTTAAATTTGGTGTTTATGCATTAAGTTTCATTAGAAGTGATCATAAGAACTTGTGGAAAGATGGAGTTGGATTTTGTTAAAAATTTGTTCATGGAGATTAGTATTTCTGCTATCTAGAATAATTGTCATTTCTCTACAATTTCATTTTTTCTCTTAAATTAGTGTTTAAATTCCAACAACTAATTATGGATTTCTTTTAAAGTAAAATAGAATTAATTTGAATTTTTTGTTTTAGATTAAGGGTTAAAGTAATCATTAGTTGTCTCCATGAGTCGGTCTAAATCAAAGTTCAATAAAGTTAGAAATAAGTCAACAGAATGTTAAAATTAGAAAATAAGATAGAAATAAACCTTAGGAATTAGTCGCTAGAGTTTAGCTCCTGAGAGCTCCTAAAATGATGCAGAGCCAAGGTGGAGAAGACTCAAATTCTGATCAAATCTCAAATAAGCATCAATACTTGGAACCACAGTCTACTACTTGGATCAATTAACACTATCAAGGCTTTAGACTCCAAAACTCATCAAATAGACTTATCTTTTAGAGAAGGCCTCTCAAGAACCATCTCAACATCATTAGAACATCCAATCACACCCTCAACAAAATTCCCAAACCAAACATACAAGGTTTCTTTACAACATCTTGCAGAACCATCAAACTACCCTGCAAAAGGCTACAAGATTAGCCCTATTTTACAAACAAAGTGTCCTTTAAACTTCTCTTAACCCCTCTATCTCTAGGATAGTCATAAAACATGTCTCAAAACACCCAATTTCATAGGTCTTAGGAAATTTCTCAACCTCTAAGCCACTTTTCCTCAAAACCCTCAATTTCCTCACAACTACCTAGGGTTTTCAGCCTTACACCTTTCTTGAGCTTTCCAAGCCCAACCAAGACTTCAAATTACTTGTTTAGGGTCTATACAATTGTTTCAAACTATTTTCTAAGAAAACCAGCAACAAATCATTGAAAATCCAATACTGTCCCATCCATCCTTGCATGAACTTTGCTTTATTTCGCACTGTGGTGACACCCTATAGTTTGTAATTTGCTTTATTTCCAATTTAAAACACAAAGTAACATATCCTAACCTAACTCCATGCCTCCCCACTAAGAAACAAGTCAAAATAGTAAGTGGGGATGGCTTAGAACATTAAAGAAACTCAAATGGTGCCTCACTGCCCCTGTACAGGCAGATCACAAAATATTAACAAAGAACTCCTCAAGTTTGTGATTAAGACTTCAAAATGGATTCATAAACATGATATTCCCATTTCGTACAATAAATCACAAAGATTTATAGCATCAATCTACTTGTATGGCCTGTACAATGGAAGAAAACACGGAAATACAATGAAAATAGAAGAAAAACCAGTGAAATCAACAGAGAATTGTTACTTTATTCAATGAATGCTCACCAAATTTTGGTCCATCAATCCTTTCTCATGCCTTTCAAAGGCCTTTATACATTTTCCAATTCATGAAAATCTTCCCCAACGCCTACAACTACCTCTTAACCACCTTAACCCTCATTTGGCTTAAAAAGAAATTATGTGCTAAATGAACCCCATTATGCAAATTTGTTATCTAAGACACCTAGAACCACTTAGATACCTTTATGTTATCCTAAATATGACTTGTAAACTCCTGTCTTGCAGTTCCTTTAAATTTCAAATAGTTTACCTACATGGCAACATTGACAATTCCTTGAAACAAGAGTGCATTTTGCACATTTGACCACCTTAGCCCACAAATTCCCTAAATACATATAGGATTGATCTATTAGACCTTATTTAAACAGAATAAACACCAAGACACCAGCATCAACCTATTATTCATTCAAATAACCAAAATTTGATGTTGTGGTATAGGTGCTCCTACACCATACACCCCCCTAAGAAAAACTTAGGCCCCATGAGTTGGTGTGGATACCACTATCTCCAAGTATTACATAAACTCCCTTGATTCACAAATGCATTCCACTGAGGAATACACACAGGACCTACAAACTATCTTAAATTCCCATCATGGTGTAATGTATACATACAAGCATTTTTCCTTGCTTCTGTTCTTAGACCTGCAATCAACTTCCTTTGTCCATCCTTTGAGTGTTTGTCATGCTTGACACCTGTAGACAAACATACATCAATATTTCTTGACTTCACTTTCTTTTCACATTCATGCCTATGACTATCTTTACGGCCCTTTCCTTTTTGGTTGTCATTCACTGCCCCATTACCTTGCTTTACCACTTTCCTTTCAGCCTTTCCATTCACTATACCTGTAAAATTTAATTTTTCTCCAACCTTGCTCTTAACTACAAGGCATTCAATGCTCCCTATCATCACACTGCCCTTCATGTTCATTTTCATTACCCCTGCATTTACCTTTGTGTCCATTACTTCTGTATTTTCAAACCTACACTTGTGCACAACATCTAAATTCTTGATTTCTTTCACAACATTTAGAAGCTCCTTTTTCACACACATGATCACTTTAGCTTTTCCTTTAGTGTCTTCTACAAGAGGAGTCAACACAAAAGAATGACCATCTTTAACTATAGTGTAGGTATTCTCCCTACCATCATATAATGCCCTTTTGTCAAATTTCCAAGGTCTGCCTAATAGGAGATGGCAACAGTCCATTGGAAGAACATCACACACAACACTATCATGGTAACCACCAATCTGAAAGTCTACAATAGCCTTCTCATTTACCAATAATATTGGTCATCAGTCAACCATGAGATTTTATAGGGACAGTCATGAGGAATCCTTTTCAATCCTAACTTGTTTACCATTTCACATGAAACCATATTTTCAGTTGACCCAGAGTCAATGACCACTCTACATACCTTGTCCTTGCACTTACAATTTTTCTTGAAGAGACTTTTCATATGCAAAGGTTCCTCCTCTTTTGCTACTTTCAAGATTGTTTTCCTCACCATCAACATTTCTCCAACCTCAGGATCTGCATTCTTACTTGTGGAACAATGAATTTCACATTCCTCTTCCTTAACCAACTGTGCTCTCCTATCAACCTTCTTGTCTCCACTATGTGAACTACCAACCCTCTTAAGAAATTTCAATGAAGGATGGCCAAAATCATTGCATGTATAGCACCTTCCTACAAAATCATTAGTTCCTCTACCAATACCAAACCTTCCTCTACCTCTAAAACCAAAACCACCTCTAGAATCAACATTGTGTTCTTTACCTTTGTTTGATCCTTCCTGATCTTCACTTGGTTGCTTTGTTGTAGAAGGTATTCCTCTTCCTCTTGCATTAGGACCACCTCTTCCTCTTACTACTTTCTCTTGTCTCCTCTTAAGCTTCTCCTCCACCCTGATTGCCATTTGATAACAATCCTCTACACTCCTAGGGTTAGCCAAAACCAATTCATCCTTTATATTAAGCCTCAAACCACCAATATATCTAGCAAATTTTTCATCTTCGTTCTCATGATGACCAAACCTCAAACTTAACTTATAGAACTCCTCAGCATAATAATTAATGTCCATTTCCCTTTGCCTTAAGTTTTGCAATTTCTTAAACAATTGAACTTGATGATCCTTGGGTAAGAATTTACCTTTCTATTTTGATATCATCTTGTCCCATGATGTGATCTTAGACTTTCCTTGTTTCCTTCTCTCAAATTGAAAGTAATCCCACCATACCAAAGCATGGCCTTGTAACTTTGTCTTTGCAATTCTTACTATGTGCTCCTCAGGAACTTCATCACATTCAAAATGATTATCTAATGCAGCAATCCATTCAAGTAATTCTTCATCACTTAAACTACCACCATATTTAGGAACATCAATTTTTACCTTAGGCTTGTCATCTCTAACTGACCTTACCAAATTTGCAATTCTTTGGTCTTCTAGATCAAGTTCTTCTTCCATGTCTTCAAACTCATCATCTTCATCTTCATCTGATCCACTCTCTTCCACATCCCTTCTCTTGCTTGTCTCCAAGGCTATGATTCTTTCTTCCAACTCTCTGATTTCCCTAGTGTGTCTTTCCTTCATCTCCTTCATCTCTTTAGCCATGTCTTTGTTCTTTGGAGGCATCTTGTCAACCTTGCCTCTTCACCTTCTTCTTCAACCTTAAAAATGCAAACAAAATCTACTCCTTGCTCTGATACCACTATGATGCAGAGACAAGGTGGAGAAGATTCAACTTCTGATCAAATCTCAAATAAGCATCAATACTTGGAACCACAGTCTACTACTTGGATCAATTAACACTATCAAGGCTTTAGACTCCAAAACTCATCAAATAGACTTATCTTTTAGAGAATGCCTCTCAAGAACCAACTCAACATCATTATAACATCCAATCATACCCTCAACAAAATTCCCAAACCAAACATACAAGGTTTCTTTACAACATCTTGCAGAACCACCAAACTACCCTACAAAAAGGCTACAAGATTAGCCTTGTTTTACAAAAAAAGTGTCCTTTAAACTTCTCTTAACCCTTATATCTCTTGGATAGTCATCAAATATGTCTCAAAACACCCAATTTCATAGGTCTTAGGCAATTTCTCAACCTCTAAGCCACTGTTCCTCAAAACCCTCAATTTCCTCACAACTACCTAGGGTTTTCAGCCTTACACCTTTCCTGGGCTTTCCAAGCCCAACCAAGACTTCAAATTACTTGTTTAGGTTCTATACAAACATTTCAAAATATTTTCTAAGCAAAACCAACAACAAATCATTAAAATCCCAATATTGTCCCATCCATCCTTACATGAACTTTGCTTTATTTCGCACTGTGGTGACACCCTACAGTTTGTAATCTACTTTATTTCCAATATAAAACACAAAGGAACCTATCCTAACCTAACTCCATGCTTCTCCATTGAGCAAAAAGTCAAAATAGTAAGTGGGGATGGCTTAGAACATTAAAGAAACTCAAACGGTGCCTCACTGCCCCTGTACAGGTAGATCACAAAAGATTAACAAAGAACTCCTCAAGTTTGTGATTAAGACTTCAAAATGGATTCATAAACATGATATTCCCATGTCATACAATAAATCACAAGGATTTAGAGCATCAATCTACTTGTACGGCCTGTAAAATGGAAGAAAATACAAAAATACAGTGAAAATAGAAGAAAAACTAGTGAAATCAACAGAGAATTGTTACTTTATTCAATGAATGCTCACCACCTTTTGGTCCATCAATAATTTCTCATGCCTTTCAAATGCCTTTATACATTTTCCAATTCATGACAATCTGCCCCAATGCCTACAACTACCTCTTAACCACCTTAACCCACATTTGGCTTAAAAAGAAATTATGTGCTAAATGAACCCCATTATGCAAGTTTGTTATCTAAGACACCTAGAACCACTTAGATACCTTTATGTTATCCTAAATATGACTTGTAAAATATTTTCTTGTAGTTCCATTTAAATTTCAAATAGTTTACCTACATGGCAACATTGACAATTCCTTGAAACAAGAGTGCATTTTGCACATTTGACCACCTTAGCCCACAAATTCCCTAAATACATATAGGATTGGTCTATTAGAGCTTATTTAAACAGAATAAACACCAAGACACTAGCATCAACCTATTATTCATTCAAATAACCAAAATTTGATGTTGTGGTATAGGTTCTCCTACACCATGAAAGCTCTTGAAAGCTCCTGAAGTAGAAAAATCGATACTTTAAGTCATTGTTTATAGTGTGAAACCCCCCAAAGAATCTGTGACAACTATCCTTATTGCATATTTCTCATAGACACACCCAGTTCGATATATAATTGATTAAATGAGGCAAGTTGTGACATCAACGACCATGTCCATCAGTTTCCTCCCTAGAACTAGTTGTATGGCATGATCATGATCACTCTTAGGAGGAAGTCCTTTAGGCATATCTCCAAAAATTACTAAATGAAAATCAATTATTGCTTGTAAGTTTGAATGGGTGGAAGCATTAGCTTGAGAGACCTCTAATGAACATAACTAGGCCACAAATCCATCAACTCCTTTCTTAAGCAACTTCAACATTTGATGAGAGCTTACCATTTGTGTGGACTTTTCCTTGAACCCTCTTAGCTTTCTTGTATTTCCTTCTGATTGGAATATCATGAATAATTCTTGGAATTTTATCTTAATTATTCTCAAAGTAGTAAGCCATTATACTCCCAAAGGAATATCTATTGCACCCATGGAGATAACATACATTGGGATATCAAGGTAATAATCTCATATAGAGAATTTAATTCTATGGAACTTTCTAGAACAACTAATAGTACCACCATCTACAATCAAGACTTGAAACTATAGAAATGGATATATAAAACAATTTAGATGAGTAGCCAACATTTTTTATGAAATTATGAGTACTACATGAGTCGATCAAAATGGTTACTTTCTTCTTCTTTAATAAACCCACTACCTTGAGAGTTTTTGGGGAACTAAAATTGGTGAGTGCATGATAAGAAATGATTGGTTGGGGATCATGGCATTCATCATCTAACTCCCTATCACCCCTAATATTGGTTCCTCCTCTTCTTTTTCACTTGGACCTTCAATATAGAATAATTTCATTTCACTGCATTTATTCCCTTGACTATATTTGTTATCACAATTGAAACATTACCATTTTTCTCTCTTCTCCTCAATTTGTTGTGGAGTCAACCTAGTAGGTTGTGATAATGAATGTGTAGGAGATCTCATTTCACTGATATTTACATGCCCTTTTTTTCTACTATCCAAAACTTCTCCTCAATTTTTCTTTCCATTACTATTGCTTGGGATAAGGATTGTGATTGGAACAATCCTACTTCATATTTTACGTGATCCTTTAAAACACCTAGAAATAGTTTCTTCAAATTTTATTCTATCACATTATCTACTCTTAAATAGAAATATTTTGAAATGGTTGAATATGATCCTTGATCATGCTTGTTTGAATAGAAAATGAGGTGAAGGAGAGGAATTGAAGATTTAATTATGAACTAGGAAGATGTGAATTTCGTACTAGAAGGATAGCTTTGTTGAAGCATGATTATGAGGTGGAACACAACAATAAAATAATGTATTTAAAATAAAATATAAATTAGGATTTAAGAATTGCAAGGTAACCATTTACAGTAGGGGTATCAATAATTTAGCGTTTGAATAATAATTGATAAGATAAAATTGTAAACGCTAGAAGACTCTAAACCATATATGAATTCTTGATTAAAAAATAATGTATGTTATTGGTGAAAGATTAATGTTCATTCAAATTCATGATATCCACATATCACGATGTAGTTTTGTATGAAAATACTAATGGATGTGTGATATTTTATAATAGAGAGAATGATTTTTTTTCAATTTAAGTGTTATACATTATATTGAAGAATGAATGCCCATAATCTAGTAATGAATGATTAGAGGAAAATGTTAATTATTCTAAAAGAATGTGAAGGGAAGGTTTCTAGTAGAAACATAATTTATTTGGTAGATGGAAAATTACTCTTGGATAACTTGAGGCATGGGAATATATATTTAGCACCAGTTATTAAGATATGTGAGTATACAAACACAAGTGTCATTACATCTATACTTAGTAGACATTGTAAGAAATTGTTATAAAACTATTGGAAGAGAAAAATTATATATATATATATATACCAAATAATCTTCTAAATGAATTGACATCAATGTAGTGTATCATTGACCACCACACGGACCTAATTCTAGAGATATGTTTTCAAAATAACATAACATATAGAATGACATAAACAATGAATGAATAGTTGAAAGAACAAGTGTAAGAATTAATGAAGAAAGGACCAACCAAAGATATTTTAGTCCATGTACAACACCCATTATGCTAGTACATAATAATCATGGTGAGTGGAGGATTAGAATAGACTCTAGGAAATAAACAAGGTCACTATAATTTATAGGTTCTCATTTCCAAGGATAGAGAAAATAATGGATTATTATAGCTAAGAAAAGTATTCAACGAGGACTAATTTTAAGAGTTTATATCATCAAATCAAATTCAAAAAAATGGATGAGTGCAAAGATAAATGAAAGAAGAAATGGAGTATATGAATGACTGGCTATACCATTATGGTTAACCAATGCACCAAGTATATTTATAAGGATAATGAATGAGGACTTAAAGCAATGTCTGGGAAAATTTTAAATATTTTTAATGGATGATAATTAAAATTTAACATGATTAGGGAGGAGCATATTATACAAATATTGTAAAGGTTGACAGAATAGAAGTTGTTGATCAATATAAAGTTGTTGATCAATATAAATAATTGTAGCTTCATAAAAGTTAATTTGTATACATAAAATTTGTAATCACATAAAAAATGAGAATGGATTTGGAAAAAGGTAAATATTTTTTAGAGAACTACAAAAGTTAATGTTTGAAAGGTAATATTCTTCATCATTTGGAAAATTTATATATGAATTTCATCAAAAAAATAGAGGTACCTTTGTACCATTAACTAAACTATCAAAGGAGGATAGAATGAGTTGAAGTAGACCTTATGACCCCAAAAAAAATTTAAGTGTTGAAGAAGGTGAAAATTATTGATTCTAACATTGTTAGATTTAAATAAGGTATTCTAGCTTAATTGTGGTGCAAGTGGAAACATATTTGTAAACATGTTGAGATAGGAAAGTTAGTATTTTATTTCAATAAAATAAATAACTCATGTATGAAGAATAAATTAAATATATCATCAATAATTCCATCACATAATTCAAGTCTTGAAGAAATAAATACATTTCATTTTTAAGACATAAGTATAGATTAAATTGTATTAGTGTTTCTAATAATAAAAAATAGCATGGTTCAATATCTATACCTATGGGTAGATTTATGATGGTGTGTTTAATCCATGTAAGAAGGATTTCGATGTTCTATTGGTAGCTAAATTAATCTATAGGGAAATTATTGAGTATTATTTTAAATAGGGGTATAAAATTTATTGGTTATCATAAATAAATATGAATTACAGTTTAGCATATCCATCACAAACTAATGCATATATATAATTTTTGAAAATGAATTTGTATATTTTATTGAGTATTTAGTTGGAAAAACCTATAAAATTAGGAAATGGTGTCAACACAAGTAGAGTTTGAGTATAATACTTTAGTAAATATGAGATCAAGGAAAATTACATTTAGAATTTGTAATGGAATTTACCGAAGGAATTGATGTAGAATAGGGAGACAACCTTTTTATAAACACAACTCAAGCAAAAATAACCAACTTTCCAATCACCAAAATCCTATCTTGGCACATTCTCTCAAATCCACCATTCTTGTCTTGTAGTAGTGCAAACAGTGAAAATTGATCATAACTTCCACAATACTCATCAAACCCACAACCCAAATAGCATTTCAGGAACCCATTAGAACACTCTTCAATATATCTCAAAACCTCATACCCTTACTTTGGAACAACACCTCTTAAACTGGACTTGTACGCTGAACAGGGCTCCAATTAGCCCAAAATTACAAAGCAACCATATCCTAAACAACCTACCAACCCCAAATTCATTTGGAAATTATTTTACCAAGTCCCAAAACATTAGAATCCACCACTCTTTGTTAGAGAAACGCCCTCCTAAACATCTAACTATAAAACCCCCATTTAAACCATTTTCCAAGAGGGTTTATTGAAAGTATGCCTTCCCAATCCATTCTCACTCTAACAACACCTCAAACACATCTAAAAATTCCTGCAAAAGCCTAATCAACCATCAAAAATTATTTCTCCCAAGGTTTTCAATCATTTCCCACCTTTAACCACCAATTTTCACCAAAATTCAATTGTGAATTTGCCAACTAGGGCATCATACAAAAACCCATTAAATGGCCTCCCCCACTCTTGAAACCCCATGTACTCCTAGACCTACCCTAGACCTCCCATTCCACCAAGTTATAGAAAAATCCAATGGTGGAATGGGGGTTTATTGCATTTTGATTGGTTTCAAAACCTTAAGATTGTATTTACAGACCCGCTTGTAGCAATATGCCAATAAAATCCCCTAAACTAAGTGAAATTCCTCCAAACTAAAAAAAGAGTGGAGTTAACACATATGTCTACCAATTTTAATGAATTTTAGGCTAGAAGAAAACTGTACGGGCAAGTGCAATGACCTGCAACAACAATTTTCAATGAAAATACACAAAAATTCAATGAAGAACAAGAGCTTTTTTATTCAATCTTCCACAAAATGACTCTCTAACCATTCCTCAAGCCTCTCAAGTCCTTTTTGAACTTTTTACAACCAAATCCAATGACTCCAACTGAATTTCAAACTTCCCAACTGTTGGTTTCTCAATTTTCTGCATTTTTGCACTTTTACATAGCAACTTTTGACAATATTGCAAAACATATGACAAAATGAACTTAATGACTCTACTAACATAGATAATGGTCTATTATGAGCTTATTTATGAAAAAATAAGACACCGTACATCTAAATCTATCAAAAGACCACATTTTTACATAAAGTGACCTATGGTGTCCCTACACCATACACCCAGCCTAAAAGAAGACCTCAAGTCCCTTGAGGAACATCAAAAACATGTTGTCTCATAAAATTCCATGATCTCCAAGCTACGCATCTACCTGGTGACCCCTTCCACTGAGTTAGATATTGAAACCATACATTTCCTTTTCCCTTTAACTAGTTCTTTCTTTGAACATATAGTGAATGTCTAACTTTCCCTTCAGTTAAAACTAATGTCACACTTGCTTTATACCTAAAAATATACATGTACCATCCTTGTTTTGAACTAGCTCTTTCCTTACTCTTGAAGCATACCTGACCTCATTCACTTGTCCATGTGCCTCTCAACTTGTGTAAATCTATATCTTGTCTTCATCATTGTCACTAGTTTTTCTACCCCAAATACCACTGTGTGATCAAACTTAAAAGTCTTTGTACTGACAATATATGACTATCCTCTATCCTTTTTTCTAACCAATGGACAAATCACTATCCCTATCACAATTTCATCACTCTTTTCTAACCCATTTTTAGTTTTCACAAGGAATTCATCCTTTACTTTCTCTATATTTGAATTTTTCATATCCTCATTATCCTCTTTACTCTTCAACATTGAATTATCCTTCAAGCTTATTGTCTTAACACCTTCTTCCTTTGCAATGGTTGCACACTCTTCATTTGTGTCTTCCTCTCCCATCATGAGCACTCTTTTTGCCTTGCTTTGTTCCTTCACATCTTCAACTAATGGAGTCAATGTAAAAGAATTCCCATCCTTCTTAGTCTGATATGTATTAATTCTCCCATCATAAATGGCATGTCTATCAAACTGCCATGCTCTCCCAAGTAATAAATGACAACTCATTAGAAGAACATCACAAAGTACTCTATCCTTGTAACCACCATAACTATAATCAACCAAGGCTTGTTAATTAACTAAAATGGACTGATCATAATTCAACCAAGATACCTTATAGGGTGTTTCATGAGGAATTTTCTCTAAGTTCAACTTATTTACCATTTCATTAGACACCATATTGTCAGTGGAACCTGAATCTACCACAACTTTGCATACCTTACCTTTGCACTTGCATGTGGTTTTGAACAATTTCCTCCTTTGTGTTCATTCCTTCTCCTTGGATGTCTTTAGAAGTTTTCTAAACTCACCATCAATGACTCTCCCACTTCTGGAGCAGCAAGATGACTAGGAGAATTTACACTTTCACATTCATCTTCTTGAACCAATTGGACTCTTTTATCACCACCACTTGATGTAGAACCTAGTTTTTCAGGACACTTGTATGCTAGATGACCAAATTGGTTATAATGATAGAATCTACCTAAAAATGTGTTTTAACTCCCACCTCCACCAAATCTTTCTCATGTGCCTCTGAATCCACCTCTCTGGTCAACAATTTTTTCTTGACTTTTGTGTGCATCTTCTTGGCTTTCACTTGTTTGTCTTGAAGTAGAAAATGATACCCTTCCTCTTGAAGTGTTGCCTCTACCTATACTTGTCTTTTTTTTCCTTCTTTTCAGCTTTTATTGCCATTTTATAACATTCTTCAACATTTCTTGGATTAGCCAAGGTTAGTTCATCTTGAATGTTAAAACTCAAACCATCCAAATACAAAGCAATCTGATAGGTTGTCATTAGGTCCCATTACTTTAGAATATAAAATTCAATTTTTCGACCGGGTAGTGTTCAAGGAAATTTGCAATAGGAGAAGTTCGGTGTATCTCCCTCAGGTTTTCTAACTTTTAAGAACAACTTAATTTTAATTCTAACTTCAAATTGTCTAACTATAAAATTGTAAAGTAATTTATTCCTAAGAAAAAAGGAAATGTTTGAACTGAAAACATAAGAAAACTAATTTAGAAAGCATGATGACTAAATTAAAAAGTACAGAAACGACTAAACTAAGAAGCTGAAAATTTATAAAAGCAAAAAAATTTATAACAATCCATAAAACATCTTCTTAACAATAAAGATTCTAATAGTTAATAACATAAACTACGGAAGTGAAAAGCAACAAATACTTCAGAACTGAAATTTCATAACAGTAAACTTAATAATTCTCTACAAAAAAACAACATAATAAAAGAAAATGCTTATCTACTTAATTCATCTCCCGTCGAGTGGCCAGCTCGTGGGTTATCACATTCATTCTCAGCTCACATTCACAGTTATTTTAGAAACACTTCTATCAACTATAATTATCATCCATAACTCATAACTCAGAATTTTTAGATAACAATCTCTTTATTCATAAACTTTGGAAACATTCTGACAGTATAACATTACTTTTTCACTGTATATCTTACTTCTATAGATCATTTCTTTTATAGAGAAACTGTAACTACATCCTATATTTGAGATGGTATGGATAACCATTGAAAATATCTAAAATAGATCTACGGATAACTCATGTCTTTAAAAACCTATTACATAGTATTTAAGAGGCTCAAGTCGAGCCATAAAGTCTTTAACTCAAAAGATAACATAAATAACAACTTTAAGAGCAACTATATCTTTGGTCCATCACTCTAAAGTTCTGGAGCATATTTCCAGTGTATATCTTCATCCTGTTCTAGAGCACGTGCTAACTGGATGCTTCTAATCTACAACTTTGATTGACAGATTATTATCTACAAAACACTTAAAATAACCCATTAAATCTGTATTGGCAAAATACTTCAAGAAATCAAAAGAAATAAAGTTTATACAATTTCTCACTAAAAATTAAGCAATTATTTCTCCTAAAATTTAATTAATTGGCAGAGGATAGAGATTTGCATGTATGAACTAGGTCTTTATGGTATTATCATGATGATGTTATTTTTACCTCATCATTTCCTCCCCTTCCTGATTCTTGGTAGTTCCTCCTGTCCCTTGATTATAACTCTGCCCTCTATTCCCTTCTTCATATTTTGCACTAATAGCATACAAATCTTTTGTTGTAACATCAAATTTTATAGGGGAATTGTGGAAACCTTTATGAAAAGCAACTCCCCCTTTCCATTCACTAAAGATTCTATCATCTTGATCTGTATTAATATGGAAAGCAAGGGCTGGATATAGCAATAAAGGAGGTATGTACCTCATTCCTATCCATTTTTTTCTGAGATCTCCTAAAATTTTGGCCAAGGCATCTGCTCTTCTAAAGGACCATCTGATACTAAGAGGAGAGATCACCTCTCTTTTCTTTAGATATATAGGTAATGGAGTGTATCTCTCTTCACATGCATGCCAAGCCCTACCAACCAATTTTTTCCCCTGTTCTATGAAATGATTATAAAAAACTTGAAGGCTATCATCATACCTCCCCTTCATTTTCTCATCCAGCAAAAGAGCTACAAATGTCTTCTTGAAAGCTGTTGGTCTACTATTTAGAGATCTCATTTGAAGTCCTATACTTTTCTCTGCTTGAACATATTCCTTATTACATTCTTTCCAATGGATTTGATTCTACATAGTAGACAATAGAGATCTTAATTCTATTTCCCCCACAAAAATATTAACAAATAAATTAGTATGCTTTTCTAAAAAAAGATCATGAGTAAAGAATTCACAGAGCATATCTTGCTCTTCAGGCTTTGAGTCTGCAAATGTTTTAACAAATTCTTTATCATTAGGTTCATGAGGTTGGTCATTGTAAATCCTAAGCAATTTCCATCTAAAACATTGTTCATTCAAAAACATTGAATATAATCTTGATGGTCTTCTACATGATAAAAGAAATTCCGCTATTTGACATGCATCTTGTTTCCCCTTATAAGCTTTATGAAATGCTTCTCTTAATAACACCATTTCCATTTTCAATCTATTATTCTCTATTTGTGCATTCCTTAGGAAATAACACCATTCCATCCATTTAATTAATAATGGAGGAATCGCCGGTATTGGCATGGTGTGATGGTTTATAGGTGGCATTGTTGTTCTTGCCACCAAGGTTCAAACCCCGTTGGGGTGGTATTGTAGAATGGTTGTATCCGGTTCATAGCTCCGGTCAAAAGCGTTTACCCCTTGAATAAAAAAAATAAATAATGGAGGAATCTGAATTTGGAACCATTCATTTACCGTTGATTCGGTTTGAACTTCTCTAGATTCCATCATTGGTTTATTTGTGCTTTCCTGCAAGTCCTGCTCTAATTCCATTATCTTACTAAGAGAAGCATTTAATTATTCCTTCTGTCTTTTCTTTTCTTCTTCAAAGGATGGAAACATAAGCATAAAATTTCCTTTTAAATTATTTGAATTTCTTTATTTAAACCATCTCTTTGTATCCTTTTTTCCTCATTACAATTATGAATTTGTATTTGCAGCTCACTAATAGATGTATCTTTTCCTTGCATTTCCAACTTTAAATCCTAAATTTATTGATCCCTTTTATTTATTACATTCTTATATACCATTATTTCCCCTTGTTGCAATTTCATCTCTTCCTTATTTTTATGCAACTGACTTCTTAACTCTTCTATCTCTAATTTCAATTTTTCCAATTCTCTATTAATATTTTCAGTTTCAACTATTTCAACAGCTTTATTGATAACCAGAGAAAAATTTCCTAACATATTGTCATCAACCTCCATAGGAAGTGGAGATTGTCCCCTTTCTATTTCCTGTTTTTCTTGTTCTATAGCTTCTTCTTCAGACACCAAATGAAAATGTACTTCTTCAACAGACATTTCTTTTTCTGAGGATTGGTGAATTGACTCCTCAGTTTCCAAGGTTTTCTTTTGCTTTTTAGATTTTGACCTATTCCCTTTACTTTGTACTGGGGTTTATGTAGATCTAGAGGATAATATTTTGCTTTGCCTTAAAGGGGGAGTTCTTGATAATTTAAAATTGTTGGATCATTTAGAAGAATAGTTCTTCTTTTCCTCTTCTTAACAGGATGAGTATCCACATTTGGATTCATTATCTCCACATCTTCTATTTGGGCCGGAGTTTCAAATTCATCATTTCTAAATTCTGGCACATCCTCACCAAAAATGGTAGGAATTTGGGCTTCATGAGCCTTGGGGTCTTCGGGGGAAGTTGCTCCGGAAGGTGAAGCAACTTGTTTTGAAGATTCTTCTAGTTCTAACTTCCTTCCTGATGTAGGCTTATCAAACTTCACCAAAAAAATTTCCCATTTGCTTCTAGGTTTCTTATGGAAGTGATATTTACAAATTAATTGAATTAACCCATGATGTTTTAATGGCCCTAAACCAGTTTTATATCTTTCTATTAAAGAATTAATAGAATCATTCAAGAAATGAGGCAAATTGACCCTTAGAGCAGGGTTTTCCTTCCCATGTCGCAAATGTATCAACATACAGAATGCAGGTCCTACCACAGTAGTAAGTCGACCTTCACAAGTAAAATACTTAATAATCCATGCAACAGCAGTACCCCGGGGTTCTAATATAGAAGCTTGTTGAAACCCCTTATTTTGTCCCCTAGTACTAACAACTATCATGGGTTGAGGGTCTCCTTGTCTAAGAAACAATTTTGATAATTTCTGATATGTGGTTTGTGTTGTTTCTGATATTTTAATGCCAAAATTTTCTAACCTTGAAATAGAAGAGATAATTTTTGAACTCACCTTGAAACGCTTCCCATGCAGAATCACTTCTCCATTAGAGTAATTTTCCGCAAATACATTCACCAGCTTTTCATTATACCCTTCGAACTTCCTGACAAAATCCAACCAACCCACTTCTTCAAACAGCCAAGAGATGTTACTTAACCCCAACAATTTTTCTGCTGAAGCTGGCTCAGATTTCTTCTTTGTACCACCCATTTTTACCTTGTCTCTACCACCCTGCTAAAAATTTCAATAATGCTAGAAACTTGTGCACTAATATTTTTGAAAATATGATCAAACTGTAATTATTTACTCTACTCTTGCTCAGAGCTTGTTGTGTAATAATTTCAATTTGCATGAAGGGCCACAAAAAGAGTAGCGTACTTAACAATTAATCACCAAGTGGCTCAATTTACTAAATTGGGAAAGGAAACTCTTGCCAATCAATCATATTTTATTCAAAAATAACTACTTATTTAAAGCAAAAATTTGTACACTTACTTCCATTCCATGATCGCTTGAAGATCTCATACCTCTACTGATTTGATAGGATGATGCAAGGGTATTGGTTGAGGTGACGGTACAATTATTATGACATGAATGAGGAAGCTCATGGATGACGAAGTAATTAATGAAGACAAGCTATTATGGCAGATTTTATTTATAATGGCAAAAGAATGCGTGTGTACCAATGTACGATAATCAAAGCATTGAGGAAGATTTGAAAAAAAATTAGAAAGGAGGTGGCGAAATGAAAAATGAATAAGTTCTGGAGCACGCGTAAAGCATGCATTCAAAACAAAGAAGATGGATAAGTTCTAGAGCATCACCAAAAGATGTAGCCAGAGCAGCAACCAAATGAAAGTTCTGGAGCATCATTGAAAGATGCAGCCGGAGCAACAACCAAATGAAATTTTCAGAGCATCGTCGAAAGTTACAGCCAGAGCAGCAACCGAATGAAAATTCTGGAGCATCGTCGAAAGATGCAGCCGAAGCAGCAACCAAATAAAAGTTTCGAAGCATCGCCGAAAGATGCAGCCGAAAAGAAGAAAATGAAGAACACCAATTAACTTGAACTTCAGGAGTTTATATCATTCTACAAGAACATCCTTCCAACATGGTAAGCTAAAGAGCAGGTTTTGGAGCATCGAGCATTCAGACCGTCAAGTTCTGGAGACCTAGCCAGCTGAATCATCAAGTTCTGAAGCATCTTGGAACGATGCTCCAGAAGTTGTTATTCCTTTATGAGAGGTCCTGCAAAATGAAAACACATGATAATTCCGAAATGAAAATTTATGAAAAATGCTTTGAAAAAAAATTTGGTACACATGTCTTTTTATTACAACTTTTCATCATTTATTTTATTTTTATTTTTTTTATTTTAATTTTAATTTTAATTTTAATTTTAATTTTTATAGATAACATATTGATATGAAATCAAGTAGACTTTGCCTTGGCAAAGTCAATGCATTAGATCTCTCCTTGCATTTCTACCAAATTTGTAAATTCTTCTTTATTAACAAGTTTATGGTAGATACGTAGGCGATGACCATTAACTAAGAGAGTTCGTAAATCACCATCAATGGGTTTTAGTTGAACTATGCCATTTGAGAAAACTTTAGAAATTTCATATGGCCTGAGCCAATGAGTCCTGAGTTTTCCTTTATGGTCTTTATATCTTGAATCGAATAGCAAGGCCCAATCACCATTATGAAATTCTCTCTTTAATATATTTTTCATGCCAAACTTTTCATTGATGTTGAACTAGTTCAGTTTGATGTACAACATCCAAACAAAGCTCATCCAACTCATTTAACTATAAAAATCATTCTATTTGAGCTCGTTTCAAATCTAGACCCAACTCCATAGTTGTGTGTAAGGTCTAGAGTTCAAATTCAATGGGGAGAAGAGGTTTCTTCCTGAAAACAAGCTCATAGGGGCTTAATCCAGTTTTAGATTTCCATGTTTTATTGTATGCCCAAATGGCTTCAAGCAATTTCCTGGCCCAATCTCTTCTTCCTGAAGAGACAGTTTTTGTCAATATATTTTCTAACTCCCTATTAGTCACCTCTACTTTACCATTTGCTTGAGGGTGATAAGGGGATGACTTCTTATGACTCACCTAAAAGTAGTCTGTAAATGCTAGAACTTTGGACATAAATTGGGGTCCCTAATCCATAATGATAGTTCGGGGGGCTCCAAATTGAAGAAAAAATTTATTATAGAGAAAATCAGCAACTTACTCTTCTCTAGCAACTTCTAAAGCTTGAACTTCTGCTCATTTCGTTAGATAATCGGTGAAAACTAATATGTATTCTTTCCATTGAGAGGAAGGATCTATGGGGCCGATAAAATTTAACCCCCATTTTTCAAATGGTTCCAAAGTTACCTAAGGCTTCAAAGGCATTTCTGTAGAAACAGTTGGTCTTCCTACTCTTTGACATTCATCACAATGACAAACATAATTTTCAACATCTTTATGCATTGAAGGCCAATAATATCCAACACCTAAATTTTTATGAGAAGTTCTTTTTGCAGAGTACTGACCCCTAGAAGCATCATCGTGATAGGCCCTCAAAATACTATAAGTTTCATCAGCCCTGACACATCTTCTCAAAATCATATCAGGTCCACAACGAAATAAAATCCCATTAATCCATTTAAATGGTGCACACTCATGAATAAGTCACTTCCTTTTTTTTGATGTAAATTCAGGAGGTACTTTAGAAGTAGCTAAATATTTGGCAATATCAGCAAACCAAGGAACCTTTATAGAGATGGCAAACAAATTTTCATCCGGAAACTCATCTTGTACATGTGCTCGATCACCCTCTTCTTGTTTGATTCAAGATAAAAATTCTGCCACCTTGTTAAATTTCCTTGGCTTGTCAAGTATTGTCACATTGAACTCCTGAAGGAGTAGTAACCATCTCATTATTCAACCATTAACTACAGGTTTATCATTAAATATTTTATAGCTGAGTGATCTATATAAACTGTAACTTTATATCCTGTAATACAATGATGGAACTTTTTGATGGCATGAACCATAGCCAAGAATTATTTTTCTATTGTCGTGTAGTTTAACTCAGCAGATGTTAGGTTTTTTCTAATAAAATATATGGCATATTTACCCCCATCCTCATCTTCTTTCCCTAATACTGTACCAATTGCGTCATCTGAAGCATCAACATAAATGTGAAAGGGAAGTCTCCAATTTGGTCCACGCAGTACAGGAGCAGAGACAAGCTTCTCTTTTATCATTTCAAATGATTGTTGACACTTAGACGTCCAATTAAACTCCACATATTTTTGGAGGAGAGAAAACATAGGGGCTGCTATCTTATTGAAGCTTTCTATGAACCTTCTATAATATCTAGCATGTCCAAGAAAAATTCGAACATCTGTTTGTGTTTGAGGAATAGTCAATTATTAAATGACTTCAATTTTTTTAGGATCAACTTTTATTCCTTTTGAGGAAATGTGATGACCTAAGACTATTCCTTGTTCCACCATTATTAAACACTTTTCGTGGCTAAGGGATAGTCAGTTTTCCTCACAAAATTCTAAAACCCTATCCAAGTTTTGAAGGGCTTCATCACAGGTTGACCCATATACTGTGAAATCATCCATATAAACCTCTACACAATCATTGACAAGTGTTGCAAATATAGCCAAAATGGCCCTCTGAAAAGTTGTTGGAGCATTACAAAGTCCAAAAGGAAGAACTCAATATGCATATGTGCCCCAAGGACAAGTAAATGTTGTCTTATCTTGGTCTTCTAGTGCTACTTGAAATTGGTTGTAACCACTAAATCCATCCATAAAGGAAAAATATTTCCTGCCAGCCAAATTGTCCAAAGCCTGGTCAATGAATGGTAAGGGAAAATAATCTCTAAAAGTGGCTTTATTGAGTTCTTATAATCTACAAAAATTCTCCACTTCCCATTTTTATTTTGTACTACTACCATAGGTGACACCCACTTACTATTTGAGATAGGATAAATGAATCCTGCACAGAGGAGTTTCTCAATCTCAATTTTGACAAGATCTTTTAATGTTGGATTGAGTCTCCTTTGTGGTTGATGAACAGGTCTCATATTAGGATCAATATAAATGTGATGAGTACAAACACTCAGGTGAATCCCCCTCATGTCCCTCATGTCTATATAGTCCCAAGAAAAAGCTTTAGACCCTTTTACCAACACATTAAATAATTTATCCTCTTGTATTTCTGTCAACCAACTATTGACATTCATAGCTTTTCTTGGTAACAACATAATTGTTTTTGTTCCTGGATAGGCCGAAGTGACAGTATGTATTGGTTGTAACAAATTTTTGAGAGGACAACTATGAGGTATAAGTCGATGAAATCTTGTAATATCATCAAAGAAATAACTCATTCTAGGAATCATATTAGCCAAGGGACAAGGCATCCCCATGGTAACATAATTCTATTCCATCCCACTTATATCAATTGGTTGTCCCAAAATTTCTGGTACATCCTCTATTACCTCTTCACTCAAGCCTATAGCCAGGTGTGCAACGTCATTTACTAACTCATCCTCTAATTCCTCTCCATGTTGTTTAATCACTACCATGGCCAAGGAGGCCAAACTGTCTTGCCCACTAAATTCTTCTGGTTCATCAACCCAGACTTTATTATATTCAGTAGGTTTAGCAGGAGGATATAAAAATAAACGTTTACTATCTAGACCATGTAAAATGGTCATTCCTCCTTCTCGACAATCTATTTTAGCAGGGATAGTAGCCAACCATGGTCTTCCAAAAATTATTGGATAACTATCTTTGGGTGTAAGCGATTGGATTATTTGAAAGTCAACTGGATATTCCCATCCATCAACTTTAACAAGAACATTTTTAATAACACCTTTTGGAATGGCTATAGACTGATTTTCCATTTGTAAGACTATAGTTGTGGGACTTAAATCAGTAAGACTTAATTTTTCCATTACTTCCACCATCATTACATTAATAGCTTCTCCCAAATCCACTAGTGCATTAGGTATTGCTACCTCATTAATTGTAATTTAGTAATCAGTGGACTCCTAGGATCATCATATTTTGGAGCAATAGTCTTTCCAGAAAAAAATTAGCTAGATAACCATCAATGTGCACAGTATTTATTTTCTTTGGTTTCCTTCTTGGAATTTTAATACACAGTTGTTTGATCAACTAATTTAACTCAGGAATTTCCTTTATTTCCTACAGCAAAGGAACCTCTATTTGCAACTATTTAATTTCCTGAATTAATGTAGTTTTAGAGACTAATGTCATTTCTGGAGTATCTTTTAGAATTGTTGATTTCAGATGCTCTAGAAATGGTGCTTGAATTTTCTCCTTTGAAGGGATATCCTTACTAAACTCAATCAAAGACTGACCTCCCTCCTCCCGAGGTAAGTCAGTAGCTCCTGCCACTAAAGAAGACTCAGTAATATTCACGAGTACGGTAGAGTTAGATGGAGTATCTTTCTCAAAATTTTGAGGAATATATTTATCCACTACTTCCTCAATAGTGGGCCATTGAAGTGTCTTACTAGAACGTAACTGAACATTTCCATAATGAATTGCATTAAGTCCTATGATGTTATCTTGTTCAGTAGTATATATTGGACTATTCTATTGATTGTTCTTAGGATTTGGAAGTGGTTGTGCTGGAAGTTGAGGTTGATTTACCTAGTCAGTTTGAGGAAGATTATGAGGTGGTGGTAACAAATTTTGTTGTTGATTCCTCCTAGGACTAGTATAAAATTGATTCTATCCTTGATTCCATTGGGGAGCAATATGTTGTGGGTACCATTGTGGTTGTAATTGGTTTGGCCAATACTGAGTTCCCCATGATTGACTTTCCCATTCAGGAGGTCCCCAATAAGGAGTTCCCCAAGTAGGTTATGGAGGATAGGGCTTATTCCAAGATGGAGGCCATTGATTACTAGCCCAGTTGTTCTGCGGTCTCCATGCAGGGGTGGAATTCTTCCCATAAGAAAAATTACCTCCCTGACATTGGTTTAGTACATTTATTTCTTCTTCAACCTGAGCAGTTTTTTTCTTAGTATTCTTAAGATCAGTAAGAATCTCACATTGATTGGTAGGGTGACTTTTCTCACAAAGTTGACAAACATTAACCTTGTCTAAAGGACACTCACATAAAAGATGTTTATTTTGACACCTACAACAATAGATTGAAAAAGTCTCAGGGTTACGTGTCTTTGCTTGTATACCATCCAACGTAGTGTTCAATTGGACAAGTATGTTTGTCTTAAGATTTGCTATTTCTTCTCGAAGCTTACCTATCTCATTATTCCCTCTGAAAAGATTTGTTTTTCAGATTCCTCCTCAAGTACATGAGAAATTGCGACACAAATCACATATATCTTCAAGGGCTAACTGAGACACATCACCTTTTCCCATTAAATCAAGACTTCTTCTTGCATCATCATCAAGTCCCTTAAGAAATATAGTCTTGAGAATCTCAACATTGATAGTTGTTTCTCCACATCGTTTAGATAAGAAAAGAAACCTATCCAAATAGTCCTCTAGACTCTCATCCTCATTCTGCCTAAGTTTAAATAGCTCTTCCTTACGAGCACTCACCCTATAATAACTCTTATATTTATTCAAGAACATAGTCTCCATTTCTTCCCAAGATGTAATACTTTCGGACGGTAGTCCCATAAACCAACACATGGTTGAATCCTTCAAAGTAGAAGGAAACAACTTCAGTTTCTTGTTATCATTTTTATAGTCATAGGTTTGACAAAGGACCTTAAATTCAAAGAGAAATTGGTCTAGGTCTTCCGAAGATAAACCACGGAAGGTTGGAAGGAAAGCTGGAGAGATGTTTTTCATTGTTATATCATCATCTACATCCAGAGCAATATGATAAGTGAACGTTCTAGGTAGTTGAGGATCATTGTTATTACGGTTGGCATCATTATGGTTAGCTTCTGCCCTTCGATCTCCCATGATGTTCAAAGGAATATGCTCCTCAAAAATAATTTCCTTGACAACAGGTTGCACTACAGGATGATCTTCAGGGAAATAGTGGAAAGCCTCTGATGGGTTAGGCTCAAGTAATTCATCGACAGAGTGGTCTTATGAGCCTTGGGCCTCCCTATGTATAACCGGGATGTATTTTGGGGGGTCTTTGGTATAAATCATCTGTGAGGGCCTCTTTTCCTGACCATGCAGAAAAGGAAGCCAAAGATAGTATTTTTGGCCTAAAAGAGGTATTCTAGGCATCTTCTATTAACACTCAAGAAAAAGAAGCTAAGGGGTCCCCAACAACAACGCCAAAAAGTGATAGGTTGTCGTTAGGTCCCATTACTTTAGAATATAAAATTAAATTTGTCGACTGGGTAGTGTTCAAGGCAATTTGCAATAGAAGAAGCTGGAGTATCTCCCTTAGGTTTTCTAACTTTTAAGAACAACTTAATATTAATTCTAACTTCAAATTTTCTAACTATAAAACTGTAAAGCAATTTATTCCTAAGAAAACAGGAAATGTTTGAAGTGAAAACATAAAAAAACTAATTTAGAAAGCATGATGACTGAATTGAAAAGTACAGAAATGACTAAATTAAGAAGCTGAAAATTTATAAAAGTAGAAAAATTTATAACAATCCATAAAATATCTTCTTAACAATAAAGATTCTAATAGTTAATAACATAAAATATAGAAGTGAAAAGCAACAAATACTTCATAATTGAAATTTCATAACAGTAAACTTAATGATTCTCTACAGAACAACAACATAATAAAAGAAAACACTTATCTACTTAAGTCATCTCCCATCAAGTGGCCAGCTCGTGGGTTATCACATTCATTCTTAGCTCACATTCACAGTTATTTCAAAAACACTTCTATCAACCATAATTATCATCCATAACTCATAACTCAGAATTTTTAGATAACAATCTCTTTATTCATAAACTTCAGAAACATTATGACAATATAACATTACTTTTTCACAGTATATCTTACTTCTAGAGACCATGTCTTTTATAGAGAAACTGTAACTCCATCCTATATTCCAGATGGTATGGATAACCATTGAAAATATCTAAAATAGATCTATGGATAACTCGTATGTCTTTAAAACCTATTACACAGTATTTAAGAGGCTCAAGTCGATCCATAAAGTCTTTAACTCAAAAGATAACAGAAATAACAACTTTAAGAGCAACTATATCTTCGGTCCATCACTCTAAAGTTTCAGAGCATATTTCCAATGTATATCTTCAGCCTGTTCTAGACCACATGCTGACTGGATGCTTCTAATCTGCAACTTTGATTGACTGATTATTATCTACAAAAAACTTAAAATAACCCATTAAATCTGTATTGGAAAAATACTTCAAAAAATCAGAAGAAATAAATTTTATACAATTTCTCACTAAAAATTAAGCAATTATTTCTCCTAAAATTTAATTAATTGGCAAAGGATAGAGATTTGCATGTATGAACTAGGTCTTTATGGTATTAAATCATGATGAGGTTATTTTTACCTCATCACAATCTTTTCAATTGCATCTTCATTATGACCAGACCTAATAATCAACTTGTAAAATTCTTTAGCATATGCCTTAACATCCATTTCTTTTTTCTTTAAACCTTGAAGTCTCCTAAACATTTGAATAGCATAATGAAAGGGACTTACCTTTCATCTTCACCACCATTCTGTCGAAAGAAGCAATCTTTGACTTTCCCCTCTTTCTCCTCTCAGATTGTTCATAATCCCACCACAATAGTGCATGGCCCTTCAACTTTGTCTTTGCAATCTTCACTCTTTGCTCTTCAGGAACATCTTCACACTCAAAGTAGTTTTCCAAGGCTGTAATCCAATCCAACAACTCTTCATCATTCAGATTCCCTCCATATTTTGGAACATCAATATTCACCTTATTTCTATCATCCTTGATTGCTCTCAGCAACTTTTCCATCCTCTGATCATCAAGATCCAATTCCTCTTCCTCTTCACTGTCAGTTTCCTCTTATTCATCAGAATCACTTTCATCACTCATGTCTACATCTCTTTTCTTCCTTGTCTCTAGAGCAGCAAGCCTTTCCCTCAAATCTCTCATCTCATTAGCATGCTTTTCTTTCAATTCACCAATCTCTCTAGCCACATTTTTCCCTTTTGGAGGCATCTTGACTCTTCAACTTTCAACCTTTCACTGCTTCAACCTACAACTTTATCCTTCACAAGATCTACTTCCTAAGCTCTAATACCAATTGATGTAGAACAAGGAGGCAACCTTCTTACAAACACAACTCAAGCAAAAATAACCAACTTTCCAGTCACCAAAATCCTATCTTGGCACATTCTCTCAAATCCACCATTCTTGTCTTGTAGTAGTGCAAACAGTGAAAATTGATCATAACTTCCACAATACTCATCAAACCCACAACCTAAATAGCATTTTAGGAACCCATTAGGAAACTCTTCAACATATCTCAAAACCTTCTACCCTTACTTTGGAACAACACCTCTTAAACTGGACTTGTACGCTAAACAGGGCTCTAATTAGCCCAAAATTACAAAGCAACCCTATCCTAAAAAACCTTCCAACCCAAAATTACTTTGGATAGTCTTAAATATCAGGTCCCAAAACATCAAAATCCACTAGTCTTTGTCAGTGAAACGCCACCCTAAACATCAAACTATAAAACCCCCATTTAAACAATTTTCCAAGAGGGTTTATTGAAAGTAAGCCTTCCCAATCCCTTCTCACTCTAACAACACCTCAAACACATCTAAAAATTCCTACACAAGCTTAATCAACCATCAAAAATTTCTTCCCCTAAGGTTTTCAATCATTTCCCACCTTTAACCACCAATTTTCACCAAAATTCAATGAATTTGTCAACTAGGGCATCATACAAAAACCCATCAAATGGCCTCCCCCACTCTTGAAACCCCATGGGATCCTATACCTACCCTAGAACACCCATTCCACCAAGTTACAGAAAAATCCAATGGTGGAATGGGGGTTTATTGCATTTTGATTGGTTTCAAAACCTTAAGACTATATTTATAGACCTGCATGCAGCAATATGCCAATAAAATCCCCTAAACTAAATGAAATTCATCCAAACCAAAACAAGAGTGGATTTAACACATATATATACCAATTTTAATGCATTTTAGGCTGGAATCAAGTTGTACGGGCAAGTACAATGACCTGCAAAAACAATTTTCAATGAAAATACACATAAATTCAATGAAGAACAAGAGCTTTTTTATTCTTGACCTTCCACAAAATGACTCTCTAACCATTCCTCTAGCCTCTCAAGGCCTTTTCAAACTTGTTACAACCAAATACAATGACTCCAACTGAATTTCAAACTTCCCAACTGTTGGTTTCTCAATTTTGTGCATTTTTGCACTTTTACATAGCAACTTTTGACAATATTGCAAAACATATGACAAAATGAACTTAATGACTCCACTAACATAATTAATGGTATATTATGACCTTATTGATGATAAAATAAGACCCCACACATCTAAAGCTATCAAAAGACCACATTTACATAGAGTGACCTATGGTGCCCCTGCACCAGGAATGTACTTAAATTGAGAGATATTAGCAATAACGGAAATAAGAGTGTGGAAGTAGAAGATTTTATGGAACATGTGAAGGATGTTTGTGCAAAGGTAAGAAGTCACTTAGATAAGAAAAATAGTAGATATAAGGATAAATAGAATTATAAAAGAAGGCATAAGGACTTTATAGTTAGAGATGAAAGAAGGCATAAGGACTTTATAGTTAGGATAAATAGAATTATAAAAGAGTGGATTTAACACATATATCTACCAAATTTAATTCATTTTAGGTTGGAAGAAAATTGTACGGGCAAGTACAGTGACCTACAACAACAATTTTCAATGAAAATACACATAAATTCAATGAAGAACAAAAGCTTTTTTATTCAATCTTCCACAAAATGACTCTCTAACCATTCCTCTAGCCTCTCAAGGCCTTTTTGAACTTGTTACAACCAAATCCAATGACTCCAACTGAATTTCAAACTTTCCAACCATTGGTTTCTCAATTTTGTGCATTTTTGCACTTTTACATAGCAACTTTTGACAATATTGCAAAACATATGACAAAATGAACTTAATGACTCCACTAACATAGCTAATGGTCTATTATGACCTTATTGATGAAAAAATAAGACCCCACACATCTAAAGCTATCAAAAGACCACATTTACATAAAGTGACCTATGGTGCCCCTGCACCAGGAATGTACTTAAATTGAGAGATATTAGCAATAATGGAAATAAGAGTGTGGAAGCAGAAGATTCTATGGAACACATGAAGGATGTTTTTTCAAAGGTAGGAAGTCACTTAGATAAGAAAAATAGTAGATATAAGGATAAATACAATTATAAAAGAAGGCATAAGGACTTTATAGTTAGAGATGAAAAATGGTGTATATTAGGAAGGGAGTATTTATGGCTAGGGCATACAAGAAGTTCTAAAAGTTTTATTTGGGAAATAAATTTGAAGTGCACTTATCAAAAGGGTTGGTCATATTACTAGCATTCAAAATTATAGATCTAAATTAGTGATATAAAATTGTGAAATGGTATCTACACAAGTAGATTTTACATATAATACTTAAGTAAATACCATTACTAGGAAAAATGGCGTTTACAATTGCTTATGGAAGTAGTCCAAGAAATCTAATAAAAAAATATGAGTGTGGAAGTAGATGATTTTATGGAACATATGAATGAAGTGTGTGTAGAGGTAAGAAGTCACTTAGATAAGACAAATAGTAGATACAAGGATAAATCTAATTATAAAATCATGCATAAGTAATTTATAGTTGGAGATGAAGTAATGGTATAAATTAGGAAGGAAATATTTATATTTGGGAGATACACTTGAATACCCGTAAGTTTGAGTTGGGAAATACATATGAATTATACTTATCAAAAGGGTTGGGCTTATCACTAGCGTTCAATGTTGTAGATATAAATTAGTATTATGAAGGAGATTCTAGAGATAGTAGCATTGAAGTATACTAGAAAATTAGATAGCGCAACAATCTAAAGAGAAAATTAACAAAATTTTCTAAGATTAAAAGATGGCCTAAATTTAAACTCCCAATTGGGGAATCCTAACATAGTGATGTGTGAGACAAATTGTGAATTTAAATGAGTGTCAAAGAGATTTCTAAAAAAATAAGGTGAAATAATTGAAGCACAACAACCAATATATAAGAAAATAGAGAAAAAAAAGATCAGTCAAAAGGATAAACTAAGAAATTTAAAGACATATAGATGTTGAAGAATGAGAATCACAACAAATGTGGCTCCATAAAAAGGCTAAACATAAAACCTAAAATTAAGGTTATGATGATTTTGGTAAACATGAATAAAATATGTTGAGGATAATTTATGGTGTTGCATCATAAAAAATTCATAGAGAGTGAACATAGATGTAAAATGAAATAAAGAGAAAAAGTTGGCATGAAATAAATTATCCATTAGAGGTACCTTTACATCATCCACATATTATCTATGAGCATAAAGAATCCATTAGAGGTCCATGATCACTATGCAAACATAATCCATTAGGGGTACCTTTACATCATCCACATATTCTCTATGAGCATAAAGAATCAAATAAAAAATGTATAAAGTAAACAAAATAAGTAAAACAAATCTCAATGCTATGAAAAATATTGCAAGGGTTTTGTTCACTTTGGTTGAACTCTTTGTTTTTGTTAGTAGATAGGTCTATTGGAAAGTTCACATTATGTTAAGGGGGTCACTGGAGAACTTTGAATCCACTTCGATTAAGAATAATCATTAATATTGAAAAGAGGATGGTACAAGAGTTCGTAATAAAAAAATGTTAGGAACACCCTAGGAGCATCAATAATATTCATAAAGTGAATAACATACTTAATTTTTAAATTGGCATGATATATATTATTAGGGATTATATTATAAGGACAAAGTATTATTGAGGAATGAATGATAGATTTTTCATAAATAGTTTGAAGACCATTCTTAATTGATCCATGTGGAGATTGAAATATACCATGATAAATTTATTTTCTCATATAATTCCATATTATCTTATCTTATGTTTGATAGCAGCATATCTATTTATGAGAGAATATGATATGTGTGTATACTATATTCACAAAAATATGATGCATTGTGATAACATATATAATGTTTCATAGTTGAATCATTTTGGGTCTAGATAAATGTTGTAACATTAGATGGTGTAGATCAAACAATAAGACATCCTAGGAAAGACCACAAGAGTTTCAAGATTAGAATTACTATGAATTATGAGCATTTTGTGCTTTCAATTTAACTAAATCCGTCAATCATTATGTCTCTAATAATATATCCATTATACAGACCATGAACTAATCAATCATGAAATATAAAAGCATCCATAACCAAAGACATTAGATTTCCACAGTCCATGATAATGAGCTGGAGATTTTTCTGGATTTGACTGTGTCTTGTTTTTTACATCAACGTTTCGAATCACACTCTGTGATTCATCATCAGGATGAAAGAGAGCTGTAGGAATAGAATGAGAGATTGCAGACCAAGACCTGATAAATAGATGGTGGGAGAGAATGATATGATAAAAAATAAAAATAAAATAATAAAATTACACGCCATTCAAGAAAGGAGAGGAAGAGAGAAAGAAAAAGAAATTAAACAACTAAGAATGTCAAAATAAGGTCAAGATCAACGTAATGTTAAACACACTCTGAAAATAGATCAAAGTAACATGCAAATATGATAAAGGAAATAAAAGTTATATAAATCAAAGTAACATGCAAATATGTTAAAGGAAATAAAAATTATATAAATCAAAGTAACATGCAAATATGTGTATGGATAAATAACATAAGTAGATCTATATAAATGCGACGTAATAAAAATAAAAAATAAATATTATTTTTCATAATATAAGAAAGGTAAAAAATTTATAATGATGACAAAAGATTGATGAATATAAGAAAGGTAAAAATTTTATATTGATTATTTTTCATAATATAATAAAAGAAATTGATGAATATAAGAAAGGTAAAAATTTTATATTGGTGATAAAAGATTAATGAATATAAGAAAGGTAAAAAATTTATATTGATTATTTTTCATAATATAATAAAAGCTTGATGAATATAAGAAAGGTAAAAATAAAAAATAAATATTATTTTTCATAATATAAGAAAGGTAAAAATTTATATTGATGATAAAAGATTGATGAATATAAGAAAGGTAAAAAAATTTATATCTATTTTTCATTGATAATTGTTATATAAATCAAATATAACAATAAAAAAATAAATGTGACGTAATAAAAATAAAAATAACTAAATTAGGGGAAAAAATGAGAACCAAAGATTGATAAGAAAGGTAAAAGGAAATGAAAGATACCAAATTTAAGAACCAAAGCCCAACAATCAATGATAAAAAGAATTTAAGAAAAACTAATATATATAAAAGAAAAGTGTATATAAATATAAAAAATTAAAATTAAAAAATAAGTATATATGAATATGAAAGGACTATGTGAATATAAATTGT